>JAJKLE010000009.1:600000-1149186 GCA_022593225.1 Xylaria sp. FL0064 | reverse complement strand
AATATTTTTAAACATAATATTATTTTAAAAATATTATAATTAATAATTAATAATTTAATAATTTAATAAAAAATAAAAATAATTAAATAAAAATTAAAGTAAAAAATTAAAAGAAATTAATAAAATTATAAAGAGAATTATTAAAAATATATTAAAAGAATATTATAGATTTTATAAATTATTTAAAAAAAAAAAAAAAAAACTTTTTAAATATAGTTTATAAAATTATTATATTTTAATTAAAAAAAAAATATTAACTAAAATTTTATTAAATTTATTATATAAAACTAAATAAAATAAAAGTTTTATAAAAATATATTTAAAAGAATTTAATTAAAAAATTGATTAAAAAATAATAATTATTTTATAATTATTTAATAATTATAATAATAAAGATAGAAAATAAAAATAAATAATTAATAAAATAAAAATTTAATATAATAATATATTAAATAAATAAAAATATAATTATTAAAGATTAATATAATATATAATTAAAGATTTTAAACCTAGTAATAATTAAAAATATTAAATAAATTTTAAATTTCTTTAATTATATTTATATATTTATTAAGAAGTTTAAAAATATAATATAATATTTTATAAAATATATAATAAAAAAATATAAAAAGTTTTTAAAAAATTAAAACTTAAAATAAGCTTTAACCTGGTAATTAAATTATTAAATTTAATAAAAAAGAAAAGTTTAAAATAAATATTTTAAATAAAATAATTATAAAAATAATAGAAAATAATAATTAATAGTTTATTATTTAAAAATATTAAAAAAATATTATATTATATTATTTTATTTATAATAAAAAACTTTTTATAATTATAATAATATTTAAAAAATAAAATTAATTAAAATTTATTTAAATTATAGAAACTTAATAAAATCTATAATTATATAAAAGATTATTAAATAATATAAAAATTAAATAGTTTTTTTAAAAATTTAATTTTAAAATATATTATATTAAAAAAAAATTTTTAAACTAATATATTTAATTAATAAAATTAAAAAAGATTTAAAATTTTAAAATAGAATATTTAAATATTATATTATTAATAAAATAAAAATTTAGAAATTTAAATTATTTTTAAAAACCTTTTAAATATATAATTATAATAAATATATATTATAAACTAATAAAAGGGGTGGCCAGTTCAACAGGCTAGGCGTAGAAAAGAGGAAGTATTAGGCCAGATATAGAGAAGGAGAGCCATAATTAGCACAGGTCATATAATCATAAAAATAAGCCAGTAAGCCCTGGATCACTAGATTATATTAATAAGCTAATAAGCTTTATCTTATTTATATTTTGTATATTTATATAATTCTATAATATTTTTATATTTCATCATTAACTTTTAGTTTTTATTTTATATAAATAATTATTATTTTATTATAATTAGATTAATAATATAAATATTAATAAACCTTTTTTATAAATTATTTATTATTAGTTTTATTATTATTTATAAATTTAAAACCCTAATATATATTTTATTTATTTTTTAGTATATAAACAGTTTATAATATTTTAATAACTCTTTAATTAATAAGATTTAATATAATACAAATATTAATACAAAAAACTAGGTAATAACTAATTTATAATAAGTTTACTAAAGAATATTATAAGAATATTTAATAAAATAATAAAATATAAATATATTTAAAAATATTTATTTTAAAGAATACATTTTATTTAATAAATTTAATTAATTAAATAAATTATAAAACCTAAAATATAAAATTAAAATATAAATTTAATAATTTAATAAATACTTTAATAAACTATAAATATTAATATATTTAAATAATAAACCTTAGTTATAATTAATTAATTATTATTAATTAAACATATTATTATAATATAAATAACTAATAATAATTTAAAAAATAATTTAAATAAAAAAAGATAATATTAATATTAATATTTTTAATTAAGTTAATTATATTTATTTTAAAAATAACCTTTTAAAAAATATCTAAACTAGTTAAAATAATAATTATATAAACATTATAAAATTAAAAGATAATAATAATAATAATTACCCTATAAATACCTGCTCTTATAATACCCTAACTAAATAATTTTTAAAATAAATTATAAAAGAATATATATACTATAAAAATAATTAAGATTATATAATATATAATTTTAAGGAATAGCCTAACCAAAAATAGGAGATTATTAATAATAATAAACTAATATTATTAATAGACTTGAATAATTATAAAAGAGTTCTTATAACCAGGCCTAGAATATAGCTTAAAAGTAAATCTTGCCCTAAAGGACAAAATTATAAATATAATTAATATTTAAAAGTATTTAAAAGGCAAAATAGTTTATTAAACACCAGAAAATAAAGAAATTGAAAAAAGAAAAATAGAAAAAATTACTTTAGACAAGTTTAAGAAAATAGAAGAGGTTTTCCTATGGCCTAGACTATAAAAGATATAAAAGAATAATAGAGCATTTCTAGTTAAAGCCGGAACTAATATTATATATATTTTTTAGTTGGCTATTCAGCTGATTATTAAAAGCTAGGGATATAATCAAATAATAATACCAGAAAATAATAATCTTTTAATACCTGAACACCTAGAATATTATAAGGTTATATAAATATATTATATAATATATAAATATTACTAATACTTGTAAAATAAACTAAGGAATGCTTGGTTTTTAAAATAAATTATATAAACAGTAATAAATAAACTATATATAATAAACTATAGAATTATTATATAAGTAGAATATTAAGATAAACAAGGATTTATAATATTTAAAATAAATAATAATTATAAATATTGTTGGTTATTAAAGGTATAATTATTTTAATAAATAATCTATAAAAGACAAAAGAATAAAAGATTATATTTTATAATATAACCAAGGATAGTAATTAAAAAATATTTCTTACCTAAGAAAGAATCAAATAAAGAAAAACCTATACTATAAGAAACTAAGGAAGCATTAAACCAAATACCTATTAAAATATCTTATATAAAAGAATTAAAAAAACAAGAAATAAAAAATAAAAAAGGTTCTTGCCTTAAAAGTAATAAATAACCAAAATAATTAAAGCTTTATAAAAAGTTTAATATAATATAAAAAGAAACTAATTTAAAATCAAACTTAAATATTAAAAAAGAATATATAAAGCCTTAATAGATTTTAAAATATAAGTAAATATTATATTATTAAAAATAGCAGAATAAAATTATATTCCCTAGAAATATAAATTAAAATCCTAAAAGATTATAAGATTTAATAAAAATATTTTTAATTATAATAATAATTAAGTACTTAGAAAAATAATATTTTTTAATATATTTATATAAGGATATAAAAAATAAGTTATATTTAATATTGCCAATATTTCTAGATATAATATTATTTTAGGAGTATTATAATTAATGACCAGCGATCCTATGATTTAATAAAAAGTAAAAATAATTAAATAAGAGTTAAACTAATAAATAAAAAGAATTAATAAAATTATAAAAGAAATCATTATAAATATACTAAAAAAATATTATAGATTTTATAAATTGTTTTAAAAATAAAAGAAAAAAGAGCTTTCTAAATATAATCTATAAAATTATTATATTCTAATTAAAAAAAGACATTAACTAAAATTTTATCAAGTTTATTATATAAGACTAAATAAAATAAAAGCTTTATAAAGATATATTTAAAAGAATTTAACCAGAGGATTTATTAAGGAATTATAATTATCTTATAATTATCTGGTGATTATAGTATTAAAAATAAAAGATAGAAAATAAATAATTAATAAAAATAGAAATTTAATATAATAAATAATAGCAGACTACCGACCATTAAATAAAATAATAATACTAAACAGGTACCTGCTTACCTTATTAGTAATAATAAAAAGAAATATTAATTAAGCATAATAGTTTATAATATTTAATATACTAGATAAATATTATACTATTTATATAATAAAAAGAGAAAAATAAAAAACAGCTATTTAAATAATATATAGATTATATAGATACCTGGTAATATTATAAGAACTATAGAATATATTAGCCAGCTTTTAATATATAATAATAATAATATTATAATAGTTTTTAAATAAATTTATATTTATTTATCTAGATAATATTTTAATTTACTCAAATATATTTAAAGAATATAAAAGATCTATAATTCTAGTACTAAAAATACTCAAAAAGGCCAGATTATAATTAAACCTAAAAAAATATATATAATATATATAAAAAATCAACTTTTTAGGATTTATAATTATACCTGGATAAATAAAGATATAATTATTAAAGATTAATATAATATATAATTAAAAGATCCTAGTCCTGGTAATAAGTATAAATATTAAATAAGTTTTAAGATTTTTTAATTATATCTATATATTTATTAAGAACTTTAAAAATATAGTATAATATCTTATAAAGTATATAACAAAGGAATATAAAAAAAAGACCTTTTTAATTTTTAAAAAAACATAAAAGGCTTTTAAAGAATTAAAACTTAGAATAACCTCTGACTTAGTGGTCAGGTTATTAAATCTAATAAAAAAAAAAGCTTAAAATAAATACCTTAAATAAAATGATTATAAAAGTATTTAAATAAATTAAAGATAATAGAAAATAATATTTAATAGTTTATTATTTAAAAATATTAAAGGATATAATATTATATTATTTTATTTATAATAAAGAACTTTTTATAATTATTATAATATATAAAAAATAAAGATTATTTTTTATTAAAATAATAAAACTAATTAAAATTTATTTAAATTATAAAAACTTAATAAAATTTATAATTATATAAAAAATTATTAAGCGATATAAAAACTGGATAATTTTCTTTTAAAAATTTAATTTCAAGATATATTATATTAAGAGAAAAGAAAATATTTAAACAAATATATTTAATTAATAAGGTTAAAAAGAATTCAAGGTTTTAAAATAAAATATTCAAATATTATACCTTTAATAAAATAAAAGCTTGAAAATTTAAACTATTTGTAAAAATCTTTTAAATATATAGCTATAATAAACATATAACCTAAAAAAGCTAGCAAAACTATATAAGCAAAGAGAATTAGAAAATAATAAGCTAATATATAAATAAAATATCTATATACTAGAAGCCTTATAAAACAAGTTTATAAAGGACTTTTATAAACATCCACTATATAAACACCAAGGAATAGCCAAGACAGTATAATAACTATAAGAAAAATATAATTTCCTAAGACTATAAAGAATAGTTGAAATTATGGTAAAAGGTTGTAGTATTTATAATAAAGCCAAGGCTTTATAATATAAGCCTTATAAAATATTATAATTAATATAAATACCTGAATAAATATAGTATATAATAACTTGAGATTTTATTATTAAACTATTTTTATTAATTAACCTAGTTATAAAAGTATAATATAATAAAATATAATTATTTTCTATTATTTAAAAGTAATATAACCGCTGAATAACTTGTATATATTTTTATTTGCTAATATTTAAATAAATATAAAATATTAAAAAAAAATTATTTTTAATTATAATAAACTTTTTATATTTAAGTTTAAAATAATTTTTTTTAAATAATTAAATATTAAACTTAAGTTTTTAATTATTTATTATTTTTAAATAAATAAAAAGATTAAATTAAACCTTTAAATAATATTTTTAAAATTATATTAATTATTAATAAAATAATTAAATAAAATTACTACTAATTATATAGATTATTTATAATATATTAATTAATAAAAATATAAAAATATTACTTTATAAAGTAGTTTATAAATAACCAGTTATTATTAAAAAATAAAAAAAATTATTAATAAAAATACTTATTATTATAATTATAATACCTTAAGCTTAAACTATTATTATAAAAATCAGAATATTATAAATAAAACTATAAGTATAATTTTAATTCTTTTAATAATAAATATTATAATATTATAATAAAAAAAGAATTAAAGAACTAATTTTAGTAAAAGAAAATAAAGTTTATTTATTATATTAAAAATAAAATATAATTTTAAAGATTTTATAAATTAAAATAAAATAACCTAATAATAAATTAGATTTTAAGAAATTTAATCTTTTTAAGATAAAAAAAATTATTTTATTAATTAATTATAAATTATTATTATTAAAAAATATATAAATCTATTTTATCTTTTATATTTTATTATTTAAGCTAATATTAAAAAATATATTAATAAAAACCTAACTTAAAATAGAAAATAATTAAAATATTTATAAGGTTAAAAAAATATTAAATTTCTATTAAAATAAAAACAATATTGAGTATTTGGTTAAATAAAGAGGATATTTATATACTAATAATATTTAAAAACTTAGGAAATATTTAGAGATTACCGCAGTTATTATGGATTAATTTTACTACTAATACCCTAATTGCCTAAAGCCAAGAGTGAAAGGTCGATCTCCTAAGCGGTATTTAGCGCGTCTTAATCTAGCCCTAAAATAGCCTTAGATTAATTATTATTAAATATTATTAAAAGATTTTATTTTTTATATTTTTTGCGTTTATATTTCTTGTAATCTTTTTTTTTATTTTCTTTATTTTAGTTTATTTAGCTTATTTATATTATTAATATTATAAATAATAACCTAGATTATTTTATTATACTATAGTTTTTTTATATCTAGAGATAATAGGTTTTTACTTTTATTTTTATTTTATTTTATTTTTTTAAACTTTTTTTTTAGCTCAAGGTAATAATAGGTTTTTTTTATAATTATTTTAATAAAAGCTTTTATATATTATAGTTTATTTATTTAAATTAAACACAGGATATATATTAACTAGATTTAATAAAAAAGATTTTATAAAATAAGTTATAATACTTATAATAAAAATATTTAGAGGTTATAATAATAGGTTAATAAAAAAGAATATTATTTAAAAAACAGGACTATTTAGTAATTTTTTACTAGAAGGCAGACTTAATAATATATTCTTTTATATAACCAGATATTATTATAAGGGTATATACAGAATATAAAAAAAGGGAACTTACTGTTACGAAGTAGACCAGGAAAGCGGCCAGCTGGGCAGACCAAAGGGGGGAAAGCCATACGCTAAGAAGATTGGAGGCGGGCCACGGCCCAGAAGATAGGAAGTCACATGATTAGTCACGTGATGGATAGGAGGATAGGAGAGCTATCCTGCGATCCAAAGGGATAGGAGGATAGGAGAGCTATCCTGCGATCCAAAGGGATAGGAGGATAGGAGAGCTATCCTGCGATCCAAAGACAAAGGGGAGAATGGGGTTTCCTATATAAGTCTGATGTTTCTAGTTCTAGTCACTCGTTTAGTTTAGTTCTTTAGCTATCAATTTCTCATCTCAATTTCTATTGACGACTACTACTCTATTGCGACTAGACTAGTGGTGGGAGTACCAGCAAACCTCCCTTACGGACCACCTGCTGTAAGTCTTATTGTTACCTGCAAATCAAGAACCCATTTCACGTACGTCTTATATATCTTTCGATATATAAGAGGTCCGTAACACTTACTTATTATTAAGATAATAATAATAAAAAAGAAAAAATAATATTATAAAAAAGGGTGGCCTAAAAAAAGGCCTAGCATATATTATACTCTTATATTTATTTATTTATTATTAACGCTTATATAAACCCTGTTCATTATATAAAAAGGTTGGTTATAACTCTATTAATCTTAACTAGATTAATATAATTAATAATACTTTTATTGATCCTAGGCCATTTATGCTCTAATAAAATATATTTTCTATATTTATATAAATTTTATAACTTTCTTATATTTAATTATTAATTCTTAGTTTTTATTTTATATAAACAATTATTATTCTATTATAACTAGATTAATAGTAGGAGTACCAGCAAACCTTTTTTATAAACTACCTACTATTAGTCTTATTATTACCTATAAATCAAGAACCCCAGTATATATCTTATATATTTTTTAATATATAAAAGGTCTATAATAATATTATTAAAATAAATAAAAGCTTTAAAAAACTATTTTATTTAATATCTTTTTTAATTGATTAATTAAACTTTTTAATAAATTTATTAATAATAATAAAAAGAACCTTAAAATTATTATATAATTAATTATAATACATATATTTTTTATAATAAAAAATATTATTTATTATTTTATATTTTTTTTTTATATATATAAGAAATATTAAAATAAATTAATATTTAATTTTTAAAAATTATAAATATTTTTTAATATAATTAAATATTATATATAATAAAAAAGAATTATATAAAATAAAAAACAAAATATAAAATATATATATTTATTTTTTATTATTAAAATAATAATCTAAAAAAAAAAAAAATATTATAAACTAATAAAAAAAATAATTAATTTAATAAACTAGGCGTAAAAAAAAAGACATACTAGGCTAGATATAAAAAAAAAAGCCATAATTAGCATAGGTTATATAATTATAAAAATAAGCTAGTAAGCACTAGATTACTAGATCTGTTGGATATAACGATTGCCTCCGTAGAGTCACGCCATCACAACGTATCATGGTGGTACGATGAGCCCTACCACCCACAGGTTAAAAGAGGGAGCCAGAAGAAAGAGGCGCCTCAGAAAAAACAATACAGACAGTTCTGACCAGACTTCATGCAATTGACTCAAATCTGACAAGATCACGGTGGTAAGCCAGTAAGCCCTGGATCACTGGATTATAATAACAAGCTAGTGAGCCTTGTTTTATTTATATTTCTTATATTTATATAATTTTATAACTTTTTATATTTAGTCACTTGTTTAGTCTAGCTCTTTAATTATTAATCTTATTTTGAATTTTACTTTAATACTTAAGAATAGCTATTATATTTAACAGTACCAAGTATAGCGGTAAGAGTACTAGTAAACCTCTTTTATGGACTACCTGTTATTAGTTTTATTATTATTTATAAATCAAGAACCCTTGTATATATTATATATGTTTTAAGAGATATATATAAAGTTTATAATATATTTATATAATAATTATAATCTTTTCATATTTAATTATTAATTTTAATTTTATACTTTATTATTTAGTTTATACTTATAAATATATAAAAATGATTATTATTTTTAATAATATTTAATATAATAATAAAAATATTAATAAACTTTTTTTATAAACTATTTATTATTAGTTTTATTATTATTTATAAATTAAAAACCCTTATAAATATTATATATATTTTAAAAAATATATATAAAGTTTATAATAAAAACTAATAATAATAAATTTATAAAAGAATTTATTAATATTTTTATTATTATATTAAATATTATTAAAAATAATTATTATTTTTAAACATTTAAAATTATAAATAAAATATAAAATAAAATTAATAATTAAAAAATTAAACTAAATAAATAATTAAATATAAAAAATTTATTATTATTATATAAATAAAAAAAATATAATTTATTATAATATAATAATTTAAAATCAATAAAATTATTATTAATTATATTAATTTTATTAAGATTAATAAAATTAATATTAATTAAAGTAATAAAATTATATTTAACTTTTTATATAATGAATAAAATTTTATAAATATTAATAATAAATAAATAAATATAAGCGCGCAACATGTACTAGGCCTCCTCTTGGGCCACCCTTTTTTATAACACTTATATACTTTTAATATAAATTATCTATAAATTATAAGTATATGCCCTAGGTATTCTATAGATGTTTAAAATACAATAATCTTGATACTTAAAACATGTTATAGATTAGTATATAATTAGTACATTAAATATGCACAGACCACCTAAGCCTTGGCATTTAGTTGGGGGCCCATGGGCTTAGTTGGGTCCTTGGGTTCTTAGCATTAGGTTGGGCCTTTAAACCCTATCGCGACCTCTGAGCCTATCGCAAGTACAACATGGCTAAGAGTAATTGTATAGCCGCCAACAACTTATTCCTCTATACTCTGCACTCGGGAAACAAAGTGGTAGCAACCCAACCTCGACCACTAACGTTTTCCTAACCCCTATGATGCCTACCGCAGAGAGTTGCAGCCTCCAAGAATTTGCTTAGCTTTTCAGTCCTGTAGCAGTACCCAATCTATCCTGTTCACTATATAGATTAGCCCATTTCACGTAGAAGGCACTACTGTCCTCCATATCTACCACATCGCCAATCCATGTACTCAGGCCCCGTAATTTCATAGACGCAGCCATTAACAATAACGTCATCGATCACGCCAGTCTCATTGCACTCAGAATGTTCCTCTACGGCTGGGGCCTAGCAAAAGGGCCCAGATCGCGTTTTTTACGTGAGAGCCAGGCACTGCGCCATTGACGTGATATATTGAGATGCACCGTAGAAGTATTAACCAGATTCTATCTCATGGTGCGGGTAAATTCTAAATCAGCACTGCATTGTGACTTCAGGCGTAAGAGTGAGGTTAAAGAAGGTTCTGTTATAGAGACTGCGCGGATGTAGTGGTTGAGGCCAAAGAGAGCCAGGACAGGAATGGCCGGTTCAGAGACGGCCAGGTCAAAGACTGTTAGCTATGGTATTCCTGAGAATCAAGAGGCTTGATTCTCGCGGGGTGATTTGCCTCAGGTACTATCTCCGTCTACACACAACGGTCAGCATGACCGGCGTTCGGTCAAGTCGGGAGGCAAACCCACTGAACCGGACCCGGAGCTGAAGCCTAAGCTGATGTTCAGCGGTATTTATCCCGAAGCATCTGCCTTAGGTACTTCATAGGTAGAGCCGTCTACACTTAGTGGATATGTATTCTACAGTATTATAGTGCAGTCAGTACTCGGTTATGGTGTAAGGTTTGAACTCTTAGACTTGGGAGGAGTTTGTGCGAGGATTATGCGGGTGTTATATGGGCTGAGACCCGACACGTGCGAGTGTGCAGGAGTCAGGGGCCAGTATGAATGATCGAGGGATAAGTGTTACATGCTGAATCCATTTTTCCAAGTCCAACGTGACACTTGACTGCCTAATGCTGCCTTACAGTGTGTACTTTCTCTCTAACGGCCGAGAGCAAACGTGTGTGAGTAGGTATGCACATGAAATTCTGTAGGCCGATGACTTTGTATCTCATAGCCTGGTATCTGGTCATTTAAACTAAGTTTTCATCTACTAAACACAAATCCTATGAAGAATAGTGATACTTCATTCGACCGCGTTGATGCCGAACAAAATTAGACAATCGACTTTAGACACTAAGCTTGCGATTTCAATCTCATTGGAAGAACTATTTCGTCATTGAAAAGATGAAAGTTTCTTAAGCTGACCTACAACTCACCGTAGGCTTTCAATGACTAATTCAAAGATTTGAGCACAGCTGCGTAAGTAGCGCCACCTTGAAATATCAGTTTGCTGGGATATCTTCGAACGGTTACGATGTCTAAGACAGATCGACGGGACCATCCCAATACACCTAACGGTAAATGAGTACCAGTCATAGTATCAGGCAGATAGGTGTATCACATAATGTATATTAAGACAGAGATTCCTTGTAATGAAATGTCAGGCCAACGCTAAGATGGGAAGATAGTCCGTGCATATGCCAGCAACCGCACTCTTCAATCAAACAACAGCCCGCGTACATTCGACTGGTTTCACACGTATCATGAGAACA
Organism: Xylaria sp. FL0064; assembly: GCA_022593225.1. Lineage (NCBI taxonomy): Eukaryota > Fungi > Ascomycota > Sordariomycetes > Xylariales > Xylariaceae > Xylaria > Xylaria sp. FL0064. The sequence continues at coordinate 1,137,497 of JAJKLE010000009.1, read as the reverse complement.
AAACAACTAATGCACGATTAAGTGTTCTAGTGTCAGACGGGGACATCATCAGTGCAAGTCGGGAGGAAATGATTTCCCAAGTCTGTTTATTTGTAACACGATGTCCCCCATGCTAATTCCCAACAGAATGCAAATCTGGGACTTGGACAACACCATTGGTAGGAAGCACATGTGAAATATATTTTCCTGTCATTGATTTTCTTCTTGCTTTAGTCCTATCTCTAACGATTCGATAGATATAGAATGGCAAATGAATTCCGGCGGCAACATGATATTTAATCAGCGCAGCGCTCTGCGTAGAGGAGTACCTCAACCCCTATTTCGCCCACTCCATATTACATTGCAGCATCTAGCAGACAAGCATGTTTCCTACCTCTATTGTATGTCTCATTAAGGACCGAAGTGACACCTCATAATTTGCAGCACACTTCCTCTAGTGGTCTCTCGTACGCTTTGTGCAACCGTAGCTCCATTTTATCTGGAGCAAACAACTCGGTCTAAAAGGTCCTGTGAAGCCGGGGTAATAAGAAAAATCTGAGGGAAACCGTTATTCGTACCACGTCAAAAAAGCTGTCCCGACGAATGAAGTGGGAGAATCCCGCCCCTTCGGTAGGTGACGGCCGCGTGCGTAATGAGTCGTCTCACATTTACTCTACCAGGTGTAACACAGAGAAGTCTTTCGCTGTCTAGGTGGGTGCATAAAGGAGGCTGCTCCCATCATCCCAGGCCTGACTTGATCTCTCCCGTTGCCTTTACAAGAACTATTTTTCTGTTCCTTCGCCTCCCGACGCTCGTTATCTCAACTTTAACTCGCTTTCAGTATGGTTTCTGCCAAGACCCTGGCCGTCGTCGGCCTCACTGCTTCTCCAGTCCTGGCGGGCACGCCTCAAGGGTACGGTTACGGGGGGATGACTGACTCCCTCATCAGCTCCTTGACAGATTCCCCTGAGAGCGAGCCATCTGCCATTATGCCCGTCACAGTCACTGATTCGGTCACGCTTACCAAGCCCGTCACCATTACCCACACCCAGACGGTTACTGAGTCGCAACATGAGTGCGGTGGTGAGACAACGACCATTCCCAGCACCACCCGCACCACTCTTACCGCCAAGGACACCATAACTATCTCAGTTGTCCCGACGCCTAAGACCCCCATCCCCGTGTCCAGCAGTGCTTCGGAAGAAAGCTCCTCCTCTGTCACCAGTAGCGTCCCTACTGCATCGACAACCGGGTTCTTCTCGAACAACACCACGACTTCATGTGAATCAGATATCAGTAAGCCGACGCCTCTTATGTACCTAGACAGCTAAGTCAGATGTTAACACAGTGCTGTAGCTACCGGTGATGTGGATGGTGTCACTGCCAGCTTGTCGACTAGTTCGACCGACACCATTACTATCCCTGTTGCTCTCAGTCAGGAGACATCAAGCACGGCGACATCAGGCAGTGCTATGAGCACTGGTATCGTGGCCACTCACACCTCAACTTCAACTGTCTCTTACACGACTATCCCTACTGCGATGGGTGTCCGTGGTAAGGCTGACGTTTGGCTCCTTGGCGGTGCTCTGGGTGTGGTTTCTTTGGTGTTCGCTCTGGCCCTTTAATCACCAACGATGTTAGGTTAGGAAGGCACTGTGGCGCGATGTATTGTAAGCCATGCCAGGGATTAATATTTACTTAGCTTTGTCTCCTTGTCGAGTAATACAAATAATGATATACGCAAGACGTGGCGAACAACTAGACTGGGTAATTTTCCTATTCTGAACTCTTCCCTTTCCGGTATCTATATCCATCCTAGAGAGCGATTTGGTTATTGGCAGAGCTATGCTCGCGTCGTAGATCTTGTATAGCAAGCTCAGGGCTTTCTCGAGAGCCTCCTTTTCTAGTGCCACCAACGAAAGGGAACTGGGGAGCGCAGATGTATACGGATGAAACCCAGATACGCCGCTCAGATAGATAAATAGTAATCCAAGTATGTCTACTAGAGCTCTTCGCGCTAGCACTTTAGGTGTCGCGATTTTTCGTCCAGGTACCAGTCGTCTAGGCGACGTGTGTGTCACGGTTACCTTAGATAGGGCCGCAGAAACTGGGCAAGGCGGCGAATTGTCAGTACGACACAAGCTCTAGCCACGACTACACATTTACAAACCCAGAAGATTGGGTTCAGGGAGAAATGAGCACCTGATGCCCCTGAGCTAGGGACAATGTTTGATTTCTGGCCCTTCATCGGGAAGAAGGTACTAAGGGAGAATTGACACTCGGGCAAACAGACAGAGTCTGAGTCAGCAACTCTACAGATGAATTGAGTGAGGTTACTCCATACCTAATCATCCGACACATTGTGGTTCATCTTAATATTGTATCAATGCATCATGGATTCCGTTTACTAACTTGAATTATAGCTCAATCGGGGCGAACAACCTTCCACATTGACTCCCACAGTTGCATAGATCGGATAAGTACAAAAGTGCAAACTTATGCATTTAAAGCTGCTATCTCCCGCTTGGCACTCACCTCATGTTTGAACCGTTCACTCCAAGTACCAGCTCACTCCTTGTCCCCGGATTATGCCATCATCATCCAAAACTCAAATTCACTTAAATTCACAAAGACAGATGTAAATGACTAATAGTCCGCGTTAGCCGCCGGCTGGTCTTATCATGTCCGGCTCCCTCACTCAGCTCTTCCTCGACAGCGTCAATGTCCCCGCCAAGGACCAGACTCAGCAGACTAAGGCTCTGCGCCGGGTGGCTGATATAGCCGGGAACCTGTGGAAGACGGAGCCCGGCTCGGCAGAACTGGATCTCCTCGCGCAGAAGGTCGGCGATGCCGCCCGCGTCGAAGCCAACAGGGTACCACTCGGCGAATCCGGGCTTCTCGAGTACTTCTGCTCCGTTGTGTCGACGCAGGGGGTGAGGTCGACTCTCGTCGTGCAGTGCTTGCGGGTCATTGGCAATTCGTCGGCAGATACAGGTCAGCGAAGGCGGGTTATGCACCGGCGGGGTCTGAATCGGTCGCTGACGAGGATTCGATTGTAGATGAGAATAGAGCGAGGGTCGTCGCCTCGGGCTGTCTGCCAAGCATCGTGTCGTTGCTGAACGATGATTCGATTCTGGCCTTTGTCGTACCTGTCCTGTTCAACATAGCTGTTGATTATGGTAAGACTCAGCAATGTTAACTGTGCCTGAAGCTTGGATGTGTGGTCGGCGCTGACATGATTACAGAACCTGCACAAAAAGCCATATATCAAGCTGGTATAAATCCCGAACTTGTCAGTCTCATATCCGGGCCAAGACTAGAGAATGCAGCTCCCTTGATGAGTTACATTTACAAGTTGCTTGGTTTTGTGGTCACGCAGGGTAAGAAGGAACCCAATCAATTCTAGCAGCCAGTTGATTAACTCACGCTCAGAACCCGAGGCAAATCTGGTACATCCCGCTACTCCGTTCGTCTTGCTGAGTCTAGCCAATGACCAGCCATCACCAATCGATGACGCCGAGGATTTCCTTGGGCAGGTCTCCGTGGCATTAACCTATCTGGCTCAGGAACAATTCCAAAAAGCGTTCCTAGAGACACCAGGGTCAACCAATCTCATATTGGACACATTCCTCACTGCATGTGAAGGCATTGACGCCTCGCAGGAGGGCTACGCCGACAATGAGGCACAGCTCAAACAAGTACAGACCACATTCACAGCGACGCTAGCAGATTTATCTGCAAACCCTTTATTTGCCTCGTCATGTCCCTTAGACGGGTCCGAGGTCCAGAGGTTGCAGGGCTGGATCTCAACACGGCACATCCCGCTGCGATCAGCCGCCTGTCTCACGTTGGGCAACATCGCTCGCTCAGACGAGAAATGCATCTACCTCGTGCAGCAACGGGCCATCCACAAGGCCCTCATCGCCAACCTCGCCGATCCCAACAATATCGATGCAGGCCTCTTACATTCCATCCTCAGTTTCCTCAAGAACCTCGCCATCCCAGCTGAGAACAAGCCAATACTCGGCGACGCAGGGCTTCTACAGAACGAGGTGCTCCCGCGCATCTGGGGCTTCGATACCCAGACGCAGGTCCAGTTCGACGCAGTCTCTCTCACAAGGCTGCTCCTCGTGGGCTGCCCCGCGAATGTGCGTCGCATCGTCAGTGAGGACCAGGATTCCGGCCGCTCAAAGCTGCATTTACTTATAGACCTAAACAAGCGTTCAGACCAAGAGCCGACACAGATGGAGACGGCAAGAGCCATCACGGCGGTATGCCGCGTTCTGCATTCTCCCGATAACACTCTTCTACTTGCGCATTCGCAAAATACAGATCCTTCACCATCATCCCTCTCCCTCGAAACATTCTACTCGACCCACAGCACGATCACAGACTCGATGGTGCGTCTAGCTTTACAAACCAAGTTTCCCGCACTACGCTCCGAGCTGCTCTTCGTCTTCGCGCTCATGGCGCGCACACCCGAGGGCGCACACGCGATCGCGCAGGCCATCACGCACAGCGCCGAGCTAGTGGGCGTTATAACGGAGGTGATAACGGGTGAACAACCACCTACATCTGCATCAGCCTCAGTCTCATTACCACTACCCTCATCCTCACCTTCATTAGCTCTAGCCTCATCACAAACCTCACCATCGTCGTCTCACGAAATCACCCAACTCACCGCCAGTCTCGAGGCGCAAGCCCCAGCGCCTCCATCTCCTCCTCATACCACCACAACAGAGGGTGGCGGCACTGAAAAGAATGGCAAAAGCACGCATGGCGTAGACCGCAAAAACGCACTCGTCCTCGTCGCAGAGCTCCTACGGCGGTGTCCGAAAGAGTTATCAGAAGCCCCTAAGCATAAATTTGAGGCACTGCTACGAGAGGGTGGCCAGCGGTTACTGCGTGAAAGGAGTGCTGCTGTGGGCGAAGATAGCAGCGTCGCTGAAGATGGCTGAGTAAATGGGTAAGCGGGTAAGCGGGTGAGACGAGGGCCTTTAATACGTATATATATAAGTAGAGTTGAGAACGAGAAAGATGGCCATAGCAAAAGAAAGAAGAGAGAGGAAAGCAGATGGTGGGAATGATTCTCGACGTTAGGGAGGTACGCCAGCGATGCTTTCATGTCGCAGGTGTTTGTTGCTAAGTGTTAATAGATTGATTGGTTGGTCGATTGATGGACTACGCACGCATTCTAGTACATATGAAACCTGTCATGACACAATATCGCCTTGAAAATGGGTTCGAGATACCTACTATAGCCATCGTGTCACATACATAGCAGAGTACAGATCAGTCACTGGGAGGAAGTAGGAGTAGGCATAAATTTTGTGTCTTCCTTTTGTCAATTCATTTACCATTGCGCACAACCTAAAGCAAACCGGGAGATGCAATAGTTGCCTAGGTCTGGTCTTTCTTGGCGGTTTCGCCAGCCTCGAGGCGGAAACTTTTTGTGTTAGGTCTTCACGCCTCCGCGTCCCTGACTGCTGCTGATACGCGCAGAGAGTATATATAACCGCAAGAGGCACCCGACCACGACCATCCAGCAACCAACAGCACACAAACAACGAAAACAGGAAAACCCTTAAAGAACGCCCGTCCGTAGTAATCGAGTCCAGTCCGTCCTTCAGGATCCTCATTCCTCGTGTCTTCGCGTCTATTTCTTGTTGGCCTCGGCCTCGGCCTTGTCCTTGGCCCGCTTTTCCCGTACACCGACCAGTCTCGCGTCGCTTCTGGCCTTGCGAAGAGCTGCGTGGGCACCACCCTCGACGGGTGCGGGGAACTCGCTCTTCTTGATCTCGGTAACACCCTCGCCGACGGTGCTGAAGGGTAGGGCAGTGCCGACCTTGGAGACGGTCTGGATCTTGCTGAGGTCGATGTCCTTGCTGTCGCCAGCCTTGGGGTGCTTGGCGCCCTTGCGGGGGAAGACAATCAGGCGCTCCTTGTAGGCCTTTAGACGGGCGACATTGACGGAGAGAGACTCCTCGCTGAGGTTCTGGCGGCGGAAATCGACGGCGATACCGATGGTGGGGGCTACGAGACGGGGAATACCAGCCTCCTGAAAAAGGAATATCATGTTAGAGAACTGTGATGACCCAACAGAGCAAACGTGTGAACAGGTCGAGCAATTCGAGGACAACCTTGGGAGTCCTCGAACGGCATGACGTGCCACTAGCTCCTCATTTCGTTGTCGGGATGAAATACCTTCAGCTCAGCGAGAGTGAAACCGCGGCCAGCACGAACACGGCGGTTATATTTGATGGTAGGGCATCGCACAATAGGCCTCAGTTTGTCGACGGGTCGGGGGGCGACGGCAGCAGCCTTGGCAGCGCGGGCCTTGCGACGAGCGATCTTCTTGGTAGGCTGTTTTTCAAAGCGTTCCCAGGTCAGCCAAGAGAAATTCTATTTGATAGCTCATCGTTCAGCGGCGTACCTGGTCGAAGTGGGTTCGAACCCGTCTTTGCCAATCCTTTCGGAAGTCTGTTCATCATCCATATCAGCAATTGCGTACACGCAGTCCACATCAGTCAATCAATCGATTCGTCTCGGTCCTCGTAGAAATGGCATCAGACTTGAAGGGGAGCGTACGGTTCTTCTCTGTATGATTTAGTTAGCATACCAATTTTTGTGTGGGATGGGACGGGGGAGATGCGAACGTACGAATCTGGTTGTTGTGCTTGATCGCCTGGAAAGAGAAAAACGAGTCAGTACACCTAAACCAATGCCGCAAGTAATAGGTAAAGATGACAACGATCGCAACGTACCATTGTGACTGAGTGCTATCAAGATGGGGAGTGGTCGGGTCGTCAAGATCTCCAGATTGAGGCACCAGAAAATCACCTTCACCAAACTAAATCAGCCCGCACAACTTTTGGCCAGGGTTTTCGTGTGGCTAGAGGAGTTTTAGGCCAGGAAAAAATGGTGGGGTGGGAAGCTATCTGTGGCTTAAGCGATAACATTGCCCCATTGCAATCTCGGTGGGGTCCTGCTGAAAGGTGAGCCACCCATTGGTGATTGGGTACCTACCGTCACGTGAGTACCAGATATCAAGCAGTCATGCTATCGATAACCAGTACTTTATCTCTAATAACATGTACCATTCCCGTATCACGGAGAGACTTCATCCTCACTATGTGGGGAGCCTCTACAGCTCCGTCTCTTCACCATTTGGATATTGTAGTAGACTGAGACTCAACAGATGGTAATAGACATGATTTACGCTTAGAGCGAGGCATGCAACTCGGAAGTAGTCTCGTCTTGGCTATATCTTGCTCAGTCCGGCGGTTCCTTTTCGCGCCTACGAACATAAAGATGAGCAAACTGCTACCCGTGTGTATAATGTCGCTCGAGCCATGCGCAGACAGCGTAAGGGGACTAAGGCGCTTCGATAGCCCGTAATAATGGCTCTGTGGCTCCCTTATACATTCAACTTATATAGTTGCTGCTCTCATGAATGACTACTTGCACTTGGTGTTGACATATGTTATCTCACCCCCTACATTACTTTGAGAAGCTGAATACCCGCTGGCTGAAGTATATGAAGTGCAGGACCTTGCGGCGGATGATGTTCTCTATTTTCCATACAAGGTCAAGGGCACTGTTACCGCTTGCGATGAAAATTGCATAAGAGACAGACAGCAGAGTCTTCCGTCTCCCAATTAGCAAGATGGATCTGAGTGAACGAACAGAGGCGACGGATATCAGATCATCAAGGTATCTCCGGACAGTTCGTTTGAGCTCGCAGTGTGGAAGCCAGCGAGCTGTGGATGGCATTTCTTAGGATACTGTTAGGAGAAAATCAGAGTCTAGGTGGTTTGACGCGATGCACCGTACACCCTTGCCCAGTTCGGTAAACGCTGAACCAACTGTCGTTCAAGTGTTCATCCGCTGCTATCCAAAAGAATGGGTAGTATCATTCGCGGCTCTGCATGTGCTTGGTTAGAATCAGCTTATACTCAAAAGAGCAGCCAAAATTGCGAAGGTAGCAACTGTCCTCGCGCTTATTGGTTAGAGAGTGCTGCAGGTAAGATAATACTACCTACCCCTGAACATCAGATCTGTAAGCTTTCACTTATACCAAACCTTCGTGCCGACAAAACGAGCATTCAACAGCTCGGTAGCGACAAGACGCACGTGCCAAACCCCGCAGCCGAATAACGTCGCAATCGGTGGGGGAGGGAATCCTGTCGGGTCAATTCTTGTTGGATCGACAACAACGTGCACTGACTATCTAGGCAACCAACTTACTTTAAGACCGTAGACATAATCAGGGGGTCAACGTCCCAGACCAAAGTAACAGAGTAGTTGCGGCCGGGGGGGATTCGCAGATAGGCATAGACAGCGAGTATAACGAGTATGCGGTGACGCGCGTATCCAAAAAGAAAAGGTGCACTTAAACCCTCCTTACGGAACAAGTGCTGTACTACCGTAGTCCGTCCCGAGCTGATGGAAAGTGTAACTGAATATACTACTACCTAGTTAAGTAGGTATCCCAGTCTCTCTCGTAAGGAAACAACCCAAAACACGGCAGAGAGCCTCATCCAAGAGAGAAATATGAGTTAATTGATTGGGGTACATTGTACCCTGAATATGCAGCTGGTCCGGTGAACAGCACTACAACATCGGGTCGTAGTCAAATGACGTACCGAACAACGCGACCCCTTCTTTCTGCGATGAAGCACATCTGAAACTACGCACAAGAAAAGCAGTATCTGACTAGAGCAGCCACGTCCGCATACTCCTACTAGCGATCTGTCATTGGTTGCGTAACTGTCGATGACGAAGTCCTCGTCTGCTTGTACTGTTTTGCTTTGAGGCAAATACTAGATATTTTGTCTACCTACATGTCGGTATGATACCTACATAGGCCTGGGTGCCCAGGTTGGTTTGGGGTGGTGGGCTCGGCCGGTACTTGAATGGCCCTTTCCCCTTTCTCTTAAGTTCATGGCGACTGAAGATTCCGAAGTATTAGAGAAGGCATGAACAGCTGCAATGACATGTCACATGAAGGCGCGAAATCTTCTAGAACATGATTTCTTTTCTGTGGCTCATCGTTATATAAAATATCCGTGTAAAAGGTAGCAAGGTTGGGTGCCGAGGGTGCATTGTATATACAGTAGAAATACAGAGACACACTGTGCTTACCAGCTGTCGGTTACGCCGAGGACGGAATGGCTATGTTGAATCCTGGGCAACTGCTATTTACCTCTTTCAGCAGAAAGTGTCTCCACAATAAATAGCTAGAGGGCACAAATTGTCCACTCGCGTGGCTCCTATCTTATCTATTCGCCTGAAATGGTATAGATTACAAATTGTCTCCGCGGTCAACTTAAGCTCTACGTACAATGCCTATTACCAGGTACTATGTAGGCGAGCTTACTCACCCAAAGTCACTAAACCTACCATTATCTTGGATATACCCAACTGCACTGTATCGTCGGCGTGCCTCACTTTGATCCTTTCTGTTTCCACTGTTTCTTTTGTTTCCAGATATTCCACTTCTTGATAAGAGCTCACCACCCTCTCGGTGCCATCCCATTTCTCTGTACGCTGCGGATACAAGCGAAAGAGTATCTGTCCAGCCCTCATTCCAGAAGGATTCCGAGAGAGTGGTTGAACTCCCCAGCCCTTTTCTTATCACTGTGTCACTACACATCGTCATATACCCTGTCTGTGTCTTCTCACTATTTCCTTTTCCTCTTGCACATTGGTCCCGGTTGATGCGACGACCCGCGCCTTATCTTGTCTGATCTGTTTATTCTGTTTACTTGCTCTGCTGCGTTTATTCTGTCAAAAACTGCTCTGTCTGAATAATTAATTGTCGAGAGAATTGGAGAAGTGAGGGAAGCTTTGGAGCTTTGGCTGCTGGACCCCAGCCACGAACTCGAATCCCCCGCTTGAGCTGCTCTTCTCTCTCTGCTGCATCATCATCTCATCTCTTTTCGCTCTTCCTTCCCTCGGCTTCCCCGCGAACGCACCTGGACCGAATCGACCGCTTCGGACGAGTCCCCAAGTGCAAGTTGAAAGTTAATCGTACATACCACCGTCTTTGTACACCTACGCCACTGCTGCTATTGTTAGCCGCTGCTTGCTGCTGCTTACCGCTACTACTATAATCATCCCCGTCTATTATTAATTCTTCTCTCAACGAGATCATAATTGTCTTTCCTATCAACGAGTCCTTCGCTGGACACCACAAGGCTAAGGGTCGCGAAAGCCAGTGTGCGCCATAAACGTCGTCTTTATCGTCGCACCATCATCATAACCGTCACCATGTCGGAGCATCAGTGGCCAGAGGCATTGCGAAAGCGGGGACGAGACGAAGAAGAAGCGGAGCTGGACGGTGCCGCAAACGGCCCGCAAGGCTTCACGGAACATCGCAATGTAAGTGTTGTGCGCCGTGACATGTCGTGAGCTGTGAAACGGTCGACGGGAGTCCTTTTCGCAGTCTCCATCCAGCATACCGCCGACGGACCGAAGGATGAGGAACATCGAGTGGCTTACATTCTACCAGAAACGCTTGCAGTCTCTCCCTTTACGCATGTCGCCGACGCAGAAACGCTGGTCTGGACCTCTGAACTTCCTACCCAGCAACAACACTATAACGCCCTCGAACTCGGACTCCGATCCAGAGGACGCACAGACGTACCAGTCATCGTCAATGCCGCCGATGGAGGTGGACCAGGATGCTGATATGGCCGTTGATGGTCACGGCCCGCCCGACACGCTTCAACCCTTCTCTTCGCGACCCGATTTGATGGCCTCGAACGTCGCCGGACGGATGCCGACTCCCATCCACTGCACATTCGCAGCTCAGGTGCGAGGCAACAGCTGGGGTGCTGTGCCACCGGTACACGAAGGCAACCATGCTACCATGTTACAAGACAGCACCGCCGCTGCCTCTGCTCAAATGTATCCCCAGCACGACCCTACAGTACCCCGATCTCTCGACGGAAACACCGAGTGGTCCATGGTACAGAATCGCCGCTTACCGTCGCCCATCAGTGAGAATGGTGGCGAGGATGCGCCATCGAGTCCCGGTATGGTGCTGGACAATTGTTCGCCCGTCATGGCTCAGCTTCAGCGCCCACATCTACCCCACATGACACATTCATCGAGTCTACATGGGATGCCACTTCATCCCAACATCCGAATGTCTCCGCAGCCAGCCGACTCTGACGCCGCCATGATGGATACCGATGGCGGTTCGCCCTCGTCTGCCCCGGCCACGCCGTCGCCACGCGGGAAATACGGCCACAGTCGCAGCAAGCACACCCTGAACAACTGGACTCTTCAACCCGGCATGAAGAAAAGCTTCAGTATAGGATACCGAGCCGATTGCGAGAAGTGCCGTATGAAGATCCCAGGACATTTCAACCACATCATCATCTCGTAGGACGGAGACGACGCCAGTGAGGGGCCTTGGCACCATGATTTGAGGACCGAGACTCGAGATGAAAGTTGTGCTTCTTGTCGTGTGCGAAGTGAATCGGGTCGTTCTGAAATGGAATTGCGGATTGATGTATCGTCTCCCATCGACAGCATTCCAGAGTCGATGAAACATCGGGCTCACAAACAACATTCCCGAAGAAATAGGCATACTTGTGACACCGAGGTCTGTGTCTCTACCATGCTCGCTTTAGAAGAGGCTGTCTGCGGTCTAAACATCAAAAGCTTGGAATCACATACGAGTCTTTTCGATGTTGTCACATGCATTGCTGCCTTAGTAGCTTGATGTTCAGGATGTTTTCTCTCGCTTTGCCTTTTCCTTGTCCAATGTCCGCTAAAACCTGACTTACCTACCACAACATTTCGGGGTGCTAGATAAGCACTGCTACATGAACGCATTATACATAATTCTCCACTCTCTTTTGCTTCTTTCGTTTCGCAATTACAGACGCATTCTTACTCACTATAATCGCCCTCCCCATCAATCGTTCCTTTTTTTTTCTTTCCCGTTCTCCCTCACTATATCCCACTGGCACATTCATTCCTTCTAGCATTTCGGGCCTGGGTATTGGTCGAGACTGGGAGACACATAGCATACAGCATTTAAGCGGAGAGGACATCGGAAACATTAGGGTGGGGCAGGATTCGGGTTAGCAAACGGAGGACCAGGACGGGCTGAAGGAAGGCAGCTTTCACTTGCTTTTGCTTTTTATGTTCCCGTTAGGCGTTTTAGATGGAGCGGCGTCATTATCGGATCGTTGTCGATGACAACACAAAACCCCAGTCACCTGGAACGTCCTGACTTTGATTTTGTTTTGTTTTGTCTGTTCTGTCTCACGACACTGCCTGGATTATAATTCCAGGGGCAAAGTTAATAAATATATCAGCGTTACGGTCTGAATCTTCACATTTATACTCTGTGACTCGTCGTACTCGTCTAGTCGTGTCTATGGTGCCTACGATTGACAACGTGAGGAAAGAGAAGGGAAGAAGGGGGTTATAGAACGGGTAACAGCTTCGCTATACCAAGTAACTATCTAGCTCCGAACCGGGTGAAAAGACTTTAATAGTAGAATGAGGATTAGAATGACATGAACGCCTACCTAATGAATGCACCGACCGTCTCTAGTATATACGTATGATGATGATGCCTACGTTTGGTCAGGTATTTATGATACATAAGTAAGGATTGGGACTCCCTCCTCCTTCATACCCATGAGAGAGAAGAACCGTGCGATGTGTTGTCTTCATCATCCAACCCACTCGTACATTTCGTATCCAGGCGCTGCGGGTAGGGTAGATGGAAAACAGCGCCCAGCCAGTCAGTCATAAGACGTTCCATACGACATGAGAAGTAGTGAGCCCCCGTCACTCTCGTCCTCCTCCTCCGTTTTGTTTCGCGGTAACAGATATGCATGTTCATACACGTCCACACACCCACGTCCATGTCCATGTGTCACACGTCTCGTCACCAGCTAGCTAGCTAGCTACCAAAGCCAGCCCTTCTTCTTGCCCTCCCCACTACTCGTCGTCGTCGTCGTCGTGGCACCGGCGCCATCGAGTCCAATCTGATCCAAAGGCCCGCCCTTCCGCTGCGCGTCTCTCTCCTGCTCGAATGCGACCTTGGCTTTATCGCGCAGATGACCCGCGACTTCACCCGCTGTCGCTGTCGCTGCCGTTGGAGTAGCAGACGTAGTCCTCCAGCGTTCATCGCTCGTACTAAGCATCTCTTCCTCTTGTGGACGTGTCGTATCCTCTTTCTTCAACCCACCAAACAACCACCCAGTAACCCCACCTGCTTTCTTCTGCGTATCCACATCCTCATCACCACTACCCTCACTACCCACTGAGTGATCGCGCCCACCAGCAGGCGCAGCGGCCTGCGGCGCAGAAAGAATCGAAGGGAGCGCCATACCCGCCTCTTTCGCCTTCGCCGTGGCGTCCTCGACGAGGGCGATCTGCTCGTCCGTCGCCGTGCCCGTCATGTATGCCAGCCGGGCGGCCTCGAGGCTGTCTTCTTTCAGCTGCTTTTGCAGCGCGAAGAATTCGGAGCGTCGCTTGCGGTTGTACATCATCATGTCGGCTGTTGCGTACACTGTGACGAGGAGGGCAATGCCTGTGAGAAGGAAGAAGAAGAGGGTTAGCTTTCTTGCTTCGGGTTCCCGGATATAGTTCAAGCTTCTGTGAGAGAGAAGGACGGGTGATTCGCTGTCTTTGGGTGTTGTAGGTATGAGCGTAGAATGCAGACAGACAGTGTATCAATCACTCGTCTTTCTCCTCTCCGTCTGCCTCTCCTCCGTCTTTAACCACCTTCACGTCATATGCTGAGCTACACTGGCGGCTGAAACACAGGCAAGGATGGGAATCGAACAGGAATACGAATAGAGGTGGATATAGACATACCGCTAAACCCAATCAACCCCATAACCGTAAACTTATGCGCCGCATCAAAGAACCTCCTGGAGCCCCCAATGATCTGGTCCATACGCGACACGCTATGCTGCTTCGCAGCGAGGTGAGCGGCGCGCAGCCGTCTCACGCGCTCCTCCATCGTCTCGTGCGGTATCGACGTCGACGCTGAGCCACCTACACCTGCGCCTGCGCCTGCGCCTGCACCCCCTCTCCTGTATAATGACGCTGATGACGCCACATTCGGACTCCTGGGGGATCGGCTCGCGGCGGATGCGGATGCGGATGCGGATGATGCTGAGGGGTTGTTTTTGTTGGTGGACTTGGTGTTGGCGTGGGGAGTGTTGGAGGTGAAGCGCGTGGCGTCGGCGACGCTGCGCGGACTGCTGCTGCTCTTGCCGGCAGCCATGATTCCCCTGTCCGTGTCTCTTATCTCTCTTGTGTCTCGCTCTCTTTCTTCCTTTCTTCCTCACCCTTTCCTTGCCCCTCTATTTTTCTTCAATTCCTCCTACTCTCGCAGGGAGATCCGTAGCGCCGGCGTTGCGAGCAACAATCAATGAGCTCGATCGTAATCGGTCAATGGGGGCCGCTGGGTTGGGTAGAATTGAATCGGATTAGACTGGCTTAGATGTACGGTAACAAACATACGACGTTTGGTCTATTTCTCGAAGCTAAATTTTTTGGAGCTTGGCACGGCATTGGACCGCTGAGGTTTACCACTGTGATGATCACATCCTGATAAGGCGGACTCTGAACGGACCCACTTGTTGACGCCCCGGGCCCCCGGTTCGCCGGAACTTCAAACCCCGTGTTAGAGCGATATGCAGATACGGGGTACATTCATAGAATTGGGTTGCATGTATCCAATCCCTGCGAAAGGAGAAAGGCATCAAGTAGTCTTCATACAGATACTACTTATCTTCAATATAATTCCCCGAGATACAAACCCCCTGGTTTTCATAACAATAGTCCAGACATAGTTAACAAGAGGCTCTAGGCAGCATGAAAAGGAACGGTAGCCAGAATAAACGCGTGTGGAATTATCATAGCTTGAATCGAACTGACTTTAAATTGATCACTAAGTTTCTCTCTCATTAAATGATGAAATATGATAACCGCCTGCAGGCCGCGGGTAGTATAGTTTGAGCACTAGGTTATCTTCTGAAGGCTTCGGGCGCCGAGTTAAGGAGTCTCGCTTCACTGTATGAGTTGTAATTATGAAACAAATTGAGTCTATCATAGTAACGCTCTATAAGAGGTGTCGACTTTTCGACCTCCCAGCAATATACTTGCGCCGTATCACATCCTGAAGGACCATTACTGTGCGAGTTCCTCGAGATATGTTCGAAATACATCGTGCTGACAACACTCAACAGGTGTGTGTCATATTAACGAAACGTTATATAGTATAAGAGCCCCTGTCGCTATTTACACTTCATAAAAACATGTTTCTATCTTTTTAATGAGGAAAAAGTAAAATGCACCTGAACATAGTCAATCTGACCCTGATTAAAATTCGAAATCCCTTAATATACCTTGTTTCCCATTTCCCTGTGCCATCCTAGAACGTCCGTCCTCTGACAGCTCACCGTAATTAGCATCAGACCCCAGCCCGGTCAAGGCACTTCTCGACCCAGTCGAGAAAGTCCGTCGCCATCCACTGAGCTATGCTCCGCAGCACTGCTAAGACGCGATATGCACCACCAAGCTCATCCGTAGAACCTATTTTGATGGGACCGCAGACCTCGTATTGCGAGGCCGTGTCGAATGTGAACCAGAGATTCCACACCTCACTCTCGACTATTAATACAGGGATGACGGGCGAAGGCAGTGGATCCTCCTCATCTGACAGGCATGGGAACTGGGAGATACGGTCATACCAGGAGGCTAGCCACATGCCGAGCTGCGTCATCGCCTCGTCCGACTTCTGACTTTTGACTTTGGTCTCAATGAACACACCCGATGGCATAGTAATCAGAGGATCATAGTTAGACTGATTGAAACATTGAGGTTCGAGCTCGTCCAGCAAATAGACGACGCGGTCAAGGTCTAATCGCCCCGGTGGAAGAGCTTGCACGGGTTCTTCGGGCTTTAGAACCATGGCATAATCAATTAGCTTACTGTCGGGAGACCGTGGTCTGAGGCGAGCAGACGTCTGTGGCAGAAATTCTTTCGCTATGGTAGCGCGGGTGACGTTTTCGATGCCGACCGCCGGGGTGTGCAGGACAGCAAGATTGAGCATAGGGTGGTGCACCTTCTCGTTCCAACTTGCCTCCGTTCGTGCAATCTTGAGATGAGCCTTCGTCTCAGCTACGGTGCTTCGGAGGACCTCGAGTTCCGAAAGAAGCGACTTCAGGTGAAGGAACTCCGGCAGTGACCTATCTATATTGCTGCAGGCGGCATGGATCAACATCTTGGCCTCACGTAACTGCGATTCGGTGTTCGGTCTAACAGGTCGCTTTGCATATAAATTATCATGCTCGCCGCGTAGTCCTAGTTCAACTTCTAAAATGCCGCGTAGCTCCATAGGCAGATATCCCATTGTGAGCACGCTCATGATTGAATCGAACAGGGACGCCGCCTGAGAATTCTGGATTCGGCTGTGTAGCTCGTCCTCGGAGAGCTCAGGCCATCTGACCTTCTTCTCGAGCTTTAATAGATCATGGGCGCGCTTTATAGGGCTTCTTGAGCGCGTGGGGCTTGATATTGTGGTAGATCGTGATTGGCGCGTTGGAGATTGGGCTTCGGAAGGGGGAAGAGAAGTGGACGAAGTAACTTGTGGAAGTCGACGAGAAAACATACTCGTAGATTGAGACGTTACGATCGTAGAATGACGAGGCGGCCGGGGGGTCATATCTGGATCTTCATCATCGACTTCATCACAACTCCGATCCATTGGTCCACTGACGTTGTCGCTTTCATTGCTGGCCGGTAAGCCAGAGTGATTGAGTTCACTAATGGCAACTCTCACGTCATCAAGTTGCAATGACGGACCCTGTGAGTCTGCTGCCACCTTTTTCCTCGGGCTCCGTCTTGGCGGCATCTTCACTTTCTGGTCAGGATGTAACTCAGCCGCTGCGGAGGGATGGCTCTGTTGCTGCTGTCGCTCGAGTTCTCGCAGTTGTCGCAAATACCAATTGGGAACCAATCTTGGCAGCGGCCACACCACTTCTTGGTCTTCGGGAGGTAGTGGTGAATTCGAACAGATGTCGTCCACCCAGGCTGATACCACCCTCGGATGCATGGTGTTGTGTTCTGGGAGATGGCGGTTAAATATTCGCACAAGGAGTCGTACTTTAGCAGCTGAACATGGGGGCTGGGAAAGCAGGTGTGAGTAGTTGTGGTGAAGAGAGGGGTATCCCTTAAAAATGATAGTAGTGATGATGCTGGTGGTGATTATTGGTCTGTTATGTTTGTTAGTGCTATGTTTGGGTTTGGCAGGGCATCATGCTGCATGTCTTGAACCAACCATTCCTTGGCAAACAAACCCTCACCATTGAGCTAATTCGCTCAAGTGTCTTGTCTGAATCAAACGAATGTTTGTCCGGAAATAAGGTACACTGTATAAACAGATGAGCTACTAATAGGACAACATTAGGTACCGGAGCTTCTGCTCTCATTGCTCCCTCACAGCTTTCAGCTGTCTCTTCCGAGTTTTTGTATCCAATCGTTCTATCCCTATAGATCATGCTATGGCCGCTAGTGTCGCTAGATGGAATGATGGTATTGATCTCTCTCACAATCCATAGTCGGGAAAGAAGAGTCACTGTCCTCGTATGACCTGTGAAGACTCGTATTGCCACAGTGACTATTAGACCAGGAGACAAGGATAGGGCGAAGTGACGTTCGAGCACCTCTCGTGTATGATATCCAGAATCAATCATCTTGCCAGGGGTACCCAGCTAGGCCATGTGAACACGACAGCTATGCCTCTGCATTCTGTCACGTCGTAAAGGCCTATGGCGTCTGCCCTCCCCTCCCTACTCTGAGTATGGTAAAACGGGCATCCGGGCGTCTTTGGAGTTAACTACCTACGGCGTAGTTAGGTGAGCACGCTAGTACCTATGTAGGTAAGTAAGTAGGAACTCGGCAGCATGGCGCAACTTTACGACGCCATGGGAGCTGCGCTTCTGTAGCTCCTACTCCTATCTGTTCTGTAGGGGTTAAGATATGTAGTAGTGGAAGGAGCAGTAAGAATACTATACTATCAGCAAGTACGGTATTGAAAGAGAGACGAAATGATGTCTCTCCTACCTTGGACAATTTCAACGGAGCACGCAGATTGTATCTTTCTCTCTCTTCTCTTTGCTTCTCTTATTCTATTCTCCCTTCTCCCATGGAACCCCATGCTACACAGATAGCAACATGGCTTGCCTGCTCCCAGCCTTTCGCTATCTTATCTTTTTACTTCCTTGGTTTTGTTCTTGCTAACCCGCATCAGAGACAAACAATCTCAGACTTAGTCTCACAATACCCGTCGTCAGATAGGTACCGTTTTCGACTCTTGCAACCTACCTAGGTAGGTATGTTATTAAACCACACCAAGGTCTGGAAGAGTAACCAGTAGCGCCATGATATTGACTTACTTAATGCTTAATCCGGTAACTGTCTAGCAGTGACAGGACTGCCGATTTCCCAGTAAGAAATTCTCATTTTCAATTACGTGTCTTCTGGGTAGAAACACTTATTAGGCCCAGAATTTCTCGTCCTGCGGCAATGTCAGCTCATTTCAGCTTATCCATAACGCCAAATTTCCAATTCTCAGAAACCCTCCGCTGTGTATTATATAATTGTATTGTTAGGAGTCTCGATAATCTTCAATTGGTTGCTCGCCTGTGATTGGTGAGGCCAGACTTTTTAGGGAGTCCGCTATTGTTCGGCCACGCATGAAGTTTCGATATAAATCAGGGTATCATGTTAGGTATTTTCTGTCTATACTAGTTGACAGGTTCACTCTTCATTTCTAACTTCTCGTATCGAATCAGACCTGATGCATAGGCTTCGTGAGAATAATGCACTATCCTCTTATACTGATCGTCTTGCGTGACATCCGTACTGCACCAAAGACTCCCGATTAAACAATTTTTGCTCTTGCAGCGTTTTCCTTTATAATTGACGCCTATAATTAATGAAAGGTTATCTATTCTTGAGTCGAGAAGGACCAGAGGGTACTTGTAGCGATCTCAGATGTGCTGTTCTTATGACCACGACTATTACACATCCTCTACTTTAGCTCATGTTGCTTATTTTACCAGTATGTAGAACCTGTATGGTGACTCTCTGACTAACTTCAATTTCAGACTGCAACAAATCATTGTAAAGATGTACTCCTATAAGCTTAGCATCACATCGAATACTCTCACCACACGCAACGTATTTTGGGAAATGGCCCACATCACTATTCGGCAGAATGCTTGTCCGATATGGAGAAACAGGTACAAAAACTAGAAATTTCCACGAATAGATTAACAGCGCCTCGACTGTCACGATCGCCTAAATGCAAGTTTGAGCAAAAAACATAAAGAGTTGCCCATGCGATTTCGAGGTATCACGCTTATGATGCTGCTCGTCTCGCCAAGGTTGGAAAACGGATCTAGACCAGCCGCCAAGTCTAGCAGGAACTCGGCTCCGCCCCTACTAATGATGCACGATCCGTCCCGGCGTCAATGTTGCAGAAACGGCTCCTGATTAAGCCTTTGATTTTGCTATATAGCCCATGTCTCCGTGATACTAGTAATTTCATGTCAAAAAAGAATCTGCATTTTCGCTAAACGCAATGCCGCGAATCTCCCGGGTTTGGACAGGACTACTAGTCCTGGCCGCCTCTATACGTACACAGGCTTTGATCGCTTCGCCTCTCCGGCTACCCACGCCGCATAGGCTCACCCTTAAGGGGCTGCGGAACATAATTGCATTGTAAGTAACGCTGTCTAGATCCTCTCTCAATGACCTTAGCCGTCTATCACACATCCATCGGCCTTATTGCTAGCCTACTACAATGCTATTACAAGTTAACATCTCCTCCAGCGGCGACTCTTTTACTGACGTGGGCTACTCGCCTGCCATACCCCCACAACCCAATCCGGATAATTATGAAGGCAATCCTCCGCCCCCGGGGACCTCAAGCTGTTACACGTCGAACTACATGCAAGTTCTAAGCTCGAAGCTGAACGAAACGTTCGTATCGTTATATGATTTGGCTCATTCTGGTGCTGTCGTAGGTCAGTACGTCAATTGATTTGTTTCATGCCCCCTTTTGGCAAGTCTTGGGAGCATAAGTTGCCTCGTCAGGGGTCTTCTAATGTTAAAGCTACAATCACCCAAAATCCTGTTCAATCTCAATGTAAATCGGAATTACTGACCTCGGAATCCGGCATAAGATGGAGCTCTGGTTGATCCTTACGAAAGCGAGGATAACACTTTTGTCCATCAAGTGAGCGATAAGTTCTTGCCTTACTTCTCGGGTGGTAGACTCCCACACGGAAACGCAACCAATGGGACCCTTGACCGGATTGAGAAGAGAAGATGGAAAGGAAGTGATACTCTTGTAACATCATGGTTTGGCATCAACGATGTCGATCGTGCTATGGGTGGCTACTGGCCTTGTAAGTTAAAAGGTTCCGTGAAAGCTAATAACAAAGCATGCTGACATATGCAGTGGACCCCCTCTGGGAGGAGAAGGCACCGAAGATGATAGACTCGTTATTCAATGGGCTCGAGAAGGTAGGCGTCTCCTTCCCGCATCTCTTGATGTTGCTATATAAACACTTACACATCCAACAAACATCTCTAATCCGCTGCAGGTGCGCCAAGAGGGCGGAAAAAACTTCGCCATCCTGAATCTCCCACCGTACTGGCTTTCCCCTTCAGTCCAAGAGTATCAGAACGCCACATACACCGAGCTAGCGAAGAACCGGACCCTGCTGTGGAATCAGGAACTCACGAAACACTTCGAATCCTGGCAAAGGTCTCACCAAGTCAACGCTAAGATAGTGGACACATTCACTTTATGGCTTAATATTACTGCTAATCCACAAGACTATGGCATGAGCCAGGTAACGACTGACTGTGCAGCATACATCGGGTGAGGATTCCGCCGTCCCCTTCTTTTCTGGATTTACATTCCAAAATTGGGTTCTGATTCCATTGGCAGTGGCTCTTGGCCCGCAGGTGATCTAGATTTCTGGGACCCGAGCTGTGCTGCCCCGATGAAGGAATACTTGTGGTTGGACTGGGTTGTAAGTGATAACGTCCCTATGCAGAAAGTTACAGGTGAAGATTTTTCTGGCATTCTGCTAACACGCACTTTCAAGCATCCTACTTTCACAGTTCATAAACATGTAGCGGACCTCATCATTCGGACAATGGGGTTGTGAAAGAAAACAATGTCCATATCTACGGGCACAGTACACGTGGTCATGTCTACAATAGATAGTAATCACCCGTGTATTATAGCATGCAAAGACGCTTGTTTTAGGTGTCTAATTATAGGATGCAATAGTCAGGCTCTTTTGGCCGGAAGTTTTCTATACCACGAAGAAATACTGTCAGAAAACCTAATGTTAGTCTTGGACAAAGTGGAACGAGAAATGAGTAGAACGACTAAAGAGCTTTAGAGGTTTTTGGCCAGCGTAGTATGACCCCTCACACTAGTTTTGTTGAATGCCAAGTCGATATGTAATACTCTGCCTTGCCGGGCGTAACCCAATATCTAACGCGACACGTAAAATACACCAAGTCAATTCACGCGGTCTTCATACCTGCTGAATAATTAATACCTTCCTACTAGCTTCTACGATACGAATCTCTTCAGCGATGACAATAAAGCACAGATTACTTAAAATCCTTTTCTGTCAACAAATCTCAATCAGTGACCTTCCCTAACTTCTTCACAAAAGCGATGGCAGCTTGAAGACAAGTTTCGGCCCTATCAAAGTCTCCTATTTCCTCTAATTTCATAGCAAGTGCAAATTGCGATCGAGCAGAAATTTCTTCTTAAGACTTATAATCCTTTAGGGTATCGATCGCAGAGCGAAAGAAAAGTCTAGGAGGTCGTGTCAGCAGGCGCCGCTGCTAATGAGCTTCGTTGATTATGGTCTATTAAACGGGACGAAACGATGAGATTGCTTATGCAGCTCTTGGGAGATCGCCACGGGCTCGTAATAAAATGCTATCTTGTGTCATGTGAAGCCATGTTGCCGGCTCGGATATCAAGCATTTCTTACATCGCCAGGCTTAATCTTTGCTCGCCGTACTCACTGGAAGTCCACTCGATCGACTTTTGGCACCACACGAGTGATTCGTCAAGCTGGTTAGCAGTACGAAAGGCTATAGACAGGTTTGCTGCCCATATACCGCGAGAGCTTGGGTAAATTATCAAATCTATCCGGGAGAAACTTATAACTCTTAATGCCTAAGTCAGGTACTTCACCAGCCAGATAAGTGAGCGCAATATTGCCATTCACAATTTCCATTATCTCCAGGTCATAAGCATCTGCAATTCCGTTCTCAATTAGCTGTCGGCGGTGCTTATCTGCTTTCTGGAACCACGGTCGGCCGTGAGGCGGAAGATTGAGCTCGTACTCGATGCTTCCCAATGTTGAATACATATCTGCGGTTAGCCGGCAGATATAGCGACAATAATTAGTCTCTGGCAGGTTTTTGCAGCAACGCTCGGCGCTTAATCAAGTTGTTCTAGAGTCTGAGACTTGAGAATTTGGGAGTTTGAGAGTTTGGGAGTTAGTTGTAAGGAAGACACATCCAAGAAGCCCGGTCAAGTAGCTGCAGAACTGCCACATTCATATACTCTTCGTGGAGGGAACAAAAAGAGCATGATATAATTCATGCATTCTGCGAGATTATGAAGGAAGGATGAGATGGCTCCCGTTAATAGGTTGTTTCCTCTGGCCCCAGTTGCTATGACTTTGCCCGGGCAACTCGAGAGCGGGGTTTGGCAAATTAAATTTGTTCTGCAATTTTTAGTCGACGCCTCTTCCCTACTTATGACATTCTTCTTTTCGGACAACAACCCTGAGTAATTAGAAGCGCTTATCAACTCTTTTCGACGGTGCATACATGGAACCAAAGGACGCGGTTGAGAAAGTTGATACTATTCGTCATTTATGATTAGCTGACGACGCTGGCAGCTGCCAACGCCCATGTAATCTTATTTTTAAGCATAACACCGAAGATGTTCCCTTGCCTACCCCTTCGCCGTGTGTGAGAGGAACACCGAGATCTACACACTGTCCCCTATCACCTGTAAAAATGGCTACCGGTGACAACATGGCGCGCGAGAACGTGATGAGTGACAGGTAAGCATGCGCAGGCTTCTTTTGCGTATGGGATTGAAACATGCCTGCTAAAGCGCTTGTGCAGGGACGGGATTATATCGCGGCTAGAAGCGGCCATGCCTACAATCGAATCGGTTCAGAAATTATGTAGGGCGCCGTCGGTATCTGCTGGTGTTTTACACCAAGGCGAAGTTGTGTTTCGTCGAAGTATTGGCCTCAGAGACTTGGGAGCCAATCTGAAAGCAGACAGTGATATCGTGTACCAGATTGGGTCCTGCTCAAAGCTGTTCACCTCTACAGCAGTTGGTCTTCTCTCTGAACAGCAGCCTATTTGGAAAGACAAGGTCCACGACCACCTCCCAGCCTTCAATCCAATTTCAAGATCCTCGAATTGGAAAGACAGCCACAATCGCAGACATCTGCCGTCACTCCACCGGTATTGCTAATGGCAACGCTATATTCATGGGTCCAAGAGGTACTACTGTTGTGAAAGGGGAAGACCACATGGCCATGGTGAACCTACTCCCTACATCCAATGCACATGGACAGAGATTCAATGATTGGTGGTATTACAGCAATGCTACCTTTGGACTGTTGGCTGATGTTATCGCAAAGAGATCTGGAGCTCAGTTCGCTACATTTTTGAAAGATCGTCTTTGCAGCCCTTTAGGCTTGACCCAAACCTTGTTAACGGAAGCCGACGTGATGCGCAATATCAATGTTGCTCGTCCTTACGTGCAGAGACCTGATGGCACTTGGGCCAAAATTGATAACGAATACACAACTGAGAAACACGGACCGGTTCTCGCTGCTCTAGGTATCCGCACTTCAGTCAACGACATGTTGGCTTTTTTGGCCGCCGTCATGAATCGATATGGTCTTGAGAATGAGTCAATACCTTCACCAGAACTTTTGGTTAAGTGCCAAGGAAATCCGCTGCGTGAGATCTCGTCTATGTGGGATTCGTGGTGGTGGCGTCCTTGTGATGATGGTTTCGACAACAAAACAGCATATACACTCGGATGGTTCCGAACAACAATGCCAACCTCCGCTCTCGGGATGCTCTCGTACAACACTATACAAAGAAAAGAAGATATCATTGGCAGGGAGAGCGACTCCCGCACTCTTTATGGACACAGCGGCTGCAGCAATGGCTTTGTGGCCACGGCCTATCTGATTCCCGACTCCCACACAGCTGTCGTCGCTCTCAGCAACGCAGCAGACGCAGGCGACGCTGCTGAAACGGCATCTCAAATCTTGCTCCAGGCTATTTTTGACTTGAAACCACACATTGACCTATTGCCTTCACTGGAAGCATCAATCGCCGATCGCCTCAAGAAGCACGACGATATGGTCAAAGACTGGAGAGAGCATAGAGATGTGTCTCAGTATGATGAGACAGCATCCGAAGAGTTCCTGGGAACATATGTCGGTTTTGGTGTCTCGTATATCCATATCATACATAGCGGCACATCTCCGTCTGGTCTCGCCGTCAGATTTGCCGAAAAAGGAGAAACACAATGTGAGCTTGAACCGTATAACACGGACGCAGTGAGTTTTTTCCCCTGGATCATCACGAAAAGCTTGAGAGAGGTATGCTGGACTGGGACTACTGGCAGGTTGGGGTCTTCACGTTTGTCCGAGAAGGAATGACCCTCGACTTGGGTTTGCCAGCTTCAAAGCCGGATTCCCCATCGGCAGATGCTGTAGCGAACAACTCCGTAGAAATTGGCACCCGGGTGACTGCGTTGGAAACGAAGAAGCCCGTGGTAGGACTTAGGTGGAAATGGGATGAGTATGATCTGCCTGGTCTATGGGTTAAAATGAGTGAAAGCATGTCATAGTCCATGTCATAGTCTGGGATAAAAAGCTATCAATTATTCTTGAGGTGTCCTTAAGGATAAAGTTGAGGAAGCGCTATATGGATAACAAGCCGCTGCATACGCCCACCGTGCGTTGAGAGGGCAGGGGTATCCGACATTTCTCAGCGGTCTTACACACGACACAGGATCGATAGAAGCCACCCCTCTCAGATGTCCGTATGGCGAGTAACTATATCCTCACTAAGAACATCAAAAGGTACGAAGTAGGAAGCAGAAGATTGAGTATCAGATAGGCTTAGAAGGAACATTGCATATTTGTCGAGGAAGGCTGTCATCCGGATTTCCTTACAGTCCGTCTACCTCTCATAGACGTCACCAGTCAGGGAGCTCTAAACTTAGAAACAATGATGAATTGGCAATCGAGCTGTTACCTCATGAATGCCCAGCATCATCACCTATAGAATTTGCATCGCTTCCTCCTTGCAAATACCCCTGTCCTGTACATGCCGGCGAAATGGAACCTACGATGGACACCAGCCCCAAGAATTGGCTTAGGCATACCAATCTCCCCTTTCATATGATATATGGTTGCCTAATTCATGCGAATACGTAAAGCCGTTAGTTCAATATCATTACCAGCCGGCCGAGGGTCCGAAAGGGTCAAGTCGTCAAACCATAGCCTTGGTTGGGCAGTATCCATACTTCCTCATCGGGGCCTCGGCCCCCGCCAGACAACTTACTTACCCTACACATGCCAACTTCACTGGTACCTGGACCGTAGAGGTCCTTTGCACAGTCGAAGTAATCAAGCAGCAATCTCACGTCGGGCCCTCAGCCTCCGCTAGATGGCTTGCCTCATGAACTTGTAGGTCTCTGGCATCAAGCTGCGATAATAGTTCTTCGTAGACAGTATGGCGAGTCAGGGACAATAATATTGAATGTGGCGAGGTTTCCAATGATGATCACCAGGAGAGAATACGGAAAGGCGGGAAACACATGTTATAAAAGAAGCAAAGCCCCGGGCTGATAGTCAGGTAGCCGAAGCAGCCCAAGCCAGTGTACAAATTTCCTCCATCTTCACTTCAAGATTATAATAACTACAAGCCTTTTCATAATCGTTCTCTCTCATCTCTCTCTCGCAGTCTACGGCCCCAAAAATGGTGAGATACTCCGTCGCCACAGCCGCACTGCTCGGCGGAGTTGCAGCACGAACAACTACATCACCCGTAAGTCCAATCTAATAGCATGTGGAATGCATTTTCATCTAGTCTCAAAGCTGAACGTTGCTAGTGCGAGGCCTTGAAATCAGTTGGTCTGGGGAATCGACTAGTCTCTCCGAATGACACGGGTTACGCCGCCGAGGTCAACTCATGGTGGTCGAAGAACGGGCGCCAAAGCGCCGATTGCTTCGTCCTACCTCACACGAGCGAAGAGGTCGCCAAAGCACTGACGACCCTCACGAATGCGGTCGCATGCGGCAACGATACTACCATCGCCGTGCGCAGCGGCGGGCATAGCTTGACGGGAGCCAGCAGTACGGCGAACGGCGTGACCATCGACCTGAGCCGCCTCAACGCGACGACGTATAACCCCGAAACCAACATCGCGAGCATCGGCCCAGGAGGTAAATGGCAGTATGTATACAAGGAGCTCATAAAGTACGGCGTCACCGCCGTGGGAGGTCGTGATGGTGATGTTGGTGTTGGCGGGTTTCTCCTAGGCGGCGGTTACTCATACTACTCGGGGCGCCAAGGATTCGGCTGCGACAGCGTGATAAACTTCGAGGTGGTGTTGGCCAAGGGGACCATCATCAACGCGAACGAGACGGAGAACGCCGACCTGTGGCAGGCTCTCAAGGGCGGCAGTAGCAACTTCGGCATCGTGACGCGCTACGACATACAAGCCGTGCAAGCGCCGGATCTGTTCAGCGACACGCGCTTCCTGTCTCTTAACTACTCGTCCGCCATGGTCGACGCCGTGGTCGGCTTCGCTGATTCCGACGAGTCGCTCGCTGACGACGCCTTCTTTACCTTCTTCAGCCACGACACGAGTCTGAGCCCGGAGCTATTTGCAGCCGGGAGGCATGTTAACGTTGCCGGCGTTGCGAACAACAAGACGCCATTCGACAAGGCGAAAGCCCTGCCTGCATTCCTCAATCAGACGGCCACGGAAAACATCGCAGTGGCGGCCGCCGAGTCGCAGGTCCAATCGGGCGCCTGGAGCTACGGCACGACGCTGACCTTCAACAACGACGAGCGCGTCGCGAACCGCGCCGTCGAGCTGCATACAGAGTTCGTCGACTCGCTGAAGAAGCTGATGGCGCCCGAAGACTTCTTCACGCAGATGGTCCTCCAGCCGCTACCGTCCTACCGATGGCCGATCGGCAAACAGCGGGGCGGCAACGTGCTCGGGCTGGACGATCTGAAGAACAACGCCCTGTTGTTCACTGGCGGGGTGGGAATTCTGACGGATGATGCGCCGCGGGATGAACCCTACGCGCTCTTGAAAGAGATGACGACCAAGCTTGCGGACTTCGCCAAATCGGTGCAGGACGAGATGGACTTCGTCTACTTGAACTACGCGGATGCCGATCAAGATCCACTTAGAAGCTATGGAGCTGCGAACGTCAAGTTCATGAAAGAGGTTGCCGCTAAGTATGATCCTACTGGCGTTTTCCAGACTCGCGTGTCGGGAGGGTTCAAAATTTCAAAGGTTCAATAGGTGGTCCAATTCCGCATTCATTTGGATCTCCTTTTCTGTTATTAAGACGTGCGAGGCGGTCTGAAAAAAATTGAAAGACTTTACACCACTAATACAACCACGGAATCTTTCAAGTTTTTTTCAGACCGCCTCGGACGTGTAATTATTATGTTTCATTAGACCTCCATAGAAATATTTAGATGGACTGCTTGAATATATCTGGCCGATCTTATTTGGTGTACCCAGCGTTATAGTTTTTAATCCCGAGTTAAAACTAAGAGCGGGAACTAAAGATATAAATATTAAAAACTTGATAAAAGCAGCCATAACAGCTTTGCCGTCATGGTTAGCGTTAACCACGTCAGGTCAACTTATTTAAATAACTAGATGTTACGAAGTAGACCAGAAAGGCGGCCAGCTGGGCAGACCAAGACTAAGGAAGAATGCCATACGCCAAGGATTTGGAGACATGGCACGGGCCAGAAGATAGGAAGTCACGTGATTAAATCACGTGATGGATAGGAGGATAGGAGAGCTATCCTCCGATCCAGGACAACAGGGGGAATGAGGGTTCTCTATATAAGTCTGTTATTTTCTAGCCACTCGTTTAGTTTAGTTCCTCAGCTATCAATCTCACCTCAATTTCTATTGACGACTACTACTCTATTGCGACTAGACTAGTGGTGGGAGTACCAGCAAACCTCCCTTACGGACCACCTGCTGTTAGTCTTATAGTTACCTGCAAATCAAGAACCCCCGCGTACGTCTTATATATCTTCCGATATATAAGAGGTCCGTAACACTAGAGTCAGTGCTCATTTAATAAACCACTTATATAAAAAATTATAAATTAATTAAATAAAAAATAAACTAAATATAAAAATATAAAAAACTATGTAAAAAACTTTAAAAAATTTAGTTTTTAATATTATAATATATATATATATATATTTATTATATTAAAAACTTTAATTTATTTATAATTATTTCATAATTTATAGTTTATATAATATAATATAATTAAATAATTTATTATTATTTAATTAATTTAAACTTTAAACTAGGTTATTTATTAAATTATAATTAATTAATTATTAATAATGTTTTTAATGTTTTTTTTTATTAAATTTATAGATTTTTAATTTTTATAATAATAATTAAAATATTAAAAATAATTTCTTTTATATAATAATAATATTTTTTAATTAATATTTTTTTTTAAGTTTTAAATAATTAATGATTAAATTATTTAATTTATTATTATATAATATATGAACCGCGTTTAATTATATTTTAAATATTTATATATTTATTAATTTTTTAAAATATTTTAATAAAACTTTATTTTTTAATGTTTTTAATTTTTAATATTTTAAAAATATTTATTTTTTAAATTTCTTAATATTTTTTTATAATTCTATTAATTTTTCTTTAAATATTAAAAAGTATATAAATATATAAAATTATATATAATAATAAATTAAAATTTTTAAATATTGAATAATTTATTAATATTTTATAATTTAATATTTTTAATTATTTTTAATAATTTAAAAATAGTTATAATTAAATATAATAATAATATTTACTTAAATAAATAATTAAACTTAAATTTAATAAATAAATATTTCGGTAAACAATAACTTTTTTTATAATTATATAAGTATTATTATATATTTATAATTATTTATATTATATTATTATTTTCGTTTTTTTATTATTATTTTATTATATATAATATTACTGAGAATAAACTTAATATAATATATAATTACTTAATATAATTAATAAGAATAAAAATTATAATTTTTAATTATAATTATTATAATAAGAAAGAATATTATTTTGTAAATAAAACTTTTATTTATTTTTTATTTTCATAATATCTTTATTTATATATATACTTAATTATAAACTATATAGATTATAATTTAAAAATATATAATATATTTAATAAAATTTAATTTAATACTTAAAATTATATTTATTATTTAAATTATTATATAAAGTAATTTTAATAATATTATTAAATATTTATATTTATATTATTTATTTAATAAGATAATTATATAATTACTATTAATTTTATTATATATATATAATTAAATATAAAAGAAATATTATATATTAAATATTTTAATAAAAATTAAATTATTATATTTATATTATAGACCTCTTATATATTAAGAAATATATAAAATGTTTACAAGGGTTTTTAATTTATAAGTAATAATAAAACTCATAATAAATAGTTTATAAAAAAGGTTTATTAATACTTTTATTATTATATTAAGTGCTGTTAAATATAATCGTGATTCTTAAATATTTATAAATATTAAAGTAAGATTTAAAATAAAATTAATAATTAAAAAATAAAATTAAATAAATAATTATTTATAAAAAAGTTATAAAATTATATAAATATAAGAAATATAAATAAAACAAGGTTTATTTTTTTAATCATTTAAGGTTTATTAGTTTATTATTATAATTTAATACTCTAAGGCTTACTAGTTTATTTTTATAATTATAACTTATATTAATTATAGTTTTCTTTTTTATATTTAGTTTAATATTCTTTTATGCCTAGTTTATTAAACTAGCTATTGTTTTTATTAGTTTATAATATTATTTTTTTTCTACGATTATCATTTTAATAATAAAAAGTAAATATATATATTTTATACCTTATCTCTTGTTTTATATATTTTTTTTATTATTATTTATAAAATTTAATTATATTAAAAAGCGCTTATAATCTTTAAAAACTAAATAATAATTTATTTTAATATTTCTAATTAATAAAAGAAGATTTAAGATTATATTATATTTTTTATATAAATTAAAAAAATAAAAATATCTATATTGTAATTAATTATATAATAATTTTCAAGTTTTTATTAATATTATTAATAAACTTATTAAAAAGAAATATTAAATAAAATAATAACTTTTTAAAGCCTTTATTTATTTTAATAATATATATTACTTATATACCTTTTATTAAAACAAGGGTATATTTTTTATGAACCAAGGCCTTTGTTTATTAAATAAACTAGAGTAATAAAATTATAACAAGTTTAAAGCGGTTATTAAAGCGCAAGCTGTTAAAGCTGTTGATATTATTAATTAAAATGTTATTAATCTTTAAAAAATCGACCTTTTATTTTTAGTTTTAAGTAATTAAAATATTAATAATAAAATTAATTTATAATAATTATAATGATTTTTAAATTTTAAATATTATTAATGTATAAATATTTTTTTTATTTAATAAGATTTTTAATATTATTTTTATTTTAATAAAAATTTAATATTTTTTTAATTTTATAAATATTTTAATTATTTTTTATTTTAAATTAAGTTTTTATTAATATATTTTTTAATATTAATTTAAATAATAAAATATAAAAAATAAAATAAATTAATATATTTTTTAATAATAATAATTTATAATTAATTAATAAAATAATTTCTTTTAATTTTAAAAAGACTAGGTTTTTTAAAATTTAAATTAATATTAAATTATTTTATTTTAATTTATAAAATCTTTAAAATTATATTTTATTTATAATATTTTGATTTTTACAATAATAATTTAAATTTAAAATATTATAATTATAATAATAAATATTTTTATTAATAGTTTCTTTTATTTTTTAATAATAATTAATTATTTATATATTATTTTATAAAATAATATATTTATATTTTTATTAATTAATATATTATAAATAATTTATATAATTAATAATAATTCTATTTAATTATTTTATTAATAATTAAGATAATTCTAAAAATATTATTTAAAAGTTTAATTTAATTTATTTATTTATTTATTTATTTATTTATTTATTTTAAAATAATAAATAATTAAAAACTTAAATTTAATATTTAATTATTTAAAAAAAACTTATTTTAAATTTAAATATAAAAGATTCATTATAATTAAAAATAATTTTTTTTAATATTTTATATTTATTTAAATATTAATAAATAAAAATATATATAAATTATTTAATAATAATATTATTTTTAAATAATAAAAGATAATTATTTATATTTTATTATATTATATTTTTATAATTAAATTAATTAGTAAAAATAATTTAATAATAAAATCTTAAATAATTATATATTATATTTATTTAAATATTTATATTAATTATAATATTTTATAAAGTTTATATTATAAAACCTTGGATTTATTATAAATATTATAATCTTTTATTATACATTTCATTATTTCTTATAATTTTAAAAAATTATATTTTCTTTATAATTATTATATAATTTTAATTAGTCTTTAATATTTATATAATAAATATTAATAAAAGGTTTTAATAAATTTATTTTATAAACCGTTTAATATATAAATCTTTTATTTATATATTAATTTATTATTTTTTAATTGCTTTTATTTATATAATTCTATTAGTTATTTTAAATTATAGATTGCTTATAATTATATATTTAAAAGATATTTAAAAATACTTTAAACATTCAAGTTATTATTTTATTAAAAATATTATATTTAAATATTTTATTTTAAAATTCTAAATCGTTTTTAATTTTATTAATTAAATATATTAATTTAAAAATCCTTTTTTATTTAATATAATATATTTTAAAATTAGATTTTTAAAAAAAAAAAAAACTATTTAATTTTTATATTATTTAATAATTCTTTAAATAATTATAGATTTTATTAAATTCTTATAATTTAAATAAACTTTAATTAATTTTATTATTATAATAAAAAATAATTTTTATTATTTAAATATTATAATAATTTTATAAAATTCTTTATTATAAATAAAATAATATAATATAATATCTTTTATTATTTTTAAATTATTTTATTTAAAATATTTATTTTAATCTTTATATTTTTTATTAAATTTAATAATTTAATTATTAAATTAAAAATTATTTTAATTCTTAATTTTTTAAAAATCTTTTATATTATTTTTTTAAAATTAAAAATGTTTTCTTTTATATTTCTTTATTATATATTTTATAAAATATTATATTATATTTTTAAAGTTTTTGATAAATATATTAATATAATTAAGAAATTTTAAAATTTATTTAATCTTTATAATTATTATTAAATTATATATAATATTAATTTTTAATACTTATATTTTTATTTATTTAAATATAATTATAAATTTTAAAGAATTAATTTTTTATATATATTATATATATATCTTTAAATTTAATTATAATTTAGTTTTATAAAATATTTTTAATATTAAAATAATATATCTTTTATATTTTTTAAATATATTTAAATAAATTAAAATATTCTTTAAAGACTAGTTAATATATTTTATAATTTTTATAATATTATTAAATATTTATATAATTTATATATTATTTAAATAATTCTTTGATTATATAAATAATATAATATTTATTTAATATATCAAGTATTATAAATTATTATATTTAATTAATATTTTTTATTATTATTATTAATAGAATAAATAAATATTTACTTAATATTATAATCTTATTTAATAATTAATAATTTATTATTATTTATTATATTAAAACTTTATTTCTATTAATTATTTATTTTTTATTTTTTATTTTTAATATTATAATTAATAAATAATTATAAAATAATTATAATATTTTAATAAATTCTTTAATTAAGTTTTTTTAAATATATTTTTATAAAATTTTTATTTTATTTAGTTTTACATAATAAATCTATTAAAATTTTAATTAATATCTTTTTTAATTAAAATATAATAATTTTATAAATTATATTTAAAAAGTCTTTTTTTATTTTATTTTTAAAATAATCTATAAAATTTATAATATTTTTTTAATATATCTTTAATAATTTCTTTTATAGTTTTATTAATTTTATGTATTTATTAACTTTATTTTTATTTAATTATTTTTATTTTTTATTAAATTCTATAATTTTTTAAGATTTTATTTTATTCTTTTAATAATATAATATTTATTTATATTTTAAAGTTTATTAAGATTTTATATATTGTTTTTAAATATTTAAATTTATTTTTAAATTAATTTCTCTTTATATTATATTAAACTTTTTATAAATTTTTATTAATTTTAATTATTTATTATTTCTAAAATAAAAACTTTTTTTATTTTTTAGTTTTTATTTCTTTAATTCTTTTATATAAAATATTTTAATAAATATTTAATTTAATATTCTCTTTATTTAATCTTTCTTTAAATAAAAAATCTCTTTTAATTATTATTTTTAATTATAATATAAAATATAATTTTTTTATTCTTTTATTTTTTATAAATTATTTATTAAAATAATTATATTTTTAATAATTATTTATATAATATTATATTATAATCTTTATATATAATTATTATTTATTTTAATAATTTATTTATATAATAATTTTATAATATATTATATATAGTTTATTTATTATAATTTATATAATTTATTTTATGAATATTTTAAATATTTAAATGTTAAAAGATTATTCTTTTATTATTATTTTATTTTATTTATAATTTGTAATAATTAATTAAATAATTAATTAAAATATATATAGTATATTAATTTTAATTTTAATTAATAATATTTATTTATTTCTTTATTTTTTTTATTATATTTAAGTTTTTTAAAATAACTTTCTTAAAAAATTCTTTTTTAATAATTATTTTTTTAATATTTAATAAATTATTTTATTTTTTTTAAATATTTTTAAATATTAATTATTTAAACTATTTATAACTTATATTATAATAATATTAAATTATTATTATTATTAATTTTTATTTTTAATTAAATTATTTTTTAAAATTATATATTATATAGTTTTAATTATCTTTATAATATATATATCTTCTTTTTAATTTATAATAATAACTTTATATTTTTATTTTAAAAATATATTATGTTTTAATTAATGTTTATTTCTTTTATTCTTTTAAACTTCGATTATTTATATTCTTTTAATAATTGTTTTTTTTATCTTCTTTTTTAAATTAATATAATAATTAAACATATTCTATTTTTATAATTAAAATATTTAATTTAAAATATATTTTTAAATAATTATTTTGTAATTTTATTTATTTTTTTAAAACTTTATCTTATATTTTTATAAAGAATATTAATTAAATAATTATTAATTAATTATAATAATTATATTAATATATTTATTTTATAAATTTTATTTTAATGTATATTTTTAGTTGTTTATAAAATAAATAAAACAATATAAACTTTAATAATTTTAAACTTATTATTAATTATTTACAGTTTATATTATAATTTATTTTAAATAACAAAACTACTTTTTAATATATTTTATTTTTAAATAATATTCTTATTTATTTTTTAAAATCTCTATAATTAATAAAAATAACTTAAGTTCTTTATTTAACTTTATTTAATATAAAAGCTTTTAAAAAATCCTTTAATATTAATTAAAATTGATTAAATATTCTCTTTATTAAAAATTAACAAACTATTATTTTTCTTTAATATTTTCTCTAATTATTAATTTATATTATTTTAAATAAAGTTTTATTTATTTAAAAAATATAAGTTTAAAACTTTCAGTTTTTAATAAATTAATTATAATAATTTATTTCTTTAAGTTTTTTAAATATATTTAAAATCTAAATTAATATTAATTTTATTAATTAAAATATTATAAATATAAATATTTATAAAATGATTATTATTATTATATATTTATATTATAATAATTAATTAATTATAATTAAGGTTTATTATTTAAATATATTAATATTTATAAAAGTTTTAAATTTATTTTTTTATTTTATATTGTAGATTTTATAATTTATTTAATTAATTTAATTTATTAAATTAAATAAATCTTTTAAAATAAATATTTATAAATATATTTATCTTTTATTATTTTATTCAATATTTTTATAATATCTTTTAATAAATTTATTTTATAAATTATTTATTATTTAAATCTTTATATTAATATTTATATTATATTAAATTGTATTAATTAAAAAATTATTAAAATATTATGAACTTTATATATATGTTTTGAAATATATATAATATTTATAAAAGTTTTTAATTTATAAATAATAATAGAATTAATAATAAATAATTTATAAAAAAGATTTATTAATATTTTTATTATTATATTAAATATTATTAAAAATATAAATTAAATAATAAAATATTAAACAAAATTAAATTAATAATTAAATATCAAAAGGTTATAATTATTATATAAATAAAAATTCTTTAAAAAAAATAAAGCTTATTTTCTTTATTAATAATCTAAGGTTTACTGGCTTATTATTATAATTTAATAATCCTTGGCTTATTAGCTTATTATTATAATTTAGTAATCTATTATATAATCTATATTAATCGGGATTTTGTTTCTCCACCTTTAGTTCAGCGTTTTTTTTTTTATGCCTGGCCTGCTGAACTGGCCACCCCTTCGTTGGTTTATAATAATAATAAATATAGTTTTAATTTTTTAACGTATATATTAAACTAAAATACTTTTTATTATATATTTAAAATTTAAACATTAATTATAAAAATAAAGAATAAATAAAGATTTTATAAAATAATTATTTTTTTTATTTCTTATTATTATTATATTTAATTAAAAAATATTGAAATTTAATATTATATTATAATAAATTCTAAAAATATAACTTTAATTATAATTATTTTTAAAGTATTAAAAATAATTAAACATATTAAATTATAAAATATTAATAAATTATTTAATATTAAAGAAATTTAATTTATTATTATATATAATTTTATGTATTTATATAATATTTAATATTTAAAAGAATTAATAAAGCTATAAAAATTTTTAAATTTCTTTTAAAAATATTAAAAAATAAATTTTTATTGAAATATTTTAAAAAAACTAATAAATATTTAAATATTTAAAATATAATTATATATTAATAATATAATTAATTTATTATGTAATAATAAATTAAATAGTTCAATAATTATAACTTAAAATAAAAGTATAATAAACGCGTTTTTATAATTATTATCGATTAAAGCTTGATTAAAAAACGTTAATTAAAAAATGTTATTATTATATAAAAAAAAACTATTTTTAATGTTTTAATTATTATTATAAAAGTTAAACATTTATAAATTTAATAAAAAGAAAGTTAAAAATATTATTAATAATTAATTAATTAATTATAATTTAATAATAAATTATGTAATTATATTATATTATATAAAATATAAATTATTCAATAATT
Organism: Xylaria sp. FL0064; assembly: GCA_022593225.1. Taxonomy (NCBI): domain Eukaryota; kingdom Fungi; phylum Ascomycota; class Sordariomycetes; order Xylariales; family Xylariaceae; genus Xylaria; species Xylaria sp. FL0064. Next base: position 1,100,590 of record JAJKLE010000009.1, on the reverse strand, counting down.
ATAAATATGTTACGGACCTCTTATATATCGAAAGATATATAAGACGTACGTGAAATGGGTTCTTGATTTGCAGGTAACAATAAGACTAACAGCAGGTGGTCCGTAAGGGAGGTTTTCAGGTACTCCCACCACTAATCTAGTCGCAATAGAATAGTAGTCGCTCTTAGGTGTCTTCAAGTAAGACTGAAATGAGAACTGAGATTGATAGCTAGAGAACTAGAATAAACGAGTGACTAGATACAGGAAAGTCATGAGATTATATAGACACAAAGGGGAGAAAAAAGCGAGAGCCCATCCGAGGGCCAGCAAGCCGAGTGAGCCTGGATCACCAGTGAGCCAAGTGAGCCTGGATCACCAGTGAGCCGAGTGAGCCTGGATCACCAGTGAGCCGAGTGAGCCTGGATCACCAGTGAGCCGAGTGAGCCTGGATCACCAGTGAGCCGAGTGAGCCAGCACGTGACCCCTCAGTAGCCCAGTGCGGGTCAGGAACACTGGCCCCTCCCTATGGCCCCTTACCAGATCGGGCCACAGCCACTTCGTAACAAAATAAACTAAAATTTAAATAAATTTAATTTATTATAAAATTAATTTTATTAAGGTTTTAAATATTAATATTATTAATATTATATTATAATTTTATATATAAATAATATTTAAATTATATATTAATTATGTTAAGGTTTTTATATTAAGATTTATAATAATTATAATAATATATATATTATAATTTAAACGTTAAATAATAATTAAACTTATATTATATAGATTTTAAAAATATATTAAATATTAAGTTTTTAAAATAATATTAGTTTTTCTAATTTTTATAAATATGATATTATTATAAAATTATTATATAATAAAATAAAGAAATATATTTTAATAAAAAATATTTTATTTATTTATAAACTATATTTAATAATAGTTTCTTTTTATAAATTATTAATTTTTATTTTATTATATTTATATTATAATAAAATATATAATTAATAATTCTTTATTTTAATATAAGATCGAAAATATTATAGAAAAAGAATTTATAGAAAAAATATTAAATTAGATCTTTTACTTTAAATTATTAAATATAAATTAATTTTTTAAAAAATTTAAATTATTGTATTATTATAAATAATAAAAAAATAAAATAAAAGAATAAAAGATATAAAAAATATATTAATAACTTTTAAATAATATTATATTATAATATTTATTATATAATAAAATAGTATTATAAACTAATGAAAAAGGTGGCTAATATAATAAGCTAGGCATAAAAAAAAGAAAATACTAAGCTAGATATAAAGAAAAAGAGTTATAATTAATATAGGTTATATAATTATAAAAATAAACTAGTACGCCCTGGATTATTAAATTATAATAATAAGCTAGTAAGGCTTAAATTATTAAAAAAGTGAGCCTTGTTTTATTTATATCTTTTATATTTAATTATCTATTTAGTTTAGCTTTTTAACTATTAATTTTATTTTAAACTTTATTTTAATGTTTATTTAAGAGTGATTATTATACTTAATAATATTAAATATAACAATAAAAATATTAATAAACCTTTTTTATAAACTATTTATTATTAGTTTTATTATTATTTATAAATTAAAAACCTTTATATATATTATATATATTTTAAAAAATATATATAAGGTTTATAATATTTTAATAATTCTTTATTTAATAAAACTTAATATAATATAAATATTAATATAAAAAACTAAATAATAATTAATTTATAAAATAAATTTATTAAAGAATATTATAAAAATATTTAATAAAATGATAAAATATAAATATATTTATAAATATTTATTTTAAAAAGTATATTATATTTAATAAATTAAACTAATTAAATAAATTATAAAACTTAAAATATAAAATCAAGATATAAGTTTAAAGATTTTATAAACATTTTAATAAACTCTAGTTATAGCCAGTTAATTATTATTAGTTAAAAATATTATGATAATATAAATAAATACCGATAATCTAAACAGTGAGTTAAATAGAAAAAAGGTAATACTAATGCCAGTACCTCTACCTAAGCCAACTATACCTGTTCTAAAGATAATTTCCCAAGGAACACTATTACTACCTCTAAAACAAGTTATTATGGCTAGCTTACCAGAAACCAAAGGTTTTAAGCTTATACCCCCTAGGCTATATAATAGGGCTATAAATATAAAAGTATATCTTATATAAATAAAACTTTATTTAAGATAACATAAATTAATAATTAAAAGAAAATATTAAATAATTATAACAGTTTTTAGATTTTTAATAAAAGAAATATTTAAATAATTTTAATTAATATTAAAAGATTATTTAAAATCTTTTATATTAAATAAAACTAAATAAAAACCCGAGAATATTTTTATTAATTATAGAAATCTTAAAAAATAAATAAAAATATTATTGAAAGATATTAAAAAAGTAAAATTTATTAGAAAATAGTTTTATTGTTTAATGGAAACCAAGAATATAATAAATTATTATTATAAAGCCAATAATAAAACCAATTAAAAAAGAAAATCAAGTATAAAATAATACGCAGGGGTAAAAACAAGGACATGTCAAGTTATATAATAGGCTTAAAAAGACTAATAAAGTCTGATTAATTAAAAGGTCATAAGCTAGATAGACTATAGCTTAAGGAGACTTATAAGGACTTATAAGCAAAGTATAATATAAACTATTATAAATAAAATAAATTATAAAATATAAATAATAAAAGATTCTATATATATAATTATATATTTTCTATATTTAATTAATTATTTATTTTATTTTTTTAATTATTAATTATAGTTTTTATTTTATATAAATAATTATTATTTTATTAAACTAGATTAATAATAAAAATATTAATAAATTTTTTTTATAAATTATTTATTATTAATTTTATTATTATTTATAAATTAAAAACTTTAATATATATTTTATATATTTTTTAACATATAAAAAGTTTATAATCTTTTAATAATCTTTTAATTAATAAAACTTAATATAATATAAATATTAATATAGAAAATTAAATAATAATTAAATTATAAAATAGATTTATTAAAGAATATTATAAAAATATTAATTTTAAAAGATATATTTTATTTAAATAATTTAATTGATTAAATAAATTATAAAACCTAAAATATAAAATCAAAATATAAATTTAAAAACTTTATAAATATTTTAATAAATTATAAATATTAATATAATTAAATAATAAACTTTAACTATAATTAATTAATTATTATTAATTAAAAATATTATTATAATATAAATAAATAATAATAATTTAAATAATAAATTAAATAAAAAAGAATAATATTAATATTAATATTTTTATTTAAATTAATTATATTTATTTTAAAAATAATTTTTTAAAAATATTTATATTAATTAAAATAATAATTATATAAATATTATAAAATTAAAAAATAATAATAATAATAATAATTATTTTATAAATATTTGGTTTTATAATAGTTTAATTAATAAAAATAATATTAATTTAAACCTTAAATATATTAGTTTTTAAACCAGCTAATAAAAGTAAAGAACTAAAAAAACTAAAAAAGTTAAAAAAACCAAAGAAACCAGAAAAATTAAAAAAAAACATGTTATTATTATTATTATTATTTTTAAAATAAATTATTATAACTAGCTTATTAAAAACCAAAGGTTTTAAGCTTATACTTTTTAGGCTATATAATAAGTTTATAAATATAAAAAAAATTTTATATAAATAAAACTTTATTTAAAATAATATAAATTAATAATTAAAAAAGATTATGAAAAAATAATAATAATTTTTTAGTTTTTAATAAAAGAAATATTTAAATAATTTTAATTAAAATTAAAAAACTATTTAAAATCTTTTATATTAAATAAAACTAAATAAAAGATTTAAAAAATCTTTATTAATTATAGAAATCTTAAAAAATAAATAGAAACATTATTTAAAAATATTAAAAAAATAAAATATATATTATTTTATTTATTTTATATAAAATTAAAAATATAAATTAAAAATAAACTTTATAAATTAAATAAACTTAAAGAAATTAATAAATATGTGAATATAATTATTATAATTAATTAATAATTATTTAATAGATATTTTAAAAAAAGAAACACTATTATAATTGAAAAGAATAGTTTTTAAGAAAATATAAAATAAAGATCTAAATAAATAAATAAAATCAAGAAATAATTATTTAAAAATATATCTCAAGTTAAATATTTTAATTATTAAAAAAGATCTTTTTTTAATTATTATACCGCTTTAAAAAAGAGAATAATAAAATAGGTTATTAAGAAAAAAAGATTTCTTAGCCTAAAAAAAGATATAAATAACAAAAGTATAAAAGAATAAAAGAAATAAAAATTAACTAGAAAATAATATATCTGTAAAATAAAAGTATAAGGTTATTATTTTAAATTAAATAAATAATTTTATATTTAATAAAATAAAATACTTAATTTATAAAAGATTAAAAAAGGAATGTATATAAATATTAGTTAAAAATTAAATAATTTAATTAAAAATAAAAGATTCTTAATAATAATAAATTAATATTATTAATAAATTTTAAAAATTATAAAAAAGTTTTTATAATTAGGTTTAAAATATAATTCAAAAATAAATCTTATTTTAAAAAATAAAATATAAATGGTGTAAATAATTAATATTTAAAAATATTTAAAAAGATAAAATAGTTTATTAAACATTAAAAAAAAAATAAAAAAAATAAAAAAAAGAATTATATTAAACAAGCTTAAGAAAATAAAAAAAGTTTTTTTATAGCCTAAACTATAAAAGATATAAAAGAATAATAAAATATTATTAATTAAAATAAAAACCAATATTATATATATTTTTTAATTAATTATTTAAATAATTATTAATCACTATAAATATAATAAAGTAATAATAAAAAATAATAATAATTTTTAATATTTAAATATTTAAAATATTATAAAATTATATAAATATATTATATAATATATAAATATTATTAATATTTATAAAATAAATTATATATAATAAATTATAAAATTATAATATAAATATAATATTAAAATAAACAAGAATTTATAATATTTAAAATAAATAATAATTATAAATATTATTAATTATTAAAAATAGAATTATTCTAATAAATAATTTATAAAAGATAAAGAAAATAAAAAATTATATTTTATAATATAATTAAAAATAATAATTAAAGAATATTTCTTATTTAAAAAAAATAAATAAATAAAAACTTATAGTATAAAAAACCAAGGAAATATTAAACTAAATACCCATTAAAATATCTTATATAAAGAAATTAAAAAAACAAGAACTAAAAAATTAAAAAAGTTCTTGCCTTAAAAGTAATAAATAACTAAAATAATTAAAACCTTATAAAAAGTTTAATATAATATAAAAAAAAGTTAATTTAAAATTAAACTTAAATATTAAAAAAGAATATATAAAATTATATCTGTTAAAAATATAAATTAAAATCTTAAAGAATTATAAAATTTAATAAAAGTACTTTTAATTATAATAATAATTAAGTATTTAAAAAAATAACACTTTTTAATATATTAATATAAAAAATATAAAAAATAAATTATATTTAATATTGTTAATATTTTTAAATATAATATTATTTTAAAATATTATAATTAAGAATTAATAATTTTATAATTTAATAAAAAATAAAAATAATTAAATAAAAGTTAAACTAATAAATAAAACAAATTAATATAATTATAAATAAAATTATTAAAAATATATTAAAAAAAAAAAGCTTTTTAAATATAGTTTATAAAATTATTAATTAAAACTTTATTAAGTTTATTATATAAGACTAAATAGAATAAAAGCTTTATAAAAATATATTTAAAAAAACCTAGCTAAAGAATTTATTAGAAAATCAGAATTATTTTAAAAATATTTAATAATTATAATATTAAAAATAAAAGAAATAAAGAGATTAATTAATAAAAATAAAAACTTAACATAATAATTAATAATAATAAAGAAGAATATTAGCTAAATATAATAGGTTATAATATTTAATATATAATAATAATAATATTATAATAGTTTTTAAACAAGTTTATATTTATTTATTTAAATATATTTTAAAAATATAAAGAATATATAATTCTAATATTAAAAATATTTTAAAAGGCTAGATTATAGCTAAACATTAAAGAATATATATAATATATATAAAAAATCAATTTTTTAAGATTTATAATTATATTTAAATAATTAAAATATAATTATTAAAAATTAATATAATATATAATTAAAAGAATCTAAACTTATTAATAATTATAAATATTAAATAGATTTTAAAGAATTTTAATTATATTTATATATTTATTAAAAACTTTAAAAATATAATATAATATTTTATAAAATATATAATAAAGAAATATAAAAAGCTTTTAAAGAATTAAAACTTAAAATAACCTTTAATTGAATAATTAAATTATTAAACTTATTAAAAAAAAAGAAACTTAAAATAAATATTTTAAATAAAATAATTATAAAATATTTAATAATTTATTATTTAAAAATATTAAAAAATATAATATTATATTATTTTATTTATAATAAAAGACTTTTTACAATTATTATAATATTTAAAAAATAAAAACTATTTTTTATTAAAATAATAAAACTAATTAAAATTTATTTAAATTATAAAGATTTAATAAAATTTATAATTATTTAAAAGATTATTAAATAATATAAGAATTAAATCTTTTTTTTTAAAGATTTAATTTTAAAATATATTATATTAAAAGAAATATTTAAATTAATATATTTAATTAATAAAATTAAAAAGAATTTAAAGTTTTAAAATAAAATATTTAAATATTATATTTTTAATAAAATAAAAGTTTAAAAATTTAAACTATTTTTTAAAATCTTTTAAATATACAATTATAATAGATATATAATTTAAAAAAACTAGTAAAATTATATAAATAAAAAAGATTAAAAAATAATAGGTTAATATATAAATAAAAAATCTATATATTAAAAATTTATAAAACAAGTTTATTAAAGATTTCTATAAATATTTATTATATAAATATAAAAAAATAATTAAATTTATATAATAATTATAAAAAATAATTAAGTTTATAATAAAGCCAAGGTTTTATAATATAAGCTTTATAAAATAATATAATTATTTAAGATTTTATTATTAAATTATTTTTATTAATTAATTTAATTATAAAAATATAATATAATAAAATATAAATAATTATGAACTAATTTATAAAATATAATTATTAAATAATTTATATATATTTTTATTTATTAATATTTAAATAAATATAAAATATTAAAAAAGATTATTTTTAATTATAATAAACCTTTTATATTTAAATTTAAAATAAGTTTTTTTAAATAATTAAATATTAAATTTAAGTTTTTAATTATTTATTATTTTTAAATAAATAAATAAATTAAATTAAATTAAACTTTTAAATAATATTTTTAAAATTATATTAATTATTAATAGAATAATAAAATAAAATTATTATTAATTATATAGATTATTTATAATATATTAATTAATAAAAATATAAATATATTTTTTATAAAATAATTTATAAATAATTAATTATTATTAAGAAATAAAAGAAATTATTAATAAAAATATTTATTATTATAATTATAATATTTTAAGCTTAAATTATTTTTATAAAAGTCAAAATATTATAAATAAAGTTATAAATATAATATTAACTCTTTTAATAATAAATATTATAATATTACAATAAAAAAAATTAGAAAACTAACTTTAGTAAAAAAAAATAAAGTTTATTTATTATATTAAAAATAAAATATAATTTTAAAGATTTTGTTACGGACCTCTTATATATCGGAAGATATATAAGACGTACGCGGGGGTTCTTGATTTGCAGGTAACAATAAGACTAACAGCAGGTGGTCCGTAAGGGAGGTTTTACTGGTACTCCCACCACTAGTCTAGTCGCGATAGAATAGTAGTCGCTCTTAGATGTTCAAAGTATGAAGTGAAATAAGAGTGTGAGATTGATAGCTAGAGAACTAGAATAAACGAGTGACTAGATACAGGAAAGTCATGAGATTATATAGACACAAAGCAAGAGCCCATCCAGCAAGCCAAGTGAGCCTGGATCACCAGTGAGCCGAGTGAGCCTGGATCACCAGTGAGCCGAGTGAGCCTGGATCACCAGTGAGCCGAGTGAGCCTGGATCACCAGTGAGCCGAGTGAGCCTGGATCACCAGTGAGCCGAGTGAGCCAGCACGTGACCCCTCAGTAGCCCAGTGCGGGTCGGGAACACTGGCCCCTCCCTATGGCCCCTTACCAGATCGGGCCACAGCCACTTCGTAACATATATTTATATATTTATATAAAAAATAAATTATATTTAATATTATTAATATTTTTAAATATAATATTATTTTAAAAATATTATAATTAATAATTAATAATCTTATAATTTAATAAAAAATAAAAATAATTAAATATAAATTAAACTAATAAATAAAAAAGATTAATAAAATTATAAAAGAAATTATTAAGAATATATTAAAAAAATATTATAAATTTTATAAATTATTTTAAAAAAAAAAGTTTTTTAAATATAATTTATAAAATTATAATATTTTAATTAAAAAGAAATTAATTAAAACTTTATTAAATTTATTATATAAAATTAAATAAAATAAAAACTTTATAAAAATATATTTAAAAAAACTTAATTAAAAAATCTATTAAAGAATTATAATATTAAATAAATATTTATTTATTTTATTAATAATATTAAAAAAGAATATTAATTAAATATAATATTCTATAATATTTATATATTAAATAACTATTATATTATTTATATAATAAAGATAAAAAAATAAAAAATAATTATTTAAATAATATATAAATTATATAAATATCTAATAATATTATAAAGGTTATAGAATGTAGTAACTAGTTTTTAATATATAATAATAATAATATTATAATAGTTTTTAAATAAGTTTATATTTATTTAAATATGTTTAGAAAATAAAGAGAATATATAATTTTAATATTAAAAATACTAAAAAAAGCTAGATTATAATTAAATTTAAAAGAATATAATATATAATATTATTATAAACTAATAAAAAAGGTGGCCAGTTTAACAGGCCAGGCATAAAAAAAGAATACTAGGCCAGATATAAAAAAAAAGGCTATAATTAATATTAGTTATATAATTATAAAAATAAACCAGTAAGCTGAAGATTATTAAATTATAATAATAAACTAGTAAACTTTAGATTATTAAAAAACAAATAAGCTTTATTTTATTTATATTCTTTATATTTATATAATTTTATAATTCTTTTATAAATAATTATTTATTTAATCTAATTTCTTAATTAGAAATTTTATTTTAAAAATAATTATTATGTTTAATAATATTAAATATAATAATAAAAATATTAATAAACCTTTTTTATAAATTATTTATTATTAGTTTCATTATTATTTATAAATTAAAAACCTTTATATATATTTTATATATTCTTTAATATATAAAACGTTTATAATACTTTAATAGTTTTTTAATTAATAAAGTTTAATATAATATAAATATTAATATAAAAGATTAAATAATAATTAATTTTATAAAATAGATTTATTAAAAGATATTATAAAAATATTTATTTTAAAAAATATTCTTTATTTAATAAATTAAATTAATTAAATAAATTATAAAACTTAAAATATAAATTTAAAATATAAATTTAAAAGTTTTATAAAAATTTTAATAAACTATAAATATTAATATATTTAAATAATAAATTCTAGTTATAATTAATTAATTATTATTAATTAAAAATATAATTATAATATAAATAAAAAATAATAATATTAAAATTAATATTTTTATTTAAATTAATTATATTTATTTTAAAAATAATTTTTAAAAAAATAATTATTTTAATTAAAATAATTATTATTTTATAAATATTTACTCTTATAATATTTTAATTAATAAAATCAGTATTAATTTAAACCTTAAACATATTAGTTTTAAACCAGCTAATAAAAATAAAAAACCAGAGAAGCAAGAAAAGTCAGAAAAACTAAAAAGGCCAAAAAAACCAAAGAAATTAGAAAAATTAAAAAGAAAACAAGTCACTACTACTATTACTACCTTTAAAACAAATCATTATAATTAGTTTATTAAAAACTAAAAGCTTTAGGCCTATACCCCTTAAGCTATATAATATGTCTATAAATATAAAAATATTTGTTATATGAATAAGATTTTATTTAAAATAATATAAATTAATAATTAAAAAAGATTATTAAAAAATAATAATAGTTCTTTAATTTTTAATAAAGAAAATATTTAAATAATTTTAATTAATATTAAAAAATTATTTAAAATCTTTTATATTAAATAAAACTAAATAAAAGACCTAGAACATCTTTACTAATTATAAAAACCTTAAAGAATAAATAAAAACATTATTTAAAAATATTAAAAAAGCAAAATATATTAAAAAATAGCTTTATTATTTAAAATAAACTAAGGATATAATAAATTATATTATAGAATTTAAATAATTAATAATAATTTTAAAACTATTAAAATATATATTATTTTATTTATTTTATATAAAAGTAAAAATTTAAATTAAAAATAAGCTCTATAAAATAAATAAACCTAAGAAGATTAATAAATATATTAATATAATTATTATAATTAATTAATAATTATTTAATAAATATCTTTAAAAAAAAAACTATTATAACCAAGAAAAATAATTCTTAAGAAAATATAAAATAAGAATATAAATAAATAAATAGAATCAAGAAATAATTATTTAAAAATATATTTTAGGTTAAATATTTTAATTATAAAAAAAAGATATTTTTAATTATTATACTATTTTAAAAAAAAAGATAATAAAAAAAGTTATTAAAAAAAATCTTTTAGCATAAAAGAAAATATAAATAATAAAGGTCTAAAAGAATAAAGAAAATAAAGATTAACCAGAAAATAATATATCCTTAGAATAAGAGTATAAGATTATTATTCCAAATTAAACAAATAGTTTTATACTTAATAAAATAAAATGCTTAATTTATAGAAAATTAAAAAAGATGTATATATTATAAAATTAATTAAAATTATATAATATATAATTTGAAAAAATAGTTTTATTAAAAATAAAAGACTGTTAATAATAATAAGTTAATATTATTAATAGATTTAAATAATTATAAAAAAGTTTTTATAATCAGGTTTAAAATATAACCTAAAAATAAATCTTGCTTTAAAAAATAAAACTATAAATATAATTAATATTTGAAAGGATTTAAAAAAGTAAAATAGCTTATTAAATACTAGAAAATAAAAAGATTAAAAAATAAAAATAAAAAAGATAATTCTAAACAAGCTTAAGAAAATAAAAAAAGTTTTTTTATAGCCTAGACTATAAAGAATATAAAAGAATAATAAAGTATTACTAATTAAAACTAAAACTAATATTATATATATTTTCTAATTAATTATATAATTAATTATTAAAAGTTATAGATATAATAAAATAATAATAAAAGAAAATAATAACTTTTTAATATTTAAATATTTAAAATATTATAAGATTATATAAATATATTATATAATATATAAATATTATTAATATTTATAAAATAAACTAAGAAATACTTGGTTTTTAAAATAGATTGTATAAATAATAATAAATAAACTATATATAATAAATTATAAAGTTATAATATAAATAAAATATTAAAATAAATAATAATTATATATAAAAGATTATAATAAAGAAATATATAAATGATAATTATAAATTCTATTAGCTATTAAAGGTATAATTATTTTAATAAATAATTTATATAAAACAAAAAAATAAAAGATTATATTTTATAATATAACCAAGGATAATAATTAAAAAATATTTCTTACCTAAGAAAAAATTAAATAAAGAAAAACCTATATTGAAAAAAACCGAAGAGATATTAGATCAAATACCTACTAAAATATCCTATATAAAAGAATCAAAAAAATAAAAAATAGAAAATAAAAAGGGTTCTTGCCCTAAAGGCAGCAAATAACCAAGATTATTAAAACCTTATAAAAAATTTAATATAATATAAAAAGAAACTAATTTAAAATTAAACTTAAATATTAAAAAAAATATATATATAAAACCTTAATAAATTCTAGAATATAAATAAATATTATATTATTAAAAATAATAAAATAAAACTAATTTTAATAAAAAAAATAAAATATAATCTTAAAGATTTTATAAATTAAAATAAAATAATTTAATAATAAATTAAATTTTAAAAAACTTGGTTTTTTTAAAATTAAAAAGATTATTTTATTAATTAATTATAAATTATTATTATTAATAAATATATAAATTTATTTTACTTTTTGTATTCTATTATTTAAATTAATATTAAAGAATATATTAATAAAAACTTAATTTAAAATAAAAAATAATTAAAATATTTATAAAATTAAAGAAAATTAGATTTTTATTAGAATAAAGATAATATTAAATACTGTATTAAATAAAAAAAATATTTATATATTAATAATATTTAAAAGCTTAAAAGATATTTAAAAACTAATATAATTATTATAAATTAATTTTATTATTAATATTTTGATTATTTAAAATTAAAAATAATAAATCGACTTTTTATAAATTAATAATATTTTAATTAATAATATTAATAACCTTAGTAGTTTATATATTAATAATTATTTTAAACTTATTATAATTTTATTACTTTAGTTTATTTTATAAATAAAAACCATGGTTAATAAAAAAAATATTTTTATTTTAATAGAAATATATTAATAATATATATTATTAAAGTAAATAAAAGCTTTAAAAAGTTATTATTTTATTTAGTGTTTTCTTTTAATTAATTAATTAAACTTTTTAATAAATCTATTAATAATAATAATAAAAACCCTAAAATTATTCTTTAACCGGCTATAATATCTATATTCTCTATAATAAAAAATATTATTTATTATTTTATATTTTTATTTTTTTAACTTATATAAAAAATAAAATATAATTTTAAATCTTTTTTTATTAATTAAAAATATTAAAACAAGTTATTAATTAATTTTTAAAGATTATAAGTGTTCTTTAATATAATTAAATATTATAAACAATAAAAAAATATAAATTAAAAAATAAAAAATAAAATATATATATTTATTTTTTATTATTAAAATAATAATCTTAAAAAAGAAAAGATAATATTATAAATTAATAAAAAAAAATAACTAGTTTAATAAACTAAGTATAAAAAAAAGAAAATATTAAGCTAGATATAAAAAAAAACTATAATTAATATACGTTATATAATTATAAAAATAAGCTAATAAGCTTTAGATTACTAGATTATAATAATAAATTAATAAACCTTAAATTATTAAATTATAATAATAAGCTAATAAGTCTTAAATCACTAAAAAAAATAAGCTTTATTTTATTTATATTTTTTATATTTATATAATTTTATAACTCTGTTATATTTAATCACTTGTTTAATTTTGTTTTTTAATTATTAACTTTAGTTTTTATTTTATATATAAATAATTATTATTTTATTATAACTAGATTAATAATAAAAGTATTAATAAACCTTTTTTATAAACCACTTGTTATTAGTTTTATTATTATTTATAAATCAAAAACCCCTATGGATATTTTATATATCTTTTAATATATAAAATGTTTATAATATTTCATTAGTTTTTTATTTTTATTAACTAGTTTAAAAACTAATATATTTAAGATTTAAATTAATATTAATTTTATTAATTAAAACATTATAAAAATAGTTATTTATAAAATAATAATTATTATGATTATTATTTTTTAATTTTATAATATTTTTATAATTATTATTTTCATTAATATAAATATTTTTTAAAAGATTATTTTTAAAATAAATACAATTAATTAATTATAATTAAAGTTTATTATTTAAATATATTATATTTATAATTTATTAAAATATTTATAAAATCTTTAAATTTATATTTTAATTTTATATTTTAAGTTTTATAATTTATTTAATTAATTTAATTTATTAAATAAAATATATTTTTTAAAATAAATATTTATAAATATATTTATATTTTATTATTTTATTAAATATTTTTATAATATCTTTCAATAGATTTATTTTATAAATTAATTATTATTTAGTTTTTTATATTAATATTTATATTATATTAAGTTTTATTAATTAAAAGATTATTAAAATATTATAAATCTTTTATATATTAAAAAATATATAAAATATATAAAGGTTTTTAATTTATAAATAATAATAAAATTAATAATAAATAATTTATAAAAAATCTTTATTAATATTTTTATTATTATATTAAATATTATTAAATATTATAAATATTTTTAAATATTTATAAATATTAAAATAAAGTTTAAAATAAAATTAATAATTAAAAAACTAAACTAAATAAGTAATTAAATATAAAAAAGTTATAAAATTATATAAATATAAAAAATATAAATAAAATAAAATTTCTTTTTTTTAATAATTTAAAGTTTATTAATTTATTATTATAATTTAATAATCTAGGGTTTACTGGTTTATCTTTATAATTATATAACTTATATTAATTATAGTTTTTTGTTTTATATTTAATTAAATATTTCTTTTTTTTTATGTTTATAATAATTATTTATTAAACCTAGGCTTAACTATTTAATTATAATTTAATTATTTACTTAAATAAACAAGAAAATTATATTTAAATAAAAAAATTTAATTTTTAATAATTCATTATTTTTTATTAAAAAAATAAAAAAATATTTTTTTTTAATTAATTTTTTATATTTTAAATATTATATATATAAATTAATATAAAAAATTATTATTTTAAAAAATAATTAAAAAATTTTTATTTTATTCTTTTATATAAAATCTTTTATATTAATAAATTAAATTTAAAATCTTAAATAAAATAAAAATATAATAGCCGAAAAAAACTATAAAAAAAATTATTTATATATAATTTATATGAGCGTTTACAATAGCTATTCTACTATCATGGCTAATTTACTGGTTAGCACCTGTCAGAATTGATGGTTAATTTGGATGGATTGATGCGGGCTAATATGTCAAGGGGTGAGCAGGGACTGCTCAACCCCTGTGAACCCGCCACACTATTTATTAGTACACATCTCAGAGACAGCAAGACGCGCTCTCAACACAGATAGAACACACTTCTGAACCTCCAATTGACTGGCTCGCTTATTTCTGACAGCACCAACTTTAGTTGGTAAACCCTAGCGAACCCAACTAAAGGTGGGGCGTGGCACGATTAGCCCTCCCTCGATGGCAGTGCTGGGAACGTCAGCGTCCTCTAACCGGGCGAAGTGCATAATAGACAGGCCATGGAACCCCGGACTCGGTACAGTACTGCCTAAATCAACAAAGCGGTTCCTGCCAGAGAGAACTTGTCAATCACGAGCTTCTTCTCTCGCATTTGACTGACTGTGGCGCCGGAACCCTCCGCCCTTATGTTACTGTAGTATACGCCGTATGAGCGAAGAAACATGTTTATCCTCCCTTGTTTCATACATCATCGAAACACCTCTCGCGGCAACGCCTAGCCTACCATTCGTGATTTTTTATCGATCTGATGCTTTGGGGTGGTCACTGCCGTTATGGCCAGTATAATTCTAATTACCGACTCAGACATCTCTCCGATCGCCGTGAGGTCAGCGCGAACTCGCTGTATCTCCCATGCTACGCCATTTCAGTCAGGAGAGGAAAACATGACCTAAATAGTACCAGTAAGTAGTAACACAGATTCAGGTCTTTGCCTACCTTGGTAGTTTTTAGCGATCTCCCAAAATTGTCAGGGAGAGATACGAGACACAGCTCGACAGAATACCTACCTAGGTGCTTAGGTATATGTCTATATACGTAAACACAACTGGTGAGCGATTCAATTTAACATGATCTCAGAGTCTCGCATAGGAAACATTAATTAGTCGCAAAGATCAATGCCTGTTTTCTATTCCCCACGGTTTCTTGTGTAACTAATCGCATGTGCGGCTTCTATGTAGGTCAACTTTTGTATGAAACCCAACGACGCACAACTCGATTGGTCATCTCACAGGTACGGATGAATTCCCTAGCGAAGGTAATATTGTTATCTATGAGACCATGGTAGCATACTCATAACTTGAAAAGGCAGCGTTGAAGAAGAAGCATACAAGTGCTGTCAAATTTGAGTTCTAAGTTCTTGACAAAAAACTTTAATACCACTACCTTAGTAGGCAGCTAAACAGGTACCTATGGAGTAATTGCGGGTCCATGTGTTGGTTTGGTGAAAGTGGGAAAGCTCGACGCGTGATAAGATACAGGTTAGCAGCAGCAGTAGCAGCAGGTAGCTTACCTATGCCAAGCCTTGAATCGCGTCACCTGCCAACTGCCCACTTTCATTACTCAACACTCAAGACTACGTATGATACCGCAAAGGCTTGTCGCCGCCACTCAATCGATTTGATGATTCGCTGACTCGAACTAGCCATCGCCATCATCATTGTGCCTTGCATTGCCAATTGTATCTTTGCGCGCTTGGATAGTCAAACCAATTGACTTTATGCGAGCGATTCTACGGCATCCTATACCACTAGATAACCTCTTGTCGCAATCAGCAATCAACGACTCCTCCCTCCAACCTATTCTATCCTATCACTGCCTACTATCCTACTATCCTATTTGCATCTAACATGGCCGAGTCAACTCCCGCTGACACATCCACCCTCTCTGCCGCCCCTTCGGCGATCCCTTCCGCCGTGGCCTCTACCGTAGGCACTCCCCAGTCAATGCCCCCAATGGATCCCGAAGAGCGCGCCAAATCTCTGAACGTGTCGCTTGCCGACATGGTTGCGAAGGCCACTGCTCTCTACCAATCCAAGAAGTACGCGGAAGCGGCCGAGATCTTCTCCACGGCCACTGAGAGACAGGCTGAGCTCAATGGCGAGATGGCTCCGGAGAACGCCGACGTCTTATTCCTCTACGGTCGCTGCCTCTTCAAGGTTGGCCAGAGCAACAGTGATGTCCTTGGCGGGAAAGCTCCCGGTGAGAAGAAGAAGCCAACTAGTGCGGAGAAGACCAAGGGGAAGAAGCCGCAAGCTGAATCTTCCACCGTCGATGCGCCCAAGAAAGAGGAGGCAGGAGCGGACGAAGCGGTTGATGAGGGTGTTGCTACGATAGCCAAGAATGCTGGTACCGAAGAGGAGAAGCTACCTGACGCCAAGAAACCGCTATTCCAGTTCACCGGGGATGAGAACTTTGAAGAATCTGATGAAGAGGAAGAGGCGGACGGTGAGGGTCAAGAGGAAGAGGAGGAGGAGGATGACGACCTTGCGGTCGCATTTGAGATCCTTGAACTTTCACGCGTCCTCTTTGAAAAACAACTGCAAGAAGCAACTACGTCGGAAGGGCCTGACAAGGACGTGGCCACAGATGAGAATAAGCTAGTCCGCCATTTCAAGGAGAGACTTTCGGATATCCATGATCTTTTAGCCGAGATTTCGCTCGAAAACGAGAAGTCCGTCCTTTCTCGACAGCCGTAAGGTACGGACATACTGACGGCGAAGTGTAGGTTCCCTGAGGCAATTAAAGATTGCCGCGCAACCCTCAAGTATAAAGAGGAGCTCTACACAGAAGATTCGGAAATCATCGCGGAAGCCCACTTCAAGCTATCGCTGGCCCTCGAGTTCGCCTCTATGACCACAACGAGCGAAGAGGGTGCTGAGGCCGGCCCTAAGACTGTCGACGAAGCCATGCGAACAGAAGCGGCCGAGGAGCTAGAGAAGGCCATCGAGAGCACGAAGCTCAAACTTCAAAACAAGGAGGTGGAGCTTGCAACGTCCCATGCGCCCGAAGACAACGACGAGACGCGCAAGCAGATTACCGATGTGAAGGAGATTATCGCGGACATGGAGCAACGGGTGAGTCTCTCACTTCCCCGTCGACTCCTTGTCAATGCGATTTCGATCTTCTGAGCTTTTTTATTATTCTTCGTTTTTGGTTTACTAACCTCAATCCTCACGTAAGCTTGTCGAACTCCGGAAACCGCCTGTCGATATGGATGCAGCCTTGGGTCAGGAGAACCCCTTGACCGGCTTACTAGGCCAAGCTTTCGGGGAGTCCTCATCCGAACAAGCCGCGCGCGTCGAAGAGGCCAAGAAGAACGCCAAGGACCTGTCGGGCCTCGTCCGCAAGAAGGCTAAGGAAGAGCCCAAACCCGAGCCCGAGGAGAGCAACGGCAAGCGGAAGGCCGAGGATCCCGCGGACGGAGAGGATGATCCCAAAAAGGCAAAGGTAGAAGAGACTACTGCTGCTGGTGCTGCTACTACTGACTCGTAGTGTGTCTCGCTTATTGTCGATTGATTCTTCAATTGATGGCTATCGAGAGATCTAACGCCTCGAGGCATTAAGGGCCAGTGGCGATACCCACAAACGGCTGTCTTTGTCTATCATTCATTGACTCAACAGCACCTCCAACCACACGTCGGAACACTGCCTTGCTTCGCATCGCAAAATTTTTCAATTGACGCCTCTCAAACAAGTGTATTCCAACCGAATTTTGTACACTATGAATAATTATTAGGTAAAAGACTCAACACCAAAGGTTCCTCGCAAGGAAACGATGCAGTACAGAGAGCTTTCCTCGGTTTTCATCGCTGGGGTTCGGCGCATATGGGATGAAATGGAACGGGACGGGATGGCAATACAAGTGGTTGGTGCGTTTTCTGTATAGGTCCCAAGAAAAATATTCAAATACACTCCCTCTTAAACAGGATAGGGTAGGTAGTTCAGGCAAGGCGTTGTGCTTTTCGTCATTTTTTCGTTTTTGACATTGATTTACATAGTCTCGCTGGACAGACTGGAAGCAAAATATATTTATATCCGAACATTGATAAAACACGCATTCCTTATATAACATATAACAAATGATCAGATAATCAGCAATTAGCCTTTTGTAACGACGCATGACATCCCCTAGATTTACCACCAAGAAACCTCAAACATTCGGGTTAGGTCTTGGATTGCTTAGTCTAATAAAATACAAGTTTCACCTCGTTCAAAAAAAGAAAATGATACCCAAGTCACCGTAAAACGCCATGCCGGTTCATGTTAACGCCGTAAAATCAGTCAGTGAGTGTCTCGCCCCACTACAGATCTCGTCCTGTGCTCATGCCGATGCTAGGGCCAGCCGGGGCCTTGCCCTTGCCTTTGGCGGCCGCAGATGGCGGGACCTTGTTCCAGGAGAGGAGGGTGTGGTCACCGAGCTTCCTGGGTCGGAGGAAGCTTCCGGCAACGAAGAGGAGCGACATGACGATGAAGAAGCCGGCTAAGGCGAGCCATAGGATGCCGGGGAGGTCGTTCTTGCCGCCTAGGGGACCAGTAGTTGTGATGACGATGGATTTCCGGCCCTTGTACTCGGTCATATTGAAGTCTAGTATTACTAGGTTAGCCAGACATGGTATCAAGGAGAGTGGAGGTTAGATAAACTTACTGTCGACGATGCTAATCTGGTAAGTACCTGCGGCGAGTGTTTCATTGCCAAATGCCCATGGCTTGAAGAAAGAGGGCAGGGCGGCGGTCCGCATCCATGAGATGAAATGTTCATCGGTCTTGATATCCGGTGGCGGGTGTTGCTCGGAATATCTCTCGTTGGGGTAGCGCCTGCGCCAGTTGGGAGGTGGAATGATGAGATCGTAGTCGGGATTCGTCAGATTCTCGTAGAGATCCATGTCGGATCGCCAAGCGATGCCTTGCTCGCTCCAGTTATATGTGCGTTCTGCCTCGGATCCGTCAACACCGACGCGCACGGGCGGGCCGATGGTGTCGTTGAAGAGGGAGTTGGCGATGAGGCCACAGGGATATATCTGGCGAACCTTCTTCTCGCCGTCCTCGTCCACTTCCTCGGTAGCAAGGGGCGCGCAATTAGAGTTCTCGAGGGTCGAGGTGGTGACCGACTTGGCCAGCAGTTGGTCGGGGTTGAAGGAATTGACATAGCGACGGTGGTTTTGGTAGAAGTTGTCGAGACGGTAGTACACTCTCACGGGAGCGCTCAGGTCTTGGACGATTTCGAACTGAAGACTGCAGTTGGTGAGGCCGGTGACGTTGAAGTTGCTATCGCTGTAGAAATGGGACACATCGTCGGTCTTGTTCCATTGGGCATTCACGTTGGCGGAGCCGTTGTTATTCCGCCAGTACGACTTGACGAGGTCCGATGGCATGGGGGTGTAATCCCCCGTAGCGCGCGCTCCGCAATCCGTGTAATCGATTTCGATGTACGAGACCTAGAACACGGGGCGATTAATAACAGTTCTACGACATTGCCCGTTGAGCGAACAGAGCGTATCTCGTACCATGCGACTCGCGTAGATCAGAAGTCCTCCCACAACGGCGGCAAAGACGCCGAGGACGAAAAAGATCCAGATGACATTTTTCGGGGTCAGGATGGGCTGCCAGGCCTTCAATCGCTGTTGTCGGAAAGCGGTGTTCGCAGGGCGTCTGCTCGTCTTCTTTTCTTCGGCAGCGGACTGCTCGTGCGTCGAGTTCCGAGGTGAATCCATCTTGGGCCGATTCGCAAAGAAGACCCAAGAACAGGACGTGAGGGTGCGGTCGTAGGGGGAGATGCGTTTATGCAAATATCATCCGGAATAGTTGGTTCTGGCCTGGACTACTCAAGACAGGTGGATCATTATGTACTCGGATATCGTCGAGTAAGCGCGAAGATAGAACGAAGAACGAGGATACAAAGGCGCCGTAACGATTATCGCTGATGATTGACAGATAGAGGTTGGTCGATTGATTGAATGAATGAACGATTCAATCAAGGAGTGTACTTCCCAAACTCCGACCCATCAGTCCCGTCTTTCCCGGATTTCAAATGGGTGGCTTGCTGCGACACTGGTAGCTTTAACACATCTCACACGCTAACGTCTTGCACAGCCACGTCCCGCATCTCATATGTCCCACTTTAATCTCTACAGTATATATACAGTGGAATTCACTGTGACTCGTTCAGACTTTCCCGAAGACTATTTTAACATGTGATATGAAGGATGAAGATGGCGATATTTTCAATTACTGATACTTTCATGATGAAGATGCTCGTAGTGAGAATACATTCACTCAGTCACAGTGAAATTGACTAGTTCTCAATACCAAAGCACCCCGAGCTTCTGCCCGAGGTTAATTTCCGATATAAGCCACTACGCTTCATATGTGATACCTCAAGTTGCCACCAGCACATGTGATCCGTTATCTATGGTCCTATTTATACATGTTTCGACCCGAGTTATAATCTCAATGCCTTTATAGGACATTTTTTGCCTTACTCAATCTATTAAGTGTTTTTAAGCACCCGAGCGCTTTATAGATTTACCCTTTTTCGCACCGGAAAGCTTATATTAATATTTCAGTATAATCATTGACATTGAGGCCTTACGGCGAGTGATAAGAAAAAATAATAAGAAAAAATATAAAGTAGCTTAGAGGGCTTATTAAGGTGCGCCGTAGAGCTCAGCATCCACCTCTTTCTAACGATGATTGATTCTACACACAATGCGCATTCCAAGCATAGTCCAATCCTTCAGATGCGAGCCTTCTTACTGCGTCTCGAAATATATACGGAGCTATACGAACGATATGAAAATGAGCCAAAAATTGTTGGAGGCCCACCACACACCCGAGGACTCTCGAAGTTCCCCCCTCCAGTTTGTTTTGTCTCGTTTATGAGTGTCACCAAAGGCTCTGTCTATGCGCACAACGGGATTCGAACACCACCCAGGATTTACGTTCACAGACTGGTCACAACTGAGTTGGAGCTGAGTTCGAAGCTGATGGGCAGACGCCTAGGCCACGGGGGGTTGTTGGAAACCCCCGGGCAAAGGGTATTGGAATTAAAGTCGACTATATGGCTGGCTTCGGGCAGTTTAAGCTTAAGGTTATGCGGGCTCTGTCCGGTTACTATGTAGGCTTAGTCACGCAGGGAATGGGGAGGGGCGTGGCCAGAGAACAAAGGACAGAGAACAGATGGGAAGAGAGGTAGATTGAGCTGTAGGATGCGTATAGTTACAGCCTGTCCTCCTCTTCCTGCACACTATTCGCAAGACCTTTCCAATTAGCCCACTCGGCATCACCACCAGGTATACCACCATAAAGCGGTAACCGCGTGCCGTCCTTATCCCCAAACCCGCGCAACCTACTAATAGCTTCCTTAATCCCCACGGTGCCGAACCTCGCCACCAGCTCCTCGATAGAGCTAACCTTAAACTGCAGACGACGGCGCTCAGCCGCCTCCTCCTCGGACAGCTGCGTCTTGACAGACAACTCGTACAGCCGCACCACGGTCTTAGGGAAGAAGCCCGCGCACCCATCGATGGCGCCGGCCCCGCCCACGGCCACGACGGATAGTAATTGCTGGCCCAGCCCCGTGAAGGTGCGGAAGTTCTCGTGGTCGATGGACGGGTTCGAGGCGATCTGCGCGTGCACCGAGACGTCGGCGTGCGAGAGCTTGCAGCCTACGATGTTCGGGTGCGCTGCTAGCGTGACGAAGGTCGAGGGCGTGATTTTCACGTTGTTGGATACGCCTGGGTAGTGGTATCTGTATGCGCACGCTCATGATTAGCAAATCGACTGCGCTTATACTCCCGTCACGATGGACTTCATGTGTGCTATGGAATTTCCAAAATAGAGGGTGGAGAGGGGAAGAGGAACGTACATTAATATCGGTATAGGACTCTGATCAGCAACAGCCG
Organism: Xylaria sp. FL0064; assembly: GCA_022593225.1. Classification (NCBI taxonomy): domain Eukaryota; kingdom Fungi; phylum Ascomycota; class Sordariomycetes; order Xylariales; family Xylariaceae; genus Xylaria; species Xylaria sp. FL0064. Next base: position 1,077,690 of record JAJKLE010000009.1, on the reverse strand, counting down.
TAAACCACCTCACAATCCCCTCCTGCGTGCTCGCGCCAGCGAAATAACCCGGCGCAAGACACATGCCCCACCGCGAGCCCGCCTCCTTCGCAGCGCGCAGCTGGTCCACGGTCTCCTCGATATTCTGCGTCGCCGTGCCGGCGAGGATCGGATAATCCTTGAACCCTTCCTTCTCAAAGGCCTGGCGCACGCCCGAGAGCACCTCGAAGCGCTCTTTGTTCGTTAGGTGCACGGCCTCGCCCGTGCTGCCGAGGATCACGAGCCCCTTGATCCCTGCCCGCGCGAGGTACAGTGAGTGCGCGATCTGCGTGTCGATGTCTACCGGCGCGGCGACGGGGTTGTAATTTGAGGATCGCTTGCTGACGAAGAAGGTCGGTACGGGGACGTAGATCCCCGGCGGAGGTACGGCTGCCATGATGCCTTGTTTCTTGTTTCGTGCTTAGGTGTGTATTCTCTTAGATGCAAATCAGGATAGGAGCTTGTTCGTGATACCGTAGGATTTATTGTCCTGGGGTAAAGCTCGGTTAAGTAAGATGTGCCCAATGATAGAAGTTTTGTACCTCGTTTAAACACCACGACTCCAACTCCGCGACGCGGGGCTCGAAAAGAGGGACAGCATACGCGATACAAAGAATTAGATATGTGGTGAAGGCGGCGGTCGGGGTTTCGGGCCAATGAGCAGCGAATGCACCGAGTTACGTCAAAGATCTCGTCTAAGTTCCGGGACAGGCCGAGGTCGGGGATGCATTATCCGGCAAGTCGGGATGGAGTTCGGAAGTCTTTCCCTTGCAGTACCCATACTTACCTTGATAGTTAGGGTCTGAATTAAGACCAACGGAAAAGATCTGTGAGGGAGCGGTGTTGAAAACTAATTGACTATATTTGTTTCTGCACTCTTTCAGAGTGTGGAATTTCCACACAGTGCTCGCCTGACTTGCGAAATACGAGTTACATGATGACACCCTGAAATACCGGAGGCGTGCTATAATAGTTCTCTGGGCCATGTATAAACCATTATCTCACATATTAGTCGTCACAAGTTGTATATTCCAGTGGCTCTTTAACAGTGCGCTTGCGAGTCTTGTGTACGGTGCTGGACAGACTCCAATAGTGTATTAAATTCGTGATATAAATATATACTGGGCATAACCAAAAGCTCCTTTTATGCAATCCTATCCAAGTTTTTATCTATCCGTGATCATATCCAAACTCTATCAGATTACTTTACTAATGTCAGCACTATTGACTTTCATAACAGAGAGTGAATTAACTTACACAAGCGAGGGAGTAGCGGGGCTGAAGCTGTCCCAGATCGCCAGCGCCGTAGACACCAAAGTCAGGGCTGGGAGTGCCGTACTGGGCCTCCTGCAGATCATACCAGAAGACGTTGACCTTCTTCGAGATGAGGCTGCAGGCGATCTGCTGCCAGTAGCTGCGGGCGTTGGCGGCGCTGGCGACGGCGAGGTTGTTCTTCTTGCCGCTGACGGGCCAGCCGGTCTCGGTGACCCAGACGGGCTTGCTGCCCGCGAGGGCCACCGTCTTGTCGTAGCCGTCGTAGAAGCGCGTCTTGGCGTCGCTGATGCTGTTGGCCTTGGTCGTCTCCCAGTACGGGTACCCGTCGAAGCCGACGAAGTCGATGGCCGGGATCACGGCCTTGTTGGTGCTGTTCAGGAACGAGTCGTACGTGTCGACGTGGCCGATGGGCACGCCCGCCAGCGCCGTGCCGGCGACGGCGCTGCGCACCTTCTTGATCGAGCTGATCAGGTACGCGGCGTTTGTGCCGACCTCGCCGGCGGCGTCTCGGTAGAGATCCTCGCTACCGACGGAGATGCCGATGACGAGGTTGGTGAACTTCGTGCCGTACTTGGTGATGGCGGCCTTGAGGGCTGCGATCTCGTTGTCAATGGCTGCGGTGCCGCCGGAGATCCAAAGACCAAGGAGCAGCTTAGTGTTGGTATCGATGGCAGCCGGAATAGCCTGGATCACGTCGGACTTGGTTCCCCATTGGACTGAAGTAGCTTCATTAGTGTTCCGTCTTTCGATACTGCTTGGAAATGCATACTCATAGTATACAGGCGAGCACTCGTCCAGCCGCTCGTGCCGGGTAACGTCTTAGCACGGTTGAACTCGTAGGCGAAGTCGTTCTGGACCTTGGCCTGCTGGTTGAGGAAAAAGGCACCATAGTTGAAGCCCTTGATACCGGTGTTGGCAGGCGAAGCAGCAGCATTAGCTGAACCGGCCGCAGCCGCGAGGGCGAGGACAGCAGAAGAAAAACGCATTATGATAATGGTACTCTGAGCAAATCTATTATACAGTAAAACCAAGAAAGGCGATCTCACTGCTCCTCTAGAACTGTGTAGTTAGGATAGAAATGAAAGAAGCCGGGACAGCAGAGTAGATATTTACACCTTTGGATAGACAGCTGAGAACGAGGAGGAAAAGCAAAAGGGATCGGCATTTCGTACATGGAATCGGCCATCTCTTCACACAGTACAGTGTCTACAGTACATTAGCCTTGGACCCGGAGCCAAGATCTCATCATCGTCGTCATGCTGCTGGGTTAGAGCGCGCTCGGATTCAACGGATAGTGGGCCAACATGACCCAAGAATCGCCTTGAATGGCAGATGCCGCTGCCAGCTCGCCAGCTAAAATCTCGTATTGGACCCGCAGGCGCTATCTCAGCCTCAAAAACCCACCATACTGTAGTTGGGGGAACGCGTGTATGGTGGAGAGGGGATATTGGTGTGTCACGGCTCTCTAGTACTGGGCCTGGGGGCGAGGACAAAAAAACAAGGACCCCTTTACCGGTAGTTCGTATTAAGTTGTTTCTTAAACAGGGTTTCGTGCAGATGGCTAGTCTAGAGGGTTGGTTCCTGAAAAGGGGCTCCACTGGCAAATGATCTCCAAATAAAAGTGGACGCTTTCAATCTCGGTACAGCCAGCCCTCGCCAGCCTAGAAGTTCTAGACTCGCCAAATAGAAGGAATGGGCCGATACACCCCGGTCTCTGCCAGAGTGGACGGCTTCGATACAGTATATATGAACCCCCTTTCCTGTTCATGCACGGAAGGAGAAGTATTTTGTCTGTAATGTTTATTCAATTCTTTTGTTGTTTTATGCCTCGGTCGACGGACTGGGCGAGAACACCAACCTAGCGGGCTTTCTCAGTTGTCAATATCTTAAGCCCGCTACTCGATTCCCAAGGTCCGCGATTTGCAGAAGACAGACAGTGGTCCATTGACCACAATTGTTCATTGCGATTCAGGCGCCAATGGTACGCATGCTCTCGAAGTTAGACGAAGACGAAACTTGTGCTGCTTGGTTCGCATCCCTTTTGTGATATGCCAGCTCAAGACAACGATGCATCGTCAAAATGCCGCAATGCGACCGTGCAACCAATACGCTCTGACCCGGCTGTCGCAATACACGGCGCTGCTTGGTGATATTTTGATGTCGATGTTCCCATACTACCTCGACTAAATGTTGGCCGGCTCCGTGGCACGCTTCTTCACCAGACTAAGTCAGTGCACTTGTCGGGTTGATTCGAGGACAGATACATATCCCATATATTGCCCCTGTGTCGGGGTTTACGATGTTCTAGGCCGCGCTAATCCATTGTGTGAATAAAGACGATGTGGTTGCCTGGAGATAGTCGATAGTGTGTTTATCGAAAGTCGATATCAAATTTAGCTGCCTATTGGGTAAGTAGCGTGCAGTTTTGGACAGTTTGACGTTGAAAAAAATGAAGATGCACTCATCTTCGCTTGCTTCTGCCTGATAGAATGCCTTATGTCCTACCGGGTCTTGGTAGGCACTAAGCCTGCCCTGTATTTTAGGTAGGTCAACTTTGTAGGATGAAGCACCAAAATGCTGTGGTAGGTAGGCTACCTGGTGCAACCCCACCATCGCAGTCATATCATATGTACTGCGCCTCGTCCCATGTGGTTTATAGAACGCCTAGAGGTGCTTACAAGTAGGCATTGTTTTTATACATTGTTGTTGAGCCTTAGAAGGATTCAAATGTGCAAATCTGTCCTTACGACGTATTCGTGTCCTATATAACGTCGGCATCCAACGTCCACAGAACTTAGAAACATACCGCCATCATCTCACCATCGTCATCTGTAGCATAAACAGCCCATCTCGAGTTCCTGTACTTCATTCACATTGCCGTCGTTATAATATTGAGCGCAACATGTTCAGCGAAATGGCCAAAGTGAGGGATAGGATCATGAGGAACAACCAAGCAGCGAAAAGTCAGCCCATGAAGAAGAAGCCTGAGCCAGTGAAAACCATCTACAGGTCCAAGGACCTGCCCATACCAGACGACTTTCTCAGAGCACGACCCGCCGACGCACAACCAATCACGCACGAGGCCATCGACTTTAAAAACTCGGTACTGCCAGAGTATGCAGGCTGCTACGCCGTCGTGCTCGACAACGTCCTCACTCCCTCGGAGTGCGCCGAGCTGATCGCGTTAGCCGAAGCCAGCGTCATGGACGAGGACAAGCAAGACGGGTCGCCGTGGCAGGCAGCCCTCGTCAACATCGGCGGCGGCTTCGAGGTCGAGATCCCCGACTACCGCAAGAGCAGCCGCATCATCTGGGACCAGCAGGAGATCGTTGACCGGCTGTGGGCGCGCATGGCCGCCGTGCCCGAGGTCGGCGAGAAGCTCTCGACCGTCCCCGGGATCGCCATCGGCCCACCGGTGAAGCACGTCGAGTTTCCCTTCTACAGGGTGAACAAGCGTCTGCGCTTCCTGAAGTATACCCCCAGCGAGTTCTTCAAGCCACATTGTGATGGCGTTTATGGCGAGCGTGTGCCTGAGGGCTTCGTGGTGCAGACGTACATGACTGTGCATCTGTACTTGAATGATTCGCAGCAGGTAGTCGGGCCTGGTGTGGATCTAGTTGGAGGCGCCACATCGTTTCTGTCAAGGGATGATTCTCGCAGGCTCGATGTAGACCCCAAGGCCGGTCGTGTCCTTGTATTCCAACATTCCAGATTGAGACATTGTGGCGCTGATGTGAAGGCGGGCACCAAGTATACTGTCAGAACGGATATTATGTACAAGGAGGAGGCTATAGAGACGGCATAAGTTTGGTAGCTTGGAGATCAAGCTACCTACATAGGTAGTAATACAACTAGCTGTACATGAACCGCATGATACATTTCCAAGGCGGTCTATGATGTAGGTCATAGTGCATGTCTCACTCTGGTCCCGGAGAGCTTATGCATGTACTTATACTGTGCCCACATATCCAGGACTGCATCACCAGTATGGTTTGAGCTCATGAACCTCAGGCATAGTAGGAACACGTCATATGGATCCAATATTAGACCGAATCAATACATTATCCTGGCCCCAATCGAGTTATATCGAAATATCCCGCAAAGCCTTCAACACCTTACAATTCGCCTTGTGGTCCATCTCATTCCAGCCCTTAACTTGACAATCCTAGATAACCGCACAATCGTCATTAGAATCAAAATGACGCGAAAAGATGAGACCTCTTACCTTCCCGCAATACGCAGCAAAACCACACCCAGTGCACTTCATAAACCCGCCCTCCGTCTTCCCGCACCCGGCGCACTTGGCCACTCTATCTTCCTCGCCGTCTAATACCACGCCTAGCTCAAGAACTCTTTCTAAGCGGCCCGGTATGACCTAAACCGACCAGACAAATTCTCTTAGTTCCCCAGCTTCAATAACAGGACGCGGCGATCTTTCTCCCCACTCATTCACCTGCGCACTCACTCACCTTGACATCAGCACCCGAACCAACAGGTACATGCACAACCGCCTTCTTTCCATCGCCCTCGCGATCCGTCCGTCTTGCGCGGGGCACAGCGATTGTATATCCCTTTCGAAAACCCTTCAAGACCATTTTATCCTCGAATAGTAGCGCGAAGTCCACGCCTGTCCGATCTGTCACGATGAGCGTCGGCTTCGTGATCGTCATGTTCTCTTTAACCTGCGCTAGCAGCCACCAGCGTCTGTCTGGAGGCTCATCGCGCTGCTCTGATCTCGATACTGCTGGTAGCTCGTAGAAGGCTGGGAAGTGCGATGTATCTGTGAATCGAGACATGATTGCGCCGGTTTTATATGCTTGAGTGTGAGTGAGGGGTGAGGTGAGTGATGAGATCTTGATGAGATCTTGATGAGATGCGAGACGCGACGTTTGGCTCCAATTTCACTGCGGTTAAACGCAAGGGTATAAATGCAATTTCCCACCAGAGCGAAATGGAAAGATCGTGATACGGCGCGACGGCGTGGTAAAGGACGCGAAGACGGTGTTTTTAATGATTGAGATGAAACACGGAGGCGTCGTGGGTGGGCCCACCTGTTTAAGCTGGTGAAGTCAAGGATGATCGCCCGTCACTAGAACTAATCCTCAACTACGAGGGCCTGGGTGTCCAGTTCATTGTGGAATTTTCAAGTCTATGGCGGACATATATAGCTTACGATTTCATTGTGGTCAGTTACGTTTTTCATCTCGGGCGGGGGTGAAATAAAGGGAGTAAGATTGTGAGACCCCTTGACATGAGGATTCTCACGACTTCAGGAGGAAAAGCGCGCTAACATCAAATGAATTTAGCGTCATTAGTTCATGAATACATATAGAGCATTTAATCTAGATAAGTTTCGTTATGTTACCTAACCACAAGTTGCATAACTATGTTGTGGTTCTTCGGAGTTGCGAGTCGTCTCACTCTTAGCCTTGACTCTCATTAACAGATCAATTCACTCGGTGTAAGTGGATTATGCTCGAGATTTTGAGCAGACTGCTACCTAGACTTAAGCCGCTCTACTATAAGAATTGGGATATATGCATGTACTTATGATATGAAACCAGCACGTAAAAATAGTCTTATGACTAGAGGCCGTCGGCTTTTGAGGTAAACATGGGCTGAGGATTCAGCGTTCTTTCGGCGCCGGTCGGCTCCAGTATTTCGCGCGTGGAATCGCCGAACGGGATTTCATTTTGGAAGGTGATAGGTAGTATATAGATACATGCATGATCCCCTCATGATCTCCAAGCATATATCTAGGGTCGAGCTAAAGTCCCCATTTTCGTAAGGGGACATTACCACGGTCAAGAAAGACTCGGTTCCTTCCAAGCCGAATGTGAGTGGTGGGAAATCAATTGACAACAGCCTCCCCGCGCGACAGCCAAGCATGGCCAATACGGCGCCTGAAAAGGCAATCAATATAAAATAGAAAGCCGATCATCACCTGTATGGTGTGCAATATAGACAGATCATGGCAAACTTTTCAATTGATTAGGGTGGACAGGCGCATCGAATCATTGACTCAAGATCGCATTCCCACCCTGTCAAAAATGCAGTGCCATCTCCTCGCTGCCCTCATCGCCACAACGGCGACAGCAGCATCAACGACATCCCTTTCACCCCCGGCCCTACCAGCCTTGACCGCGAGTCCCAAATCGCTTTCTAGCCCCTTCCCATTAAGCGCAGCCCGCGAGGCGTCCAAGATATGCGTCGTAGACCCCGAAGCCACAGACGCCGACCCGGCTCTCATTTCAGCGGCGCGTGACTGTAACAATGGGGGCACAGTAGTCCTACTGCCGGATACGACGTATACGATTGCGTCGCCAACAGACCTGACGTTCCTCCAGAGTGTGGACATTCTGATTCTTGGTACAGTCGTCTTCAACGACGACGTGGAATATTGGTAGACGAGAGCTTTCGGATATGCGTACCAGGATATCCGGCTGTTCTGGAAGTTTGGTGGGCATGATGTTAATATTTATGGTTTAGGAATCGGGACTCTGGACGGTAAGTTCAACGTCTTAGTATTTATCGAATTTTGGTTCGCTTGGAGGATGGTATGAGACGCGAAGGAACGATATATAAGCGTAACGATAACGAGTGCGAAAGCCCCATAGAGAGTGAGATGCTGACTTACATGCGCTAGGTCTCGGCCAGACATGGTGGACTGCAAAGCGAAGCAATGAAACAGTCTACAGACCCATCATATTTGCTACGGATGGCCTCGCTGGTGGTGCGGTTTCCGGACTCAATATGAAGAACTCGCCGTTTTGGTTCAATGTTATCATGAACTCGAGCGATGTCTTGATCACGGATATCAATATTTGGAATGAGGTCACCAATTCGAGTTCGCCTCCAGCTGTGAGTCTTCTATCCCTAAGGAAACTTGTTCTGAATAGATCACACTTGGCGGCTCATAACGACGTCTTGATCTATGACTAGTTTTAACTGACAATTGAATGTACAATTAGAACACGGACGGGTGGGACACATACCGTAGCACTAACATCGTAATACAAAACTCGACAATTGACAACTACGACGGTAAGAAAATCCGACCCTTCACCATCTCAATTCTTCCCTTCCCACTCTCCCTTACAGCACAGCCAGGACGTCAAATCTAACCAAACAAGACTGCGTATCCTTCAAACCAAACTCAACCAACATCCTCGTCCAAAACCTACAATGCAACGGGTCCCACGGCATATCAGTCGGCAGCCTAGGACAATACCAAGGAGAATACGACATCGTCGAGGACGTATACGTATACAACATCTCGATGAGCAACGCCTCCGACGGCGCGCGGATCAAGATCTGGCCCGGCGTGCCGCCTAACACGACGGGTTCGAGCTCGGGCGGCGGAGCCGGGTACGTACGGAATGTCACGTACGAGTTATTCAATAACACGAATAATGAGTGTAAGGGCACTGTTTCGATATTGATAGACCCGGCGATACTAATGATGCGATATCACAGGGGCTATTGAGCTGACTCAGTGCTACTTTGCCTCGAGCCAAGAGGCGTGTGACGAGTATCCGGTAAGTCACGAATCCTGAGACACGATCTCCTACATCAACCTACTATGCCAGAGAACTAACCTCGTCCAAAGGCAGTGCTAGTTATAGAAGATATCCTATTCCAAGATTTCTACGGGACAACGTCAGCTAAGCACGATCCCGAAGTCGGCACGCTCGTATGCAGTGACCCCAGCGTAAGTTGTCAATCATTCTCTACCACTGGGTAATCACAAAAAGAAAAGAGCATGAAGAAAGGGAAAAGGAAGGGGAAAGGAGTACAGGTTTACAAGAGAAAGAGAAAACGCACTAACGTAGAACAATAAACAGGTATGCAAGAATATCCGTGCAGAAAACATCTCCGTCTCCCCTCCTAGCGCGATGACCGCTGAATGGATATGTACGAACATGGACGAGGACCTACTGGACATCAATTGCATAGTCGCGTCTTGAATAGGGAGGAAATAGTGACCATTCATGCCGCCGACCTGCTTAGCTTGGTGATATGAATAAATTAGTCACTGTAACACATTCCTCATTACTCGCCAGGGGGTTGGGCCCTCGTGAAGGGATGTCTTGATCAATGTTTTGTTCAGTTTGCTGCCTCGACGCCCGTGGAAGATTCCAATGCCATGTTGTGATGAAATACTATTACCTGTGTTCATCTGGTCATAACACCAACACCTACCTTAGAACTTTGACGGAAACTCACGGCTCAGATCCAACTCTAGTCTTTATGATGTCAAGCTCTCGATCTGTATAACAGGCTGCAATATTGATAGTCTAGAGTGGATTTTAGCTCTAGCGAAGAAGACAGAAAAGGCCAATAGCAGACTTGTGTGTTGACAAAATTGATAATTCGGTCCGGATTAGTATTACTAGTCCTATGACAGACATATGATCCATGAGTAAATACATACAAGATTCATTTCGCAGGTAGCAAAGCCATGCTACGTTCATTTCTCCCAAAGCAACCTCTCAAGTCGCGCGCTACATCCAGATAGGTTTCGGAAATGGCCTAAGATCTTGATCCATCAACATTAATGTATTGCGTCCAGCCCAAACTCCTTTTGCGCCTCATCAAAACAGGGGTATTTCGCGTGATATTTAGTGGTCGAAAAAAAGGGTGCTGCCATGAAGGTAACCACATGATAATCCGTAACGGAATGGATTGGCGCTTCATTTTCCTATAGCCATCCATCCAAAGGCAGCAGCAGCAGTCAAGACTATCACAGCTGTCAAAACACCAGCGCCCGCTCGATCGGATGTGGTTACCGGTGATAGGTCGTCTTCGCCGATTGAACCACTTCCTACGCCTGCGTTTGGGTCTCCGATACTGGTGCCGCCATCGGAGCTAGTCACGGGAGTTTTTGCTTGACCGATCAAGAGGGACGAAACGGCCGCCAGTGCATCCATTTGTTGCCCGGCCCCCGAGGTACCGTCATAGGCGCCACTAGACCATGCGAAGCCACATGTTCGGCCATCAGTGCCACCAGTACACTGATTGACGGCGGATTGTGCTGACTTTTGAAGAACGGGGAGGATCTTCGAAGCTGTAAAGGGGGCGATTTGAGTTGTGGTGGCCATCCACCGATGAAGATATCCTTTGAAACTGAGCATATCTGTTGTACAGGTCTTGACTCCTTCGCAGGCTATTTCGTACGCAGTGTCATTTGGGAAGAAAACCTTGAGCGTACCATCTACTAGGCCATTGACTCGGTCTTCCCATTTCGAGTCGTGGGTCTGGCAGTATGCTTGTGAGATTTTGACTTAGCAGGGGGCGTAGCTGAGAACTTACGAAATTATACATATAGGCTGCCCCTAACAGGAAGACGGCATTATTGTAGGAGAACTGAGCGCGATTGATATCAGTGCAGTTAGTCTCCACGTGGGCACCATCGAAAATGTTGTACTCCTTGTCCATAAAGCCAACACTAACAACCCAGTCCCAAGTCTGTTCGGCCACATCTGCATAGGTCTGGTTGTTGGTATAACGCGCGAGGCGAGCGCCAAGGTTAAAGAAGATGCCGTTAGCGATGCCTTGTCCTCGTTAGTACGATGTCCACATCCGAGCGAGCCTCAGTACATCTTACTGTTTTTGTAATCATAACCATTGTTTGCAAATGGGATCTGCCAACGCAGGCCACCTCCGCACGTGGCGTCGTGGCGATCGGGGGCTGCTTGAGTATTCCAGACAGCTTGAGCCAAAGCGAGCCATTGCGGCTGGTCCTCGGGCGGGTCGGGGAACTTCTCCTCGGCGGCCTGCATCGCAGACATGCCCCAAAAGCCCTGGTCGTCGTTCCCCAAGGAGGCTGTGACGTTGGGAGGCATGTAATTGCGGTTGGGGCCGACCTGGAATAGCAGGGCCTGAGTGGTAACGTTGTTGTAGGTGTCGTCGCCTGTGAGATGCCAATAATCGATCATCGTGCCCCATAATGCACCGCCTTCCCACCAGTAGTAATCGCCAGCCGGGGGAGGTCCGGGCAAGATTCCAGGAGTCTGACCGGACTCATTTCCGTGATAGTATGTCATCAAATCATAAGCGAGGGTGCTTGCAGCGGAGCGTATATCATCTGCGCAAAACCGGCATTTTCGTTAGATGCTGCCAGAAAAGCAGAAAAAGCCGCAGGAGTGCGATGAGTGTCGTACCGTTACTATCGATCTTATAGACCTGCGCAGATACCAGATCTGCCGAGAGAAGCAGACAAAAAAGCGCTATCGATGCCATGGTGTTGTGAACTGAGCTTGTTCGTTTCTGAGGCTGTCCGAAGTGGATGGGAAATAAGCGACTGAGGAAGAATCGGCGCGCAAGAAAATGGGAAAGGCCCCAAGCGCGCGCGTTGCTAGCATCAATTAAGTACCAAGTATTATTGCTTGTTGTTATCGAAGAGCGCGGAAATGAATGGTGCCGACGTTTGGATTTCAAGGCCGGCGAAATGAACGGGAGCGAGCGTGATCGATTTTCGGCTGTCGAACAGCATCGACGGTAGATGAACGAAGATACAAAGATGCGAAGATGATTCAGGGAAGGGAAGCGGAAACGAAAGAGGAGGAGGGGACATGATGCTAAGAGATAGTAGGTAGGTTAGGTCGTATGTAACTATCGATGTCGGGTGGCATGCAAGGTGATAGCGCCACGAGTATAGACTGTACCAGGGTGTGGTAGTATCTAGTCCGGAGGGAGATAAGGTGCGACAATAACGGGAAGGTCTGTATCGACAAGTTGTCTACGTCGCAGGTATTGCGATATCTCCAGACGTGTTGTTGTGGCCTGTCAGGTCCCCCCAGTACTGCCCCAGTTCCCCAAATCCTAGGGTTCGAGATCAGCATAGCCAAGCTTCTTACAGGTTCTACGACGGGGGAGTCCAGACCACTACGCTAGGGTGGTTAGGGTAGGTACCTGTACTAAGCTGGCCAGGGCGGTGGCTAGCACTGTGGGCCTACCGCAGTATGACGGTGGCACGACCCTCTCTTCTGCTAAACTAATGTAGGAAACCTAACCCATACTGTCGATCTTGGAAGAATAAGCTTTGCGATGTGAATAATCGCAAGGCTATAGGGACCTGGGACTTATCGGCATGGGTAATGAGAGTGTCGACAACATTCGATGACTAACTATATAAAACAGAATTAGATGGTATGGTATTTGGGTAAAGCTGTCCGCGCTGTATTCACTAGACTAGTTTGTATGGAATTAACGCCGACCTAGTAGTAGCTGAGTTAGGATTAGGTAAAAGGGGCTCAACTAAGCGAGAAGTAACTAGGCTTTTCTTACCGAAAATGCTACAGAATAATAACTTAAGAAAAAAAAAAGCTATTTGCAGTTAATTACACAAGTAAATAAAAACTTCCATTATGCCTCGACCGCCGAGTTGTCTGTTAGTCAAATCAAGATTGGGTTGCCTGCGTTGAACGCTGCCACACTAGTGTGCTATTGTGAGATCCGTTCTTGCTCATGCTAATTCGTGAAGAGGAAACCTTCCATTTGAATAGCTATACCATTGAAGCAGACTGAACAGCTACGGTAAGACACCTCAGGCTTGTAGGTGGGCGGCTTCATATTCTCATAAAGCCGTTGTTTAAGGGGTCATGGTATTCCACTCCACCATGGCTGCTCCTCTCAGCCACAAGCTCCCCAATCTTTACAATTGATGTACCGCCCATAATGTCAAGCACTGCCACCTTCGCCTGAAAAGTCTTGGCAATCTAGTTTCAGAGCTCAGTCGCCATCGAAGCATCAACTCCGTATTCTGAGAAGGACGCGGTTCGTTCCACGTTATCAACAGACATCGACAACGCCCGGGCGCGCCTAGAGGTTAGAGCTCTGACGACAACATCTGCACGAATTCCAAGCATCTTGGATATCCTGAAAAGCGTTGCAGAGTTTCCTTTTCCAATCGCTGAATGGCCCCTGTCACCATCTAGCTGCGAAACTCCCAGGTAGAGGGGATTCTCAGTATTTAGCTGGAGTTGGCGCAAGCCCTCTGGAAAGGCGGCCATAATGGTGTTCAGATTCCTGGCAACAGTAGAGACCAATTGCCACTCGTGTTTCGAGTCATCGATGACTGACATTGTCCCAGACGATATTTCGCAGTAGCTTAAAGTTGCTTCCACATTGAATTCCATGAGCGGCCTGATATTCATAGTGCTAGTATAATCCATTGGGATCTCGCATCTAAACGGGGAAGTTCCAAGTTTCTGGGCTGGCTGTAGACAGCTTTCGTGAAAATATCTCGTTCGCTGTGAAGCTAGTCTCCAAAGCGTTAATGAACTTCTCGGGTGTTGAGAGAGCGCAGTTGGATGGGTTGTTGTAGCAAGCAATATGAATTGCTTCTTTGCATTCGGGTAGATTAAGCCCGTCAAAATAATTGGAAACTTCGCTTGTAGGTATATCTACAGATATAATGGCTCCGGGGACGTCTGAAAACAGCAATGTTCTTCAGTTTTCCAGCAACACAGCCACAGATGTACACTACTTTGCATGCTGACACAAGGGCCAAAGAACCATTCGCATCTCTTGAGAAGTCTCAGAGAGGGCCGAAACCAGCTTTAAGGTAATACTTTACTTACGCAGCGGCGATCTCATCCGACGAGTGTCCAAAACACCGTCTTTGGAATACTCCGAAGCTTGACAGCAGTTTAACTAGGGCAATTTGAAGGGCCGTACATAATGGGTGGCTGTACTTAGGCCGCATGATGTCTTCGGGGTTAAGAAGCTTATGTGTATAATACAACACTGTACCGAAGTACCTACCCAGGTCCACAATATCTACAACATTGCAGCCAACAATAAGTAATGTCGGGACTTGCTTCTTTTCCTTTTACCTGGCCACTAACATTAGGCCGCCAACCGTTTCAGTATGCATGAGAGCCAACATACTGCGCAACAATCCTGTGCGGTTCTTTTCAGAGTTTATGGGCCCCTCCTCACATATGCAGGGGCATTTATGAACTCATCCGATACAACAAAAGCCATGCCAGCTTCCCTCTCGACTGTCCTCGATCCCATCATACAGTCTGGGCCATCTCAGTCTCGCCAACAACATATACACTAGTCCACTCTTCAGATTACCCTGACCTACTATGGACTTCGTGAACACGCCCAAATCCATCGGAACCTATGCTATTGCGGTGTTTGCGACCTCTGTACGCAGCCCATACGCAATAAAGCCTCATGGTGCCATGACCAAGACTAACAAGCAGATATGAGATACTCGCTGTATTGAGTTACTGGCTACTACTTCACCCCTTGAGGGTATTTCCAGGGCCACTGGTCGCCAAGATCTCGGATGCCTATAATGGGTACTTTGCGTTTACAAAGCGTCTTCACCTAACCGTCATGGAGGATCATGCTACCTATGGTCCCGTGATGCGACATGGCCCGAATAAGCTCCTCTTCAACTCGGCCACAGCCCTTCATGGTAGGTCCGCAGGTATATGACTGACTGCCAAACATGTGAACTGATGCTGTCTGTCCACAAGAAATATATGATAACGACAGACTCGTGAAATCCTTCATCAACTCCACCATTCTCCAAACACCTGGTGTTTATAGCTTGTTCACAGTGATAGACAAGGAATCTCATCGCATCAAGCGCAGAATTGTAGGTTCGTCTGTCAACGAGCGCTCCATGCGTCTTTTTGAGCCTACTATGGCTCAGCAGATCGATCTATTCATCAAACTACTTTTTACGTCTTCGAAAGACGGAACACCCGTGAATGTTACGGAACGGGTAACATACCTTGGTTGCGATATCATTGCACTGCTCTCCTTAGGTTTCCCTTTGAGACTACAGACTGACTCAACTAACTGTTTCATGGTTGCTGGCATGTTCCGCGCTAACCATTTAGCAAACACCCACATGCAGTGGTTTCGCTTGCATCAGCTACGGGTCTTCTCTGTTTTGAACTACTTCACAGCTGATACCCGAGAGCGGTACAAGCGCCTGATGGAGCAAATGATTAAGACACGGCTGTCCGAGGATAAAAATGCAAGACATGACCTTTTTTCTATCGTGTCTGATGCGAGCAGTCAGGGAGAGAATATCAGAGTGAGTGACATATGGACCGAGGCAATGTCATTCTTCCCAGCAGGTACGTCAAAATCAGCCTCTAGCTCGCGAACTTCAACTGAGAGGAACATCCTTTTTGCCAGGTGCCTTTTCCACTTCTGCTGGGATATGTGCCCTATTTTTCTATCTGTCTCGCAACCAAAGCTGCTATGAGAGATTAGCGGAGGAGATACGCACGGCTTTCATAAGCGCTTCAGAGATCCGAAATGGACCTCAGCTGTCAAATTGTCATTATCTTCGAGCCTGCATTGATGAGACTCTGCGTATTGCCCCGCCAGTACCTGGCACCCTATGGAGGGAGCTCGCATCTGACGAGAAGCATAACCCACTCGTTATTGACGGCCACGTGATACCTCCGGAAACCCAAGTTGGGGTTAACATTTACGCTTTGCATCACAATGAGAACTACTTCCCGGACCCTTACGCATTCAAACCTGAGAGGTGGTTGGCATCTGAGACACCCGAGTCGCAGAGGACTCTCATGTACAAAGCATTTACACCATTCTCTGTTGGCTACCGTGGGTGTGCGGGCAAGGCGATGACCTACCTTGAAACAAGCTTAGTCATTGCCAAGACTTTGTGGTATTTCAATTTCAAAGCTGCACCTGGGCGGTTGGGAGAAGTTGGCGGCGGCATAGAGGGCCGCACAGACGGGAGAGGACGACTAGACGAGTATCAGCTCTATGACGTTATTGCTGGGGAGCACGATGGCCCCTATCTGGTGTTCTCACCTCGAGATAATGTCTGCGTCGATTTACAGGTCGAAGCTTGACCTCTCAACGAATAAGGCAGTGGGTTTCGGGGGTTATTGCTTTGAGAGGAGAAACGCGGGAGCTTACCCCCTATTGCTTTTATATCGTCGCATATCTTATTTTAGGTGTTAGACAATTGCAACCCAGTTGTTGTCAGGTGGATAGGTGACACCCTAGTGTATGCCTATCAGGCTTCGTGTATATACTCAGGCAATCCCGACCAACTACCGGCTGGACGCGCTAGGAGCCATTTGACTTCCATGAAGTCATAGTTGAGCACGCTCACAATGTCCTCGCCCTTATCCCCAGAGCTACCCAATACCCCAAGATAATCATAGATTAAAGAATCCCTATGTAACTCCACAAAGGCAGAGTTGGTGTTACAAAAGGAATCCCGGAGCGAGTAGATAGTCCTATATTCCTTACATATCATGTAGATAGGCAGTAGGCATTGTCTCCTAGAGTTGTTAATCACTTTGTAAACTTTCCTAAGTCGAGGTGAATGCCAGGGTACTAGGTCAAAAACCATAGCCGACTATGCTGATCCAGTGGTACAAACTAGTGACAAATGTGATATTAAGGAGAGCTAGTCCCCCAAGAGGCAAGGAAAAGGTGAGGCTCTAGTTGTTACCTTCCATATAATAAATGTTAATATCTACTTCAATATATACTAAAGTGGTGTGGGTGGACCAGTATGACTTAGCCAGCCAGGGTAAGGGGCTTGGCTAGTAAGGGGGGTATAAAAAGGGGGTCAAGAACAGTTTCTACGCAACGGGAAAAGGAAGGCATGAAAAGATTTCACCCAACTCGATAAATACAGCGTTCTATTCTACATGATCACTAAGTTCCCCATCGTTAACGTAAATTCGTGAATAAATTAAAAGCTTTAGGAAGTGTAGAGTTAGTCTATCTCCTGAAGGCAGACTCTAAAATGTGGGCGCTGACCCATGGAGTTCACTTCAATACGAAAATATAACTAATGATCAGTAGCTACTTACCGGCTTGGTGTAGGGTTATACGAGAGTAATATAACAAGTATGTTTTTACCCGTAAATCCGTGATAACGCCACACTTGAGTTTGCTGTTTTGGGAGCATGTGTGCAATGGCTGAGCAACGATGAAACAGTACGATAAGGTGTACTTCCAATAGTCAATTAGCTGAGAAAGACGCTTGAATTTATTCTCGTAACAACAATGGTTGTCGCCTATAATACTATTATAGGTAAGAGCTTAATGGGGTGTGCATACGCGTTTGTGTTAATCTGTGAGAAATTTTAATCTTAAGACCTATTTCAACTAGTTGTATGCTTAGTAATACCAAACACTGACCTACGGAATTTTAGCTTACATAACTTTCCATTGACAAGCTTTTGCTTTGCTTAATAGGCATGCAGCACTGCAAAAACTTGATCCAATTATCGGCAATCTGCTTCATAGATCTTCATCCATCAGCAAGGTTCGTTCTAGCAATGTCAGAAGGCGGGTTAGAATTGCCGACTTAGCACACGTCATTCAAAGCTTATGATTAAAGATCCGAACATTTCCAGGAGGATGTGACCGGGGTATCCGCTGTCAGCTGGTCTTACATGCATGGCATATCATGGGCACGATGTAAAAACAAACGTAGCTGCTTGGCGCACCCATTGCTTCCCAGAGGACACGCCTTGCTGTGCGCGAGTGAATATATCACAAAGTCTGTTAATGCTATCAAGATGACATTGATCAAAGTCTCATGACTCCGGCAATACTCGAATGTTCCTCAGACAACTTGGCGAAGCGGCGCGGGATCACCATGTCAGTTCTTGAGGCTCTTCGTCTATTGCTTTTCTCCGGTCACGCGCAATTATTCTTTCTCCTTGCTCCACTATGAGGCTGAGGAAATTCATCAAGAGACTGAGAGACTCACAGGGATCCCTCCCCGATAACTCCGATACTCCGACGATGACTTGGAGCACATGGACTGACAACTATCTGCGTACTGGAAGATAGCTTGGGCCGTTAGTCGCATTGGGCATTCATTACATCTGGTGTATGCCACGATAGCCTTCTGGGGTGGCTTTATGCCATGTGCAGTGCCCAGAATGCTGCGACTGGCCTCACAGTCCGATATGTTAGCTCTATATTTAGTCACCAGGGGAGTCGGTCAACAAAACGGCCAGTACGTGACCCTCCTACCCCCCTTCAACACTCGCCAGCTATACCTATGACATCCTATCACCGAGGTCGTAGTACCGATATCGGTAGAGAAAAGAAAAGCATGTAAGCTAGCCTTGAACAAGTTTTCCGACCTGATGGATACGTGCCTAAAGTGTAAAAATTTGTGCATAGTGAATTGCTATTGGTATCAGGTACCCGAAGGCTGTGGGGGTTGCATTACATGCCAACTCATATAGACGATCACCTTCTGCTTCTCCGGTACACCGCAAAAGAGCACTGGTTCATTCGCCTGAGCCGTGTCTGCTTTCCCAATTATTATGAAGAGGGTGGATCACGATGGTCACGATAGACGGAGGATGGAATGTGAGGAACTTCGTGAATCGAGCCTATCACACATACTCGCTCAAGGCCGGAGCTCCGCCGAGCAGCGTAGAGTCTGCTTCTTGGGTTCGTCGCCGTACGAAAGACGTCTTCACTGCTTAGGTTATAGGTGGCCTTGAGGGCGTTAAGACCTGGGTTCCTATATGTAATGCCATCGGCGAAAGCATTTAACACAGGAAATCCATCTGCAAGGTCGACAACAATGCCTGTGCTTCTTCCTCATTTCGATAATCAATGGTCCCGGCAATCTGGCGTCTCCTAGCTTCCCAACAGCTTAGGGTCTCTGTGCGTATAACACTACTTTTTACGATACATGCATATAGGCATACCTTGCCTATCAAATCTGGGAGCTTGCATCTGAAACCAACATTCGACGCATTGCTTTTCTTGTCTATTCACAATACGCTTGGTACTGGGCCAGCATTTCTGGTACGTTTTATCTAGGCGCAAGAACGTAATATGATATATGCTCAATGTCTGCTCTTTGTGCGGTGTTATATCCGAATTGGTGGCTAACAACCGTTGTAGTTATCCCTGCATTTTGGAATGCGCCACTTGTCGCACAATCTTTCCGCCTCCGCTCCCGCTCCCGCTCTCGTCAGCTCCGAAGATCCACTGGAACTATACCAGGTCACTTCAAGCAACGATGTGTTCCCGCCGCAAGTTGCGTTCCTTGTTGATGAAGCCGGCTGGGGAAACCGACGAGAATGGCACAAAGTCCAGCGGTTTCCGGGGCACTTGGGGGTTTTCGGAAGATGATGACTCGTGTAAGGTGCCAGACTCTCTAATTGAAGACTCTGCCGTCGCTCATGAGAGTGTTATGGGTCTCAGCTCAGCAGAAAACCAGGGGTTCCCCCCCGGTCGGGCTGGAGTGGTAGGGCTCGACCAGCATCTGTATTCTATGGATTGGAACACTACCATGGATAGTCATCAGTGGAACGCCTCCGCTTTTCACTCTTGGGACGCATACCAACCCAGCATGTGGAACATAAGCTACGCAGGATTTACTGGCGGCGCTGACAGGATGTCTATCAGCCCTGATGACCGTACTAACACCCCTGCTATGACACCGTTTCTCGCACCCCAATTAAACATGGCTACAGGGTTGCTATCGCCGCTATCACCGCCGGCACCAACCGCTATCTGCGTAAATCAAGCCCGGCCATTTCCTTGCATCCTCTGTCATGACGCGGTCTCCTTCACGCTAGCAAAAGACTTGAACCGCCACATACGCACCGTACATGCAACTGGATACGAAAACGCTTATCGTTGTCGATGTGGGAAAAGCGGTTTGCGCAAGGACAATCACCTTCGCCATGTAGGTAAATGTAGCAAGAGTTATCCCAATCTTCACTACTTCTCTTGCAGATGCGGATCCTCATACATAGACAAGAAGGAGTACATCGACCATTTACACTCTCGTCTCAACACATGCTGATGGTGGATGTGGCATGGTATCCGACGACGTCAAATCGATTCGCTTTTGCATTGGGTTACGCATGTCCTCTGTGCCATGCAGATTTTAGGTGGGATGATGTCTTTGGACTGGGCATATGCTGGTATGCAGTGCTTCAGGGAAGCAAAAGGAAAGACTCGGCAGCGAGATCTCGTAAACATGAAGGTTATGAGTTTTACGACTTTTTTTTATCGAGGATTGAGTGAGTGTTGGCCTTCCTGATTAAGAAATAGTTATGTGGTTTTCCGTGTCGGTTAGTCCGTTACGACTCTAGCAGTTAGGATCTAGGTAGCCGCAAGAGTATAGACATTTATGTAGCATAGTACTTAATTTTTATTCTTACTCTACCACGCTGATCCATCAATCAGACTTCATGTCATTACGCCAGTATCGTCTGATCGTCCGCTGAAGTTAATAGCGCTCGCAGGTCACATCGTCAACGAGGTCCCCTATCTGGTCTTGTGACTCGACATAGGCGACTTTCAAGTTGAAAGCTCTAAGTTAGGCTTGTCGTGTGATGACGTTAGACATTAATAGATGTACCACAAAGAAAGACAGAAATAATAATATGAATCGAGCGTTTAGAGCTATATCACAATAAACTCGAAAGACTGACAGTCCGCTAACCACGTATAAGCGTCTAAAAATATTCTTCCCCGTCCAACCCGATGATATAAGCTCGGGCTATCTAGAGGCAGCTCCTCTTGTCTAGAAATCCTAACTAACGCGAGGAACTCAACACATATAGGGTCTGCGTCCTCATCCAATGAAAAGTATTGAATTAGAGGTGCGGCAATGATCTCAGCTGGCGTATCCGCGGTGTCGAGAACAACCCACCCTATGATCTTATCCCCTGCTCTTGACATGATCTGGGGGGTGGTCGAGTCTACACCATCCAGCCAACTTACTCCCGGGCTCGCATCGCTGTTTTCGGTTTGACGAAGGGGATCTGAAAAATGAGCCCCAAGGCTGATAGACTGACCCGGGCCCGAAATACAAAGTTCCCGCATAGGGGCCGTCGTTGGTTGATTAAAATGGATCTGGCATAACAATTCAGGCTGTGTCAGAAGCTCGTTTGAGTTCCACTTAACTGGCCCATCGATAACCATCCAGCTCCACGTCGGGCAGAGGAATTCGGGGTTGTTGCCGAATAATCTTTTGCGGGTCGATTCTGACTTCCAGAGAAGCTGTTGATGTAGGATTCGTTTGTTGGGCTGGTAATCTAAAATACCAAAGTGGAAGACGGCATCGAAGCGGGCAGTTAGCCTTTCTTCTAACCCCTTGATCGCCTTGTCCTTATCGGAGAGATATGTTAACTTAGTCACGCTGTAGTTCTCAATGGTGTGTTGCCAAAGCATACAGAGGTTGTGGCTAACATCGTATGTATAGCCACCCACTCTGACAGTTGTCTCCAAGTCATAGTCAGTAGGACGGTCTTGGCACTCGGGAACGCCAGTATTCTCTGTATCCCAATACTGGTTGCATCTCCAGCTGAGACCCTTTTCGGTAAAGAAAATACATCTTCTGGACAGTTCGCGCTCTTGATAAACCCAGCCCCTCGAGTACCAGGCCTTCGTAAGAAGTCTGTTGTAGGAAGCACCATATTGCACGACCTTATCGATGATAACTTCATAGACATTATCAGACAACTCATCCTGACCCCGTCCTTCTAACCACAGTCGCGCTTTACGAACATTTTCTGCTTCATTAGGTCCGGGAAAGTGTGCCCCAACTTCACCGGCCTTCATCTAGAGTCGAGCCGTCGTGATGTCATTCGGTCCGCTTAGGAAGAGGCCTCGGTCGATTGTCAGCGATCCATCAACGCCTTTCGCGTCAACTGCCGCAATTGTGCAATATGACCCCTCGAAAATGGCCCCCATGAGTCCAATCTGTGCATCAAGGTCTGCTGGGTCGTCTTGGACAATGCAGAGCGAGTCGATCCAGAGGAAGCGCTCCCCCAGTTCTCGGGTACGTTCGATGGCGTCCTGAAAGGTCTTAGGCAGCTGGTCCCAAGGGAGGGCTGTGTGCCATGCCTCGCAAGTCGCCGCCGTTGTCCTCAGAGGGGTCACACGGCCCCAGCAGTGACTAAGAGTCAAGTATCTTCCAAAAGCTTTGTGATTTGTCGCCACTAAACGCGGCGAATCCGACCCGTCTTGAGCTACGCCAACGTCAACAACGCGCAAAGGGATAACCGTGGAAGAACCCATATCGTCGAAGGGTTTCTTGGAATATGAGCCCCGCCGACACACTTCATGAGTTGAGCAGCATTCTTTAAACCAGGAGCGTAGGAGCTTTAAGTTGCGGGGAGAGTTGGCCGCCTGGGTCTCCCTACGTGTGATGATACCGTCTTGGAACAAGCTCGACTCTGTAGATTAAGGTCAGACAAGGCCGATGCAAACTTGTGCCCTCACAGCTTGAATGTAAAAATACACAGGTATATGTATTTAGCTGTTATCGACACACCTTGCGACACGGCCACCATGAGTGGCGGGCCAAAGTGGGCATGGTCAAGCTTGAACATGCCACTGCGCAGACCAGGCCCAGTGTGTTCTATCCCCCACAGCAGCCGGCCGCAGTGATCCGTGCTGCATTCACCTTTGACACATATCTGGTTCGCATACGCATCAAATGCCAGGGCACAGAATCGACAGCCCTGTTCCTTAGCCGCCCGCGTTTGTTCGTAATCCAATGGCCGCCAGAAGCCGACTATCAACATTAGTAAGGTGACTTTGCGGCATGATACACACAACTTCGTCACTTCCATGGGATCGGGTTAACCAAGATGATTATACCTAGTAAGACGAATCTAACATGGTTTTGATTACTGGAAAGCTAACCACAACGGTCGGCCTTATAGCATCGTGACAACCCGTGGCTATGCGTTGGATACAGGGGTATAGCTGTTGGTTTCATACATGCTTAGGTGAGCTGCGTTACTACGCCGCTCCACATACAGCTCATCGCCCCTGAAGGCGGCTAGGAGGGCGGGAAGGCTTGGTCAAGACACTTATGCCTATACAAAGTTCTTCATTGTCCATAGTTTCAGGTCCTCGAGAGGGGCGCCTGTGAGGCGTAGGACCCAGGTGTGTAGTATATGGACCAAAAGCCTCCCGACCACTACCCAAAAGCCACCTTCGTGGGGAGATAAAAGTGTGGTGCCGGAGGAAAAACCTAGGCGCGTACGCATGCACGCGGGTGCGAGGTAGCCCCTTATAAAGGGCCGCCAAGGCCACGCTAGCCTAGTTGGTGAATAGAATACATCCAAAGATTCTCTCTCCCTAACTATAAGCCTTTCTAACGCTGACATTAAATTTTCCGTTCTTATTACTTGTAAAGCGAAAAAACTCGTTGATTGCGATGCGAAAACTTTCCCGTTACGAGCGCGCCTAAAAAAGATGATCTCTACGGAGTACCAATGACTTTGAAACTTATGCCTAGCGTACCCGAAGCTACTGACCTAAGTAAAGTGATCGCCCCATAATACTAGTATTATCTGTTCCAGGCAGTTTTGAGGGCTGCGCACGAATCAAATCCATCGATCTCACTAGTATGCCGTTAGAGAATTATGCGCATCTGCTTAAGGGTAATAATATCCTTGCCATAGTATTTCGTATTTATTAGCAAGTCGAGTCTATTTATGTCTATATAAGTGGACAATTTGCGATCTGGGACACGAATTCAACTACTCAGTAGGTAGATCTAGATGCTAAGGGCTTCTCTGAACAGCTTGTCAAGACGAAGTCCTTCATTATTTGCAAGATACTGGGGCTTGTTAATATGCGATGTGATTATAACAGGGCGTCGTATCGATTCTCACAGAGCGCTGATCTTCGACTCAGCTGCACTGCAGAGGACTTGTATTCGCTGTAGTTGCTCTTCACTCAAGAAGAAGTAGTAAATATCTACCTCAATTTCATCTATTTCAAGGTCTATTCTTAGTTCCCTAACGCAGCCGAAGCTATGAAACACCAGTGGTAGTGGCTTAGACGCCAATGACAGAGCACATACCATAACCCAGGTTTTTCTTAAATCGAGATAGAACGACCTCCTATTCGCCATTTACCGGGATTCATAGCATCGGCTGCGAAGATTGATTAGTGGCTGGGGAAAAGGAGGGAAATAAGAGAGGTGAATCCAGATATGTCGATACGATCCTCGGTTCTGGCAGTGCCTAACGACTTGTGGTACTCCAAGTCAATTTGCCTCGGCAAGGCCAATTTCGCGGCTCACCGTCCACTTTGTACAGGTCACGTTGCACTACAACCTCTCTCAGGGCTAAGGCAGCAACCCAGTCGTCCATTCCACTTCCAATGCCATTTTGTACGTGACAGCTGGGCTAATCTGTTTCACGCCTCTTCTTTTGATCCTGCCTGTCCACCAGATCCATGGTATCTTGTTGCAATCTGAGTTGGACCAGCCCATTCTAATCTTTATATGGGGGCTCACTCCCTCTAATGAAAGGAATTCGATAGGTAAGAAACTTCGGGAGTGCCTTCAAGGTAATCTGGCCGCACCCCACCTTCCCATCTTCAAGGAAGAAGCAATCCAACAAGGTTCCGAGGATGACGGCATCCTGGACTAGGTTAATACGTTTCTCCAACATCTTGCGAGTGTCCCTCGGCATTCCATCAAACAGCTCCTTCCAAAACCCCCTTTCCGCAACCTCAAACTCGTCAGGCATCCAGAACTCGCCATCACTATATTCGCCGGCAAGGGTATGAATGCGACCGAAACCAACTCCGAAAGGCAGTGGGGAAGACAGCTCCCAGTCGATCAAGGCAGTGACAGCGAAATTCTCGTCAATGAGGACGTTCACGTCGTTGAGGTCGTAATGAGCAACCCACAGCCGGAGTTTGGCCAACTCTTCAAGATTGTTAAGGAAGCCTTGAGCAGTATTCTTGTAGGGGAGGGTCTCCTCCAATGTGGATGCTAAGATAGCATCCAAATGGGGGCGAATCTTCCCTACAACAGCCTCACTGCTGTTGTCAGCGAGGCAACCCTTCGAAAAGACGCGACCGAGAGACTTGTTGACTGCAATACGGCCTTCAGCGCCTTTGCCAGCGACCCCATGGTGCCACATCTTGCCCCGCATACGAGTAAAGGAGTAAGCCCAGGCACCACGGTTCTCCAGCTCTTCATCCTCGAGAGCTCTGGCATCAGGGACAAGCGAGCCTAGCGACCCCTTTGCAATCTTAAACGCATCGAGGCCAAGCGGTTCAGTACGGAATTGCACGACCACCTCGCTACCGTCCGCCAGGGTTACGAACAAGGTCCTGCTGAACATTCCCTGCATAGGAGGTTTGTCAACATACTTTGCTGCAATGTGTAGATGCTTGGTGACCAGCTGCTTTGCCCTTTTAGACTGCTTCGTAGGAGTATTGATCAGCTTAGGTAGGTCGTTGTCAGAGAGAATCGCAGGCATTGTAGAGAATTTCGGGGAAGAGGTACAAGTAAAGCGAAACGAAGGCGCAAATTGGCCGACAGCATTTAAGCACAGACCGTCAAGCGAACTGATGCTTTCACGTTGTCATAGTAACAGCTAATGAAGTGGGCTAACAACACCGACCTTCTACCCCTCGTTGCCCCTCACCAGCTTCATAAATGGCTTGCTTTCCCAGCTGTTCAAGCCGGAGACAATTTCGCGAGACGTGAAAATGCATCGCGGCTCAGCGACTTCTTTCTACTTTGCCTCATATTTTGAGTAGTATAATTCATTCGGTCTCGTTCGGATTCTATTGGGTGATCGGTTGTTGTATGATAGACCGCTGGCATCACCCTCCCATCTCACAGACGGCCATTTTGTCCGATGAAATGGGACATCCCGCATTTAGCCAAGTCACGCTAATCTAATCGCATGCGGGGCATCAGTACCAGAGCAACGGGGAGTTACCGACTCAGCCAACTGCAGGCACGCTGTTTAGAAGCCGGGATCTCGTTGAAGGTCCAATAGCTCTCAACTGCTAAGATAACATAATTGTATTGAGCACCCTGCTCCAAACTACCCTCTATCTCCTATGAATATTTCCCCCCTCAATACCCATCAAGATTGTTTCATAGTAGGAACGCCCCGACCAGTCATGATGAAGGCTGTAAATTACATTGGGCCGTATAAGGTGCAGGTAGAGGAGGTTGAGAAGCCAAAGTTGAAGCACCCAGACGATATTATCGTCAAGGTCACGACTGTATGATCCTCAAGCATACGCAGCGATGGCAGAAGCTCTCATTGACGACCGTCATAGGCAGCTATTTGTGGTTCTGACTTGCAGTAGGTATAATTTGTTGGGTGACGACGAGCGATGTTATTGCAGATCAAACGGCTTACCGTAGACTAGCATGTACGAAGGAAGAACTGCAGCAGAGCCAGGGTTTACTTTCGGTATGATGCGTATTCATAAGACTATTGAAGTTACCACTGCTGAACTCGCCTTAGGCCATGAGAATTTAGGCATAGTAGAGGAGCTCGGTGAAGGAGTCACTCTATTGAAGAAGGGAGACCGTGTTGTTATGCCTTTCAATGTCGCCGATGGCCGATGTCGCAACTGCGAGGAAGGGAAGACAGCTTTTTGTACCGGTGTGAACCCAGGCTTCGCCGGTGGTGCATATGGTTTGTATACACCGTCTGATTATGGAACCTCAGCAACTAAACTTCATACAGGCTATGTAGCGATGGGCCCATATCGCGGTGGTGCGCTTCAAATAACCCACCCCTTATACGAATATACTGATGAGCTTCGTAGGACAAGCCCAGTACGTCAAGGTACCGTTCGCGGATTTCAATGCCCTGAAGCTACCGCCGGGCAAAGAACTCGAAGCCGATTTTGTTCTATTGGCTGATATCTTCCCGACCGGTATGTTCATTTTGAAGGGAGCGCTCCGGGAGGCGCTCTACGTTAAGCATTGAAATACTGACAACTCATATCCTTGAAGGGTGGCATGGGGTCGAAATATCAGGCTTCCAATCCGGCGAGTCGATCGCAGTCTTTGGTGCTGGACCCGTAGGCTTGATGGCTGCTTATTCTGCTACTCTTCGTGGAGCCTCACGTGTGTTCGTCGTAGATCGTGTTCCGGAGCGCTTGGCGGCAGCGGAAAAGATTGGTTGCATACCTACTGACTTCACTAAAGGAGACGCTGTCGATCAGATCATCAGAAGCAATGGGGGCGAGGAGGTTGATCGATCGGTGGATGCCGTCGGGTATCAACCCGTAACCCAAAGTGGTAACACAGAACAGCCAAATATTGTTCTTGAGAACATGATCCGAGTAACGAGGGCGTGCGGAGGGCTCGGCATTCCTGGTCTTTATGTGCCAAGGTATGAAGCGGCAACCCGAGAAAGTAAGTCTAAACTAATGAATCGGTGCCAGTGATCCCGGAGCGCCAGATGAAGCCGCGGCAAAGGGTATGATCAGTCTGAGTTTCGGGAAACTCTTTGAGAAGGTTGGTACCTTCGTCTTTTGTCCTGTATAGCCTGCAAGACTGATGATTGCTTTGGGGTCTCTCATTGCGCACTGGCCAATGCAACGTTAAAGCCTACAATCGCTACTTGCGAGATCTGATTATCTCAGGAAAGGCGAAGCCTAGTTTTGTAGTATCGCATGAGATTCACATTGATGATGCTCCCATGGCATACGATAAGTTTCAAAAGAGGATCGATGGTTTTACTAAGGTGTTGATCCATCCAAATGGAGACTGGTGATCTTGCAGGTACTATGGCGTGTTCAGGTGGTTAGTGAAGTAGGGCGGGGGCCTTCCGCTATCAGTGGATTGTGTAAAAGATAGCCTAAGGTTAATCAAGTCTTGAAAAGCCTCTGAGCAGTTCAATAGCATGCCAAGAGTACCTGGACGTGGAACATTTTACAGAGCACAAATCTCATCAAACCTAGTACTATATGGTCAAAATGCAGATATTTTTACTACTAGAACTGCTATAGTGTGTCAGAAAATCGTTCCTCCTTTGCAGAAGTGGCGCCTATACTTATGAACCGTGGAGTAGTTAAGATGACGGCAGACTTAAATTGTACTCATGCAGTGCTTTACTCACTGAAGAGAAGACATCACTTGACGGGGAAGAATATTACTACTATGGTACGGCCAGCTTCACCTTGGAAGTGTAGGTTAGGATCTGGAGGCACCTGTACCTCTGTTCGTCATGCCGTCTCATTAGCTTCTAGCTTCATGTACCTTCCCGTCATACTCCTCCTTTTTGGCCACCTACGATAGATGATACAGGCCGCGATAGACAAGACCAGGCATGCAATACCTCCTGTAACCTCCCAGATCACTAGCCAGATATTGTTC
The DNA here is from genome assembly GCA_022593225.1 of Xylaria sp. FL0064. Lineage (NCBI taxonomy): Eukaryota > Fungi > Ascomycota > Sordariomycetes > Xylariales > Xylariaceae > Xylaria > Xylaria sp. FL0064. The sequence continues at coordinate 1,049,270 of JAJKLE010000009.1, read as the reverse complement.
CCAAGCCAGCCGAACCAAGCGCTGTCCCAGTTATCCCAGCTCCCACCATGCTGTTGATCCCAAAACAGATACGGCTCGGGAGCACCCGAGCGCATATCCATGGAAATATACCGCAGCGGGGCCCAACCGTCGCCATCGAAGCCCTTTACGGTGCCGTCTGCCGAGAGCAAGCTGTGATACTTCTCCCACATAGCCGTTACATACCACTGCCCACTGGCGTAGCTGATGGTGATATAGGGGAGAATATAATTCCAGTTCCACCACCTAAGAGACTCGGATAGAAAGACGAAGAGAGGGTGATTTGGCTGGCCGCCGATAATGTTATTGCTCAGAGTGCCATGTCCTCCGAAGGTGGTAAAAGCCGGCAGGTAAGTGATGGGGTCGAGATTTAACTTGCAGCCCTATATGACATCCCAATTATCAGTCATTGGAGGTGCCCCTGAGTAACGTCAAGCAAGGGAAGTGAGGGGAAGGGGTGTAAGAGTATACTGACATTGTCGAGATCTATGTAGATGCCTCCAAAATGCCGCAATGCAAAATAACGGATCACGTCCGCTCGCTGTATGGGATACCTATAGTTATCGTATGAATCGAGAAACCAGGGAAACTCGTCCTCGATGAAGTCTCTAGATGTTTTGGCTGTCCATAGCTTGTAGTCCCAGTCGAGATGTAGGGCTATGCATGATTGGCGTGCCGCCTCCCAGTAATTCGGTAGATCTAGAGCGGTGCTTTCCGGGTCTGTCCAGTTGTGGAAAACTTGGTGTAAAATCTTAGGAATTACAGGAGCGGCACCGTTATCCGCATCAGCCCCTGTTTTGCGTTTGTTGAAAGCATCGAGGATTTCTTGCTGGGTAATTAGGATTCCCGAATGAGGCTTAAAGAAGGCAAAAAGGTTGGCGAAGTTGTAGATTCCAAGGCCAATGTAGAGAAGAAGGACGATAAGTAGGAATATGAGAGAATATCTCAGAATGCGTCGCCACGGAGGCCACGTCGGAAAAATCATGCCGACTTCTCCCTTAGGCCGTTGAGTTGGTTCAGTTTCGTCCTTTGTGTCTATCTATTTCATTTTCGCATTTCAAGGAACTCCTGTGGTTCTGGTTGAAGCTGTCCAGCGCGGATTGTAAGATAGAGAAAGAGAAACAAACCTCCTCTTTTCACCCTCCCCTGGCTGGTCAGCAGTACATGAGCGACATGTGTGTCTTGTTTCTAGTTTACAACGTGCCACTTCCCAACAGTTTGGATCGAACGTAAAGCACCCACTCACACTGTCATCATTATCCTTGCCCACTTTTCTTTGTGTAGGACAATCACTGGCAATCAGCGGCACAGGCTGACCAAAGTGAAATTAGGCATTTACTCAGCCTCGATGCAGACTCGGTGGGTCGTTCGTCATAGAAATTGTAGGTTTACATCCGGGCCGGTTCGGAGGTAAATTCATTTAATGCGCGCGCAAAACAACACTGTTAGTGAGATGTCGACTCTTACAATTATTGGTTTAAGGGCCATTAATTACGATGCACTTCTGACCGGAGCTTTGTCTTGCTCGAATTATAAATCATGCAAGAGAGCGAGGCAGGTTCGATCATAATATGGAAGACACTCAAACAAAACACACATATTTCCATTCTCCTCTGCGTAGAACCAATTTTATAGATGGTCGAGTATTTCACTCGTTGTGATATCTACTTTGTTCACCGTTTTGGATGGCTCTTGGCAGGGTTTAACAGTCGAATCAGCCTTCAAGTTGGCAGACACGTGCATATTGTAGATCCTCCCCCCCCCTCCCCCATTAGTACGATATGTGGTTCACAGTATGTGGCTCTGAGATGCGCACGGACAATTAACCCTGAGACTCGTGCTAAGAATATCTATTGTCTCATCAGCAAATGCCATCCTTTAAATCTTTGTCGATCTACTGTTGGGTTGTAGTATACCACACAACATGATTTAAAAAAAAAAGGATCTGAGCATTTGATATGAACGCTCAACATTGCGCAAAAGGTAGATAGCCATGAAAATTTATTATGAAATTGCTTGAACTTCATAAATGTCTTGTTGGTACTAGCTGGGGTAATCTCTGATAGGAGACATTCCTGTAGTTCAGGTATATTGGTGCAATATCTGAGGCAGCGAGCCTTTAAAGACGTTATAGGATACTGTGCTCTCTATGATTATGTAGCTTAGATTTTAAAGTCCTTATCATATTCTTTGCATGTTCCCTAGATATGCAAGCAGGTTATTTTTCCCAGCGGCGGTTGGTAAGCTCAGATTCTAATTAGAGTCATCTCTGGAAGTATCGGACCCAGGTAGTGTTCTTCGGTGCGAACGAAATAGTGTCGAGATGACGACTTGTTACCTCTTCACGGTTGCGGAAGTTTCCCAAAAATAGAACCACATCAATAAGATACTTTTAGGAATAATCTTATGATTTACATTTGTTTATCAAGCTTCGGCGTCTTGTTTTGTGACGGCTATTCTACTGCCCTGCGAGGAGGCTTTCGGTTCAATTATGCATCTCGATGTTATCAGACAATCATATTTTCCTCGGCGAGGCCAGTTTTCCGTAAACAAATTAAAGGTAAAAATGATCTGCCTGACGACTTTCGTGCCGCATCCCGTTTCGGATGTTGGCCAAGTCGAAATCCTCTGTCCCATGGATATGCAGTGGCACAGGCACGACACAGTCCAGAAGCTCCAGCATTATTATCTGAAGTCCACGTGAAATCGACTGCGCCATACTGCCTGTGAACTATAGTATTTGTAAGGTAATATGGACGATATGGGCATAATGTAGATATGCACTCAGTACGATTTGCATAGACTACTTTACAAGAATCCGATTTCGATTTGGAATCCTCATGATATACCGCCGTGTCATTCTCAACGATCAAACCTCACAGTGTGAAGCGGAAGGTTGCGATTGATTTGACCTCCCTCATGTAACAAGTTACTGTATTTACAAGCCCCAGCGAGCGAAGATCAGCAAGACGGTGGAAGAGACTTGCACATGAGAATGAGATGACGTAGGAGCTACAGCGACGAACTGCAGACTCATCGCTAACAGAGGGTTTTCAGACACAAGGATGAGTGGCGCGGATTATGAGGTGAAGGACGATCACCAAAAATCAAGAGGTGAGGTACGAAGTTGCTCTTTACACTCAATGAGAGTAAGAACGGAGAGTGAGCTGTCAATATAAATTAGGCCTCTCTTTTCTTTCGACTTTTGATCTCGTCGTTAGAAACAAGCCTCACTATCGAACAATAACATCTATATCTACTTTAACACTTGCCACCAATCCATAGTACTTCTCATTTTTACATTAACCATGCGCGCCGATCTGACTGTCCTCGTCGCCCTCTAGTCCTCTGCGCCGGAGCCCAGAGATACGTTAACATGTATCTATACCAAGACAACGACTGTCAGACACTCATACCAGGCTTCGGGCAGACCACCGTGAATTCTGGAAGCTGTGACGCCAACGTCAGAACTGGGTGGTCTTCGGCCAAGATCATTAGCGACACCGATTTGCCGGCCGGCACCCTGACTTTCTACAACAGCAATAACTGTGCAGTTGATCATCCAAGCTACGGATACAGCTCTGCTAACTACGCTTGTCTGAACAACTTTGGATTCGTGGCCGATGCTGTCGGTCTTGTGGGCTGAGCAACTGGCTTTAGAGAATACTAGGTATGCACACCCCGTGTTCTGTGAAGGAAAGGCGTTCTCATCTCTAATCAAATTGTTCGGGAAGCCTCTAGGCTCAATTGCTTAACTGGTGACGCTGGTGTGCTAGACATCGTCTGGTAATGGACCGCAACAAAAAAAAGATGCTTCCAAGGAACTTGTTCCCATTCTTTTACTGTATTTCTGTCACTCTGGGTGCTTTTATCATGGGACTGTGTAGTTCATCTGCATCCTGTACCCAAATATCGCTCGTTATTGTCTGTTAAATAACTGCGCCTACAGCGTAGACGTACAGTGTCAGTTATCCGCCTGACAATGAGATATATTTGTTGTCCTTACTTGATAGCTTTTAGTGATTAGACACTTTATACAAGACAGTACACTCTTGGCAAGTAGTCATCAAGTCTTCTAGCAACTAAAGACGTACTCTTTCCATCCCGGTATATGATAGTCTAATCCCTTTTCGTGTTCGAAATACAATATGATTGAGGTTTGTTCAGCTAGAGCTCCCTTTCTGACCTCGAGGACTCCGTGCGTCTATCATATCTGAGGAGATTATTTGCGAGTTTCAACGCCTGACTTTGCGGGAACCATTTGAAGGCGAGGTGAATAAGTTTTCAAAGCCTAGCAGTATGATTCGTACTAAGTATATCCCCTAGACTATAAGAGCGGGGGAGCAAGAAGAAACAAGAATGTCTCTACATATCTTTGGGTATTGTCAGCCGGAGAATACATACGCACTGCAGCTGATTGTTTGATTATTGGATATTTTAATGACATTGGTAATTCGGAACTATCGGCATAGCATCCTTTCCTTCTCTGCTTATGATAGCAGCTTGATTATTTCAGTCCATCCCTTGTGCAAAGCTATATCTAACGCCGTCTGGCCTTCTCCATCCTTTGCTAATCTCTTCGCCCCGAAGCTAATAAGCAACTTAACTACCCCAACATGACCGTAGCGCACGGCCAAATGCAATGGCGTCTCACCATCATCCGAAGCAGCTGATATATTAGCGCCATGGCGAAGAAGTAAGTCGACTACTTCGGAACGACCTCTAAATGATGCAGCATGCAATGCTGTTCTACCTATGGTGTTAGTAGCTGATATATCGGGCCCGTGGCAAAGAAGCAACTCGACTGTTTTAGTATGGCCGTTCGATGATGCAATATATAATGGGGTCTCTTTATTAAAACGAGTAGCTGCTGTACCAGCCCCGTAGCGGAGAAGTAACTCGACTATTTCAGTATAGCCATTAGATGATGCAACATATAATACTGTCTCTCCTATTAAATTAATAGCTGATGCATCAACCCCGTAGCGGAGAAATAATTCGACTATTTCGGTATGGCCTCTAGATAATGGAACGTCCAATGCTGTTTCTCCATATATATTAATAGCGGATGTATCAGCCCCGTGGCGGAGAAGTAACTCGACTATTTCACTATAGCCTTGAGAAGACGCATGGTGTAGTGGTGTGAGCATGTCCTTGTCAGCAATTGATACATCCGCACCCATCTCGATAAGCTGCTTTGCCAGTACGAGGAAACCTTTTTCTATAGCAAGCCCCGGCATTGTTTTCCTTCGTAAATCGCGCTTGTTGACGTCAGGCTGCTCCGCTACGAGGAAGATTACTGACGCTTGCTCATTCCCTTGCTCGACGAGCTGCGGAAACAAATCTTCCTTTCGATTAAATGTGAAGTTGCGACTGGGCGCGTGCCGGAGATCGACGCTTAGTGGCAACAGGCAATCAAGGGCTGAGCGAGATGCTTCGGGAAGTTGCTGGATTTCAAGTTCTAGCATGACCCGTATTGCTTCAGTGCTCTTTGTGGCACTCGCTGCGAGAATCGGAGGACCGTATCGTTCGCTTTCCACCTTGAAACAAGACTGGCGCTCTGAGTGGGCACCGATGAGGGCTGGCTTATCTCTCTCAGCCAGTATGTATAAAAGACTGACTTCAGGTGTATACCGGCGCACCTTGATCTTTTCAAATATGTTGTTGTATTTGACCCACTAAGAGCGCGGAAAACTAGCCAAGAATTCTTGCTGGTTAATATCATGGTTCTGTGCTTGCTCAGAGTGATACAAAATTCCATGGGTAGCGTACTCTAGGAACGGGAATTCCCGGGTAGTTGCCTCATGGGTAGATTCTGCGAGATCCTCGACGGCTTCCATGTTCATGTATGTTAGACAGCATTGCTTGAGCGTATCATGACTTTGACCTAAAACATTTTCGGAGAGGTCGGGCCTGATTTTGCTAATGCCTTCTTCTTTCAGCAGAAATTCCCGCACGGACTCGTGTATGAATTGAACAGTTGGCATTTTGGACTTAGTGGGTTCAGCTAGCCCCTTCGAGTTGTCGAGAATATATCTTTTCATGCAGTCTTCGGAGATATTATCTGAATGACAGCATGCCAGCTCGCCCGGCTCGAGTCCAGAAATAATGGCAAAATACAGCTGTTTCGGAGTGAGCGGCTGCCGAGCGAATAGTACCCATTGTATTCACAGGAGAAGGCCGTCCGTATTCTTGTTATCGCGTGTTAAAATATCGTGGAATAGATCATGAAGGTCTTTGGGAAGTTGTTGAATCCGTCTGCGAAGAACATGCGCACGGCCCGCATCATAGTCTCTGTTTAGGATATCTACCACAAGTACAACCCACATGAAAACGTCGGACGCTTTCTCCTGAAGATCTGAGCGGATCTGTTCCGCAAGATGACTGTTCTTGATATTTAGCGCGCTTTTGATATAGCGTACTATATATTTACTGTGCCCGTCTTGCTTTTCAAGAACTACGTCAATTGCGGCATGCGCGGTAATATGTGGATAGTGCCTGCTCGCGAAGCAGATGCGGACGCGGGCTTGGATAATGCCGGGACTGCTTAGAAAGGATACCATGTCGCGGACCTGTGACTCTTCACATTCGTCGAGGGCGTCGATTAAACAAACAAGAGGGGCGTCTTCAAGGCCATAGATAGCTTCTTCAAGAAGGGGCTTCACAGATTCAACAGTCCAAGGGCGCTTCGTTCGAACTTTGTCTAAAATATAATGCAGATCCGGGCGTGCTTCAAGGAGCTGCAGCAGTAGTGACCGGTATAAGCCGATGGTCGTCTTTTCCAGATCGTGGCCTCTAGCGTTGAAGAAGAATGAGAGTAAGACTTGTTGATTCCTACATCTGCCAAGCTGCCCTAGTAGAAACTTCATCAAGGTTGATTTTCCTGCACCGGGTTTCCCCTTTATCCTGCATGTATGGAAGTGCGTTAGTCGATCTCTGTGGTTGCGGTATCAAATGAGAAGACGAGGCGAATAGGCAAGAGAGGTGTGAATACGCACCACAAGAAATCATGGAGGCTCCGTGTCCAATCGACGTATTCCGGCGTTTCCATAAACCAAGCACATGTGTGAGCATGCGCTTTCCTGATGCTCAGATGCCTAGCATCCATTTGGTCGAATCGTAACGAGTCGAGCAGTGCTTGACGGCGGTCAACCTCCGCGCTTGTGGTTGGCTGTTGGTTGATGTTTATTATGAAATCTCTGTTAACATCCAAATTACCAGTATTTTGCACTCCATGACCTCCGAAGCTATTTGACGGCTGGCCGGGACTATAAGGAAGTCGTGGAGCCTCCATTGTCTGACCGCCCTCGCAACAAGCATCCCGAACAAGTCTCGGCCTCTTCGCCGGTGGTTCCATCTTATATACTCAATCGTTTCGAATGGATGTCGTAGCGGTGATGGGCACGCGTGTGTATTGGTAGCAGTATACATGAATAGTCGAGTCTTCGTTAAGACCGTGAAGTCGGCCAATCGGATCGGGAGGTCTTCAAAATTCAAACACTCAAGAGCTAACAACAACGGCTGAACACGGAGAGTCGTGTAATGATGAGATGCTTATAGTAGCACAGCCTGCGCGAATCGTTGCTGAAACCAATGGAGAATCCTATTCAATGGTCTTTTACAATTATGATCAGTAGAAGAGGGGAAGAGTAAAGATAAAGAAGAGAAATAAGGCATGCGAGGGTGTCTTGATAACCAATAGGACCAATGCTCATGCACATCCCCTTATAGGCGAGTGGCGCAGCAATGCGACCCCTTTAGCCATATCCATCACGCAGCTTATCTTCGACAAGGGTCGCTAAATAACAATGCTGATTTCTTGCAAATACTCACACGCTATGGCCGCGACTATGACGATGACGATTCCTAAAACCCGAAAGGAAATCTTGACTATTCCTGAGACCTCTTATTCTTGCATGACAGTGCGCGGATCATGGCACAAGACCGCACAAGAGCTAAGAAAAGCCATGAATCTTACACCGTGGCCGTAGTGTGCGCTATGGAGTTTGAGATGAGTGCCGTCCGCTACATGCTCGATGAAGAACACCAACGCCTGCCGAACAAGCCAGGGGACCTGAATCGCTACATCCTGGGCAGGCTTTCCGGTCATGATACGGTACTTGCGTGGCTCCCGGGAGTACAGGGCAAGAGTGCCGCTGCGATGGTCGCCACGAACCTGGATCGAACGTTCTCGTCAATTAGATGGCGCTTCTTAACTGGCATTGGTGGGGCTGTGCCTGAAACCCACGATATCCGCCTAGGCGACGTGGCTGTGAGCATGCCCGCGGGCTGTCATGGTGGCTTAGTGCAATACGACCTTGGAAAGGATACCGACGGTGGCTTCGCGCTGAAAGGCTTTCTCTCTGCGCCACCTCCGGAGCTGAGAGGGGCTGTTCTTGAAATGAAGTCCGATCATCGCGTCAGTGACAATAAAGTGGAAGAATTCATCTCTCTAATGCTCCAGAAAGGCAGCGGTCTTGATGATTATCGTCGGCCGCCCAGTGGGGCAGATGTTCTGTTCGCCGCAGATTACCAGCACGTTGCAAGCGATCGGGGTACTTGCAAGCACTGCGACCAGGAGCATATCATCCAGAGGCCCCATCGCGCACACCCTGGCTCCAGGATTCATTACGGCCTGATCGCTTCGGGCGATCGAGTGATGCGTAGTGCAATCAAGAGGGACCTCGAAGTGCAGAATCTAGGGGACGATGTCCTATGCTTTGAAATGGAAGCTGCCGGCTTATCGACGGAATTCTCGTATCTCGTCATTCGAGGCATATCTGACTATGCGGATTCTCATAAGAACGATGTCTGGCAATACTATGCTGCTGCGGCAGCAGCTGCATGCACCAAGGAGATTCTGACCTATCTAGATCCAGCAGCGCCCGCACTTACAGGCTCTCACAGCGGCGATGACAGCTGGCCCGTGAATGGCTCAAGAGGCCATGTCGGCTTCAGCGGGACTGGCATCCAAAACCTTGGTTCCTTGTCAGTAGGCAGGGATATGAGCATTGGCGGAAAATGACAAGAAGGCTGTATCTTGAAGCTGATTGCATTCACCTCATTCCCTCACCCTCTGTGCACTCATTTCCGAGACATATTCGATACTGGAGTCTGGTTGCGTGTTTAGGCCTCCACTGTATTTAGCCACCTATTCCGAGACTAGTTGCTGACAGGGGCATACTCATGAGCGCTGGACGCTTGGCAAAGAGATGTTGAAGATTTGTTATTACGCTGGCGGTTAGCCTGGGGTTTCATAGAGGATTGATAGGGAAACATCGTATATGAAGATCTATCAAGATTTGGCAGCATGGTTGATAAGACATAAATTATATCACAATCACTAGTGTTACCCTACCTAGGTAGGGAGGTATTCACTCCTTTGAAAAAATCCAACATACGAACAGTAGCGATGTAACTAAGCAGCTTATGTAGGTACTGAAGTGAGCCATGTGAGAGTAACGCTCGAGACGGCCTTACCCTAGCAAATAGACTAAACCTATACTTTCTAGAATGGCTAGACAGACAAACTCACAACAAGTCCTTTGATCAAAAGGTAATGCAAGAATTCAGTTCATGATAATGGTCGTAGCGATTGTGTATGTATCTATGTGCGTTGACCTAACCTTAGCTACAGTACCTAGGTAGGTGCTAGATAGCTAGGTAAGGCAACCAGACCCCTTTACTCACTCTGCCTTACTAATTGCACAATTGAGAGATAGAGTACACAATAGCAGGTTCGGGGCTTTGCAGTCATTCCAACCGCAACAATAACGTGTCTTTTATTCAACTAGGTACAGTGACAGCTGATAATAGTTTTCGTATGATTATGCATAGTTACCCATTATCTATAGAACACTCTCGATAGGCAATTCTCCTGGCTTTCATTATCGATTCGAAATGGCGCCCCAAGATATCGAGTTGCAATACCTCGCGTATCGCAAAGGGGCCAGAATCAATTTCGTCCTATTATACAATTCAACAAGAAACAATACATCACTTCTCAGTACCCTGTGGCACGTCAGTCGTGTAGGTTTGGCTTAGAAACTTGTGTGCTGAACCTTGAGGCCATGAGGAAATCTCATGGAGTGGCCCTGGTAATGCTGAACTTGTCGCTTGCCATTACGGCTTTTCGCCCTGCGCTCTATGACTGAATTGCTCTTATTTTTATGAGTCTCTGAGACGGTGACCCTCCCCTCTCTATTCCCTCCAGGTCAGAGCTCTTGAATTTGCCTCCCAGTGCCGTCGCGCATCCTCGTAGATGTCTCTAGCTTAAAGACAAGAGGAATGATGAGTATTGAGCTATCTAGCATTGTATATTCGAAACTCAAACAGAGATTAAGAGGTCTCCAAGACTCTCAGATATATCAGGTTGCCCGCCTGTGAGGCCAAAAAGAATGTGAGCAAAGTTTAATGTTATATTAGACTCACAGTACGCAATGATGGGAAGCAGTAAACGTGGTGTCTTGATCAAACTTAAAATAGTCAACGGTAAAGATCGAGGAATGAAAAGGTATGGCATGTACTCAGAGCTCTGGCGATGGCAATCTACGTAATGGTCTGAGGACCTCTAGTACTTAGTAGGTTCCGATTTAACATCTAGGTTTTAGCATTTCCAATTCATCGGCGATCTTTCTGGGGTTGACAGACTGAACATCACATTCCAAGCGGCCGAAGTAGAAAAATAAAAAAATAAAAAGGTACTGATAATGAATGGTGAAAGGATAAACGCTATGTGTGCGCCGCTTCTCCCAAAGCACGGAGAACGTATGAATCTTCACCAGGGTAACTCGATGCCCTCCACTGTACTGATAAACTTCCCAGAAACCTTGTCTCGAGTAGCCCCGTCAACCTACCAAGAACGTGTCAGAAGAGGTAACACATAGTTGTGAAATCACTCACAAGAGTCATGATCCGCTCGACACACAAGTCCATAGCGATGGGTGCTTTCTCCATTCCTATCTGCCGAGCAACCCAGTTTCCTGATGGTGTCTGAACGAGCCTGTAGCATTAATTAGCTGATTGCTGTAAGCTAGGTCTTAATGTATGTCTCGAAACTTGCCCTGGGTAGATGGGTACAACGATGAGCCATTCGTTGGTGAAGTGCAAAGCCCTACATAGCGTCAATGACGAGCGCATAGTCTATAGCCATGTTGACTGACGATGCGATCCAGTTTGATGCCGCCCTGGACGCTCCATACGATGGAGCAATCCAGGATGCAGTTTGTGCCATCGAGCTAATCGAACCACCGATCGAAGACTGCCAAATCCACTTTGGCGTCTTAGACTTCTGTAAAAGAGACCTGAAGACCTGGAAGAGCCTCAGCGGCCCGATGGCATTGGTATGATACACACTCAGCAGTTCTTCGGCCGAGATACTTTCCAGCGGACTCGGTGGCACAGGGCTGCCGCCAGCATTGGATATAACTATATCAAGACGATCGACTCCGGCAGCCATCATCTCCTGCAAAACTCGCTCGGGGTCCTCAGGGTTCATGCTCTCGATCTTGACAAGCATCAAGCTAGAACCGTTCGCGGTTGGCGAGAGCCTAAGTTCCTCTACTCCTTCTGGAGGACTAGAATCTCGGATACTCCCAATAACTCTGTGATTCGGGCGAGATAGGTAGGCTGCGGCTAAGGCTTTGCCGATGCCTAGATAGGCTGTTAATAGCTCGGTATTGGTCGGACCGTCTGTTACGAACCTCTGCTTACACCGCTGATGAAGACAATAGTATGATTTGTCATTGTTAATATTGTGTTTTCGAAGATAATATCGCGATGAGATTTTCAAATATGTTTCACGACTATTTAGTTACAACGAATTGTTGGCAAGCTGGAGTAGCCAAATCGTGTCACGCTCTTGGAGGCGTTGGCTAATGAATAGGGGAGACGGTCGCACTTGACGCTGACTGAGACTCCTGTGTGCTTTGCAATTAGATAGACCGGTAGATATAAGACTGAGCGTGCCCAATTGTCGGGATTCGGATGCAATGTATCCCGATTGAGAAGGATGTAAGGGAGCCGCTTGGTTCGGCGTCAAAATCACATACACAAAGGGGCTGATGCCTACCCCGGTCGGGATTACGTCCTAGCTCGGTCGCATCGCAGCCTACCTAGCAATCTGACCGATATGCAATCAACACCATCTTTTACTTTGCCTGTGAGTGAGACAATCTGCTCCTCGCTAAATGATCCGAGTACATCGAGCCGTCGGTTTCCCTTATTATCCTCGTACAGAAAAGCCCTCCGTCGTAGTCATCAGCACCAGCAGAGCCCGCACACTCAATACCACAGGATGGCGGAAAACGAGGCCCCTATGTACACAGACACTCCGCTGTCTGTGATGCACACACCACAGTTCCAAACAGGAAATGTAAGTGACAGACCGCATTGGTTGGTTACCATCTCAGCGTTAACATACCCTTACTAGACGGATCCGTTCACAGTCGAGGCATCCAAGATGGCTCTTAGCCACAACGCATTCATACGGGGCTATAACAGCATCTACCAGCAAGCCCCGCGCGTCCCGCCGGCTCACAAGAGCGACTTCGTGGGTTACTGTCTTGCTTGGCATGACTGCGTTGAAGCGCATCACCACTACGAGGAGACCGACTTTTTCCCGAACGTCAACAAGGCCGCCGGCACGACTGGCCTCATGGAAGGGGCAGTTCAAGAACACGGTAAAGTTATTCATTTAATTCCATCTAATAAGCTAGAACAATATCAACTGATGCAAGAACTCTCATCGTCTAGCTCTATTCCACGACGGCCTAGGTCGTTTCAACAAGTATCTCAGAAAGGAGGGCGCGGCTTTCTCAGCTAGCCATCTCATCGAGATAATGGACTCGTTCAAGGACCCTCTTCACTCGCATCTTCAGTCAGAACCTCCAATGATCGTGGCACTCGCTCAGCACAGCACATCTCAGCACCCAATCGACATTGCCCGCATCGCAGAGTCAGCTGCTACCAAGCAAATTACTGTGAGCGTTCTCTTCAACATTCTGCCAGTGTTCTACTTGAACATGAATCCGGCTGAGTTTGAGGACGGTATGTGGCAAGGCGTCTTCCCTTCGTGGAAGGGCCCCGCGAAGATGATCATGTCGCAGGGGATTCCCATTTGGCGCTCGAACTGGTGGCGGTTCGCAAGCTGTTCTCCTGAGGGGAAGATGAAGAGATTGGCTTTCTAGTCCAGATACAATCGATAGATGTCAGGCATTGGCATTTAGACTATATGATATTCTCAAGAGTTCCCAGAATCTGCCCCTCTTTCGGGTAACATTGCCCCGCCTATCAGTGCCTGTTAGCTGTAGGTACTTGGACAAGTCATGCAAAGGGAGTCCGTATGCGCCGCAGTCTTATTCTCAACGTCTCTCCATCTTTCCTCGGCTTTCTTTGCGAGACATTTGGACCTTGGGACGCCGAGATCAGTCATTTGTTACGGTATCTGGTGATTATAAGAATATGTGTATGTTGTCTATTACATAATCAATTTCAGTCGTATGAACTTCAAACTTCCCATCACTCCGTGGTGATAGCCGTTAACGAACATGGGCTGACTTAGTTTAACAGCTTCATATGATTCGGTCCCGCCGCCATCTGACTCCGAGAAAGCCGGGGTCCTCATTGTTACACTCGATGGCCTGATAGTTGCAGCAGACAGCCGCACTCGTGGTTTTGGAAATCTTGCTGATGTGCGTAAGGGGGTTACCGCCTCTGTTACCGTTGAATGCCAACATCGATCGGTTTCTTTTGAGACTCTGAGTGGGCATCTGAGTAGAAACAACACTGTCGTGTTGAAACCTCGAGATCAGAGGTGGCATGCGCTTAATGTGTCAACTCCTGCTGTGTTATTCGTGTACCTGACGGGCAGAAATAACAGCCCCTTGATTGTGAACTGATTCACACCCCCCTGGTCCACTAAGCTCAATCTCTCTTTCAAGCCACTTAGCTCAAGCCGACAGTTGGTGCACCTCGAGGCAGGCCGCGGAACCATATTTCTACGTCTTTGCTACACCGAACAAGCCCTTCCGCCCTTTGAGTAAGATCGTGAATGGGAATGTCCAGATCCTATTGGTTGTACCGACCTTTTGCGGACTCAAAAGCGACTGGGTTACCACAGCGTCAATCAAAACTACGCAATGAAAGTTATCGAGAATGCTAATACTCCTGCCGAGTTTGAAATTGTGCATTCATTCATAGCATCACTTCAATTTCCTTTAAGAACGCCGGATAAGCTGAGGCTATTCTCGCCCATGGTTGATGGTGGATATCTGTTCTCCCACCTCCAGAAGCACCGCCGTTTCAATGTCTTTCTTACCAAATTCTTCACTGCTCAGTTCATTTGCATAATTGAGTGTTTACACGACCATGGAATCACGTTCGCTTGTCTGCGTCCAGAACACATCACTGTGGATGCCTTTGGCCATATCAGAGGTTGCAGGCCCGACCTTTTCATATCGGATCCCCAGAAAAAGGATAATGTTTTGCCTGGCACACCCGAAATTGCAGCCCCTGAGCTTTTGCTGTGCCAAGAGCCTTCACGTGCTACGGATTGGTGGTCGCTCGGCATCTTTCTTCACGAGTTGTTGACTGGCTTGTTGCCATTCTATCATAAAGACCCCGAGCAATATCGTCACAGGATCACTGGTCAAGAAATAACCGTCGAAGCGTCGGTTTCGTCGGACGCTGCGGACATTTTAACGAGGCTTCTCGAAAAGGATCACACAAAACGCCTAGCAGTCAATGGTGCCTCCGAAGTCAAAGCGCACACCTTCTTCCGGGATATCGACTGGAACGAGCTACTACTACAGCCGAGTGTAACCCGCTTTGAAATCTGCGATACAAATATGATAAATACAAGTTCAGATGGCTCCGGCGTGCGCGGCAATATACGAAAACAGATACAGATCTCAGGGATTAAGTATATGGGAGAGAGTTTTGATGTTTACAGGTGGTGGAGAGTAACAGGGCGGGTTAGAAATGAGATGAATGGCAACCCGGGGCAGAGCAACGTAGCTCAACAAGACAAGAATGAATGGGAGGTAACATGGGACGCAAGCTCCAAAGAGTTCTACCTTCATAACCACACCACAGATGAATATCGTCAGGTCAATGAGCAAACAATAAATTTCAACCCCTGGTGGCCTTTTACGACAGCCAGAAATCAACCTACAGTCACAGACACAAACACTGATACCACTTTGAGTACGGTTCCAAGCGAACTACAAAAGAAATATGCGCTGGCAGGTGCGCTGAAATTCAACTGCAGTAGCCGCGACATAGAGCAGATTCTCGAGAGCCCAATCAACCTAAACTTCGCGATTCTCGAATACGACTACGCTGTCGACCGGAGCTTTTCACTACGCCAAATCGATGGCCGAGTGGTGTTTGCAGAACACAATGAAATAGTGATGCTGACACCACTAGAATGGGCCGTGGAGCACGGAAACACCGATCTCGTGAATCTATTCCTGGCAAAAGGCGCCGACGCCAGCTATACTGTCGAAGTGCAACACGGGCCTGCGCTCGTGAAAGCAGTCAGGAAAGGCGATCAGCGACTCGTGGAGATCCTATCGAAGCACACAGATCAAGTCTCGTCAACCAGGGCTCTGAGCAAAGCAGTCGCGCTACAGGACGAAGCAATGGTCAAGACGCTGCTCTCAGCCGGTGTCCGCTGCGATTTCGAGCGGGCGGATGCCATGCGCCTCCGCGCCTCGATGGGCTGTGACTTCTCTGTCGGGCCAACGCCACTTGGTATATCGGACTACGTCAACCCCCTCGCCGCGATGGCGAGGGCGGGCGATGCAGTTCTGGTTCGGTTACTTCTTGCACACGGTGCTGATGCCAATGCCGACTACCATGATCTTGGACCCTAGGTCATAGAGCACGATGACGGAGTGGAGACGGTGTACATTGGGTTTGTTTGTGGGCGGCCCGTGCAGATAGCGATGGAGTTCGGCCACTTGGAAGTTGTCAGGGTGCTGTTGGAAGAAGGTGGTGCAGATATTTGGGCGCCGTACCCGGTCTCGCGGTTCAGTGGCCATAAATGCGCTATTTTGGCTCGGGACGTGTATGTACGGGCGACGGCAGAGCTCGAAGAAGCTGCGGCGGCTGTGAGGCTTCATACACTGTAATGGAACATATCATAGTGAACTTTCTTATCATCGATAATTAGGGGGATATAGTGGCACATAGGACATAGACGTCGTAGACGGTGTGGGCGCTGAAGACAGGGGTTCTAAGCACATCCCAACTCGGTAGCAGTATATTACAAGGCGGTCGGAAGACCTAGATATAAAAGAACTCGTAACAGTAAGAGACGAAGCTAGTGACACCACTCCAACCGTCTCTATCGCGAATTAATCTTGATTCGCTTTCGATAGTCATTCCACTGGGATAGCTTCAAGCTCTGTATTTATCCTAAAGTTATACAACAACCCGTTGGTCCTCTGATATACTGAATGAGTGCTTGTTCAGGCCCGTGTGTGAGCCATACTGCTCAAGTGAGACAAAGTCTCCCTTCGGTGTATGCTGCTGCCCGCTACTATGTGAAGCCTTATTCCTAAGCCTCGGCCAGGAGCCATTCGACCCAAACCTCTGAGAGTTACTTCCCTCGCTCCTCGAGGAATACCTCGTTGTGAACGTAGATTTGATTTTCGAATATAAGCTGAAGGCCCCCATAGCGTGCAATGCCTTGGGACATGACGGGAGGCAGACAACGACGAAGCCGCAGGTTATCTCCACGGCGAGGAGAATACTGATAAGTGAGTAATCCCATGTCGTGTCGGCAGAATGTCGCTTTTGGATCGTGAATACGGTTCGGTAGCCGGCTGTTGCGACGGCACTGCCACCACTGACGTCAGCCTCAGGATAATAGGTTGGTACACAACTTCATGTAGCCCGGTGACTTACAGAACGCCGAGGCCGAAAATACCTGACACACCGATCCTGTTTCTTCGAGACATGTTCAATTTCCAGATGACCCTCTGTGGGAGAAGCAAGATTCCGACATCGACCGTGAAGTTGACGACGGCCGATGCGATATCGATTGGAATGTCATCGATACACTTTCCCGGCAACAGTCTGTTCCAGTATTTCTCGCGAGGCATGCAGCTCACATTAATCACGACAATAGCGGAGAAGTAGAAGAGGGCGTTGACCCAAAGCAAGATGTGGGCACACCAGAAGAAGTAATTCCTCGAGCCCTTGGACGTGAAGATGTTAAGCCATTCCAGAAGAATGGCAACTTTGATCAAGGCTAAAGTCGCGGCATACAGACTGATAGAGTTGAGAAAGTTCTTTCGAACGCTCAAATTAGCACTTGTGTCGTAAACTCATAGAGCAGATGCTAGCTTACGTAGATAATAGGGGGGATGGCCTTCGCTTGAAAGTCCCATGTGTGAATGAAGTACCCGTAGTTTTCGACCAGCACGAAGAGTATAGCAACGAAGGCAACAAATAAGATCTAGGGCGCGAGTCAGAAGGATGTTCCCGTGGCATGTTCGGGACGGGGCGTAATACGTAAGTCGGCACAATCAAGTCTATGCGCCGCGAGAAGCGATCGTGTAAGCACTCTTTTCTTCAAAGTGATAAGGTTGGGAAATCAAACTCACAATCAGCAATCGTTGCTTTCTTCAAGACGATCCATCTGCCATAGATTCGGAGGGCTACGAGGATCGTGTTGACTGCCAGACAAAACCCTAGGACGACACGCGGCGCCGTATTCTGACTCTGAGGATTCGTGAAGTTAGGCTCAACGCCGTCGGGCGGTGGCACGGCAGGACCATTCAGGATCTCCTGCTGCTTTTCGGGTGGGAGTGAGTAGAAGTCCGCCATCCTGATGATGGGATCCAACCTCTCAGTCAGGGACGAAAAAGACAGGACTGGCAATGTCAGATAGAGCAGAGGAATCGAGTTGATGATTAACCAAGATGGCGAGTGAAGAGAGTGTAAGAAAGCAATAGGCGGGGGCTTACCTAGCTACACACACGTTTCCGAACACATCGTAGAGTTCATCACGCCCAGGTTGTCGGTATCAACCAGAACTCTTCGCCGCAGGTGCGATCTCCATGACCTGGTCTCACTGCGCAAGAGATTACCGCCCTGCTGACTCTGCGCTGAGAGGCGGCTTATTGGCCTTGTACCGGGCGCTGGAGGATGGCAGGATTCTCGCCCTAGTCCCTAGACATTAACCTATCATAGAGCTTCTCGTTATTAATGCTGACCTCGATCGAGAAACAGAACCACCCACAATCCGCCCAGCGCCCAGCACAACGTCGGACGTCTGCCATCTAGCTTCCATGCAACCTTGCGGCTTTGCTCTCGTCTCATTCTGTACCTCTTGTTTAGTACAAAATGAAATAAGCTGCAAGATCATGCTGTAATTGCACGCAGAGATCAGAAATCGTACGATATTTTTTATCTGTATCGGGGATCTCGTGAGCACAGGGTAATGATGCTGTCCTGTCCACTGAAACGTTTTGGGACACCCACCATCCAGGTTTACTGTGGCTTCAGCTGCACTCTGCACTCGTGCGGTGGTCGCGGCGATCGCAGCGGTCGCAGCAGTCAGCAGCGTACCATGGCGCAATGCTAGTAGTTGTTCCAGCACGCTGATTAGTGAGACAGATTGAGGTGGCAACCTATGAATCGTCTGCTGTGTTACGTCGCACTACTGTGAATTCATTAGCCACTCATGAGAGAGCCCCTATTTATAAAATGTCGCATCTTTTCTAAGCTTACAGCATGGAATGGCAACATCATGGAACATCTAATGGAACTCTGTTTCTAGCGTTTCGCTTGATAGGTGCTCCCAATGGGTGGTCCGATTTCATAGAAGTTACCTTAGACCTGCTGTACTGCATGTCTCACCCCAGATCTGCTCTGCCGGGAAGTGGGTTGTAGCGGATGCTTATCGCTTGGAGTAAGAGTTCAGAGCTTACGCGCTCTCCGTATTCCTCGTATTCCAAACGAGTGGCTGTATAATATACCTATATATATGAGACCAAAGGGTTTAAACGAATGAAATGGTTGCTAACAAGCAGTGTCGTATTTATTCTCGTAGTCATCCAAAGTAGGCTTTGTAGTTGATGGTCATTGCTTGATACCAACTGAAAACAGCAAATCTAAGTACATACAACAGTTTTGGGGTACCCTTTCCCAATGCTACTCAGCCAGTGCTGTAGATAATTAAGTACAAAATGTAGTTTTTCAACTTGACCATTAATTGGCCAATTAGACAGTAATGGCATTGTAGTAGCCAAACCGGTTCTTTGGATCATACTGAGACTTGAGTGCACGAAGCTTCTTCAGTCGCCAGGAGTCGTAGCCATACATAGATGCCTGCGATTCCTGGCCGCGAGCGTAGTTCACGTACGTCGCTACGGGTTGGTCAGCTTGTCCTGCATTCCAGAGACTCCTAGTCTGCTCCGCCCACGCCTGGGCCTTGGAATTAAGGCGTGTATCTACAGCATAGTCGACATTGATGTAACTGATTGTACATGTTAGTTCAGAGTAAATGAAATAAGAAGAATCAACTGAGAGACATACGTGAGTAGCGAGAATTCACGCCACGGGTACGCAGAGGATGCCGGGTCGACTGCAGCCACACCTTCGTGTGAATAGTCTTCCATGACGACCGACGAGTTGAACCATTCGGCGTTCTCATTGACGTTCTTTCGAAACAGGTCGTATATCTGTCTCTGCGCTGTGACATTCCAGGTCTTCAAGTATGCAGTGGCGTGGTTGTGGACGAACCCAGCAACGCATAGAGCCGACGATGCCCCTGTCATGGTCACGTCTGCGATCTGTGGATATGGCACGTTTCCGTCTTCCACGTCGATCGCTTCTATCGCGTCAAACGGTGTCAAGTACTGCTGCGCATCTTCTGCCGAACCAACGTACGCAAAAGACCAGTAGAGCACAGGCTATAAGACAAGGAATTAGATATCATCAAAGTGACATCGAGATTGTTATAATGTTTGTTGCCGGCCATCAACTTACCTCTGTGTTGCTGACGGTTGGAAACATCGTATAAGCACCGTAGTTAACTGCCATCTCCTTTGGCTGAGTCCCGTTTTTACGGAAGTCATTCAGCGCCTGGAAGACAGTCTCGATATTTGTTTGATTGAAGACATAGTTCTTGTAATACCATGTATCAGGGCCGCGATCGTAGATCTTCATTTCCACGCTAGTGACGATACCGAAGTTATGACCTGCGCCCTTCATCGCCCAAAACAAATCCGGGTTGCCAGTACTCGAGACGGTAATGGCAGTGCCGTTGGCCAACACCACATTTAGCTTGATGAAGTTGTCGCTGATCAATCCGTAGTAGCCCTGCCAGCGGCCGTGGCCACCACCGAGACCTGGACCGAGAAGGCCGACACAGGCGGCACTTCCAGATGCTAGTGACACGCGCGTGTTAGCGACGGAACAACTACGAGGAACTGGATTCTGGGGTCTCCTTACTCGTAATATAGCCCTTTTCCCAGAGCTCTGTCCAAACATCCTCGGCATATGCGCCACCTTGCAGTGTTGCACTACTGGCCACCTCATTGATAGTCACATCTCTGAGTAGGCTCAGATCGATTTCGATGCCAGAAAATTTTCCGACAGTCAATGTCAATGCATGCCTCCGGTTGGTCGCCATAAAAGCTATGCCTTTCTTATTGGCATATTTCACCTAGGATTGAGTATCAGTAAATATTCCTTCATTGACACATAGTATATCTTACGATAGTGGACACATCATGCTCCTCAGCTGGTTGGACGACCAGTTGAACGTTGGGCTTCGTCAATGCCTGAAATCGTAAGGTGGCATCGGTCCAGCGAGGATCATGAGAGCCGAAGATGCTTGAAGAATTGGAAAGCTGGGGCCCCAATTCTGAAGCGATCTGGCTAACTGATAGACTTCTTGTTTCTATAGAGCTACACGCGCCATATAGGCAATTCGATGCAGGGGAGGCTAATACCAGCGAAGGAAGAAGTGTGAGAACGAACGACGTGAATAGAGCAAACAGCTCCATAGTTGTCTGAGCTGGGTGATAGTAGGGAAGGAATGGGAGATTTAAGAGAGTGAAATAACGCAGCTGAAAAGAACTGCTACGTTCTGTATGTTAACCTGTCACCACCGTGAGGCGGACGCTGCAACCCGCGACTTCATAGCGCTTAAGTAGCCATGCCTTGTGAACGAGCGCCCGACAAGCCATGTGAGCACAGATAATAAGCGCAGCGTAAACGAGACGCATTCCACAGCTTATCTCCTGATTTAGGCCGCAGGTAGTCCAGAATTAACTTAGTGAAAGTACCCAAGGCGTTTTCACGGAGTGGCGTTGTCTGTGCCGGGCGCCTAAGGCAGTTGGGAAGTACCACGCGTTAGCGATCCATATTATCTCAGCATCGTGGACTATAAATATGGCAGGGGAGCTGAAACGGCGCCGGCACTACACTGCCCAGAATAGTAAGGCTGAACATTCCTTGTTCGGAGCCCGGCTATGACTCGCGATGTTGCGGAGGATTCGCGTCTAAATATTAGTGTGTTGAAGCCTAGGGTTATATTTGGAATCGGAGGGTTCTAACCGTCGTCAATGACAAGCCCCCCTAGACCCGCAAGGACCTGAGTCTTGTCCCGCTAGCGGCGGACGCCATATCATCACGTCACTTTATAGCATTAAGGAATTCAGGAGCGCGGGAGGTTCGAACGGAAGGATTCGATTCACGCAATACTGCAACCACAAGTTCGGTGATATTCGCGTATATCGCCATGGTTGCTACCTGTGAAAAGGGGGTGATTTGGCTGCGAAGAGCCTTACAAGTTTGAATGCAACGATGATAGTCAAGAAGTCCCCCACTGAGGCCGCAAGAGACCATCCATGTCCGAAAGGAAGTCCAACTTTAGCAGCCATGCACTGCCTCCCATGGGATACTAGTATCGATGCGCTTTGCCGAAGTCTATTTCCAACACTGAGTAAGCGACTGAGTGAGTGAGTGATTGACTACGAATGTCGTATCCTTACAAAATTGCCTTGATGCCGTGAATGTAGCACACTCGAAGTGATCGTCCAATCTCCCATCGATCAACCGTCAAGCGATAGTCATCATGTTGCGTGTCCATTTTTCACTCGTCGCCTGGCTCGCCCTCGTCATTAACGCGGCTGTCAGTGAGACGCTAGCGGCATCATCAAGAAACATAGCGACGATCCTAACTAACACGGGCGTCCAATGGGCACCTCACACCTCAATAACATTTCCCGGAGACGCGGGCTTCGAGAATGCCACAATGAGGTGGACTGTTTTTCGACCGCCAACTTATCGGGCAGCTATATCCCCTAGCACGGAGAACGACGTCGTGAATGCGGTATGTGCGTCCCTTAATAAACTTACTGCTCACGAGACTAAGTTTCAGCGTAGGTCCGTCTAGCAAGAGACAACGGTATTGCGTTTCTGGGCACCGGAGGCCGTCATGGATACGGCACGACCTTAGGCACACTTCAAAACGGTCTTGCTCTCGACCTCAGCAAGCTCAATGGTGTGTCAGTAAATAAAAAGGCCGGCACACTTACGGTAGGGCCCGGTGTTCATTTTGAGGACATCTTTGATCCGGTATTCAACGCCGGATATGCAATTCGTAAGCAACCCCGTATACAGAGGATGGGTTGAGAAGAACGAGTCGTTCTCACAAGGCTCCAGCAACCGGAAGCTGCTCTTGCGTCGGCATGATCGGAGCAACGATTGGCGCAGGTATTGGCAGATTCTCGGGCCTCTACGGCCTGTTGCTGGATCAGCTTGTGTCCGCACGCGTTGTGACGGCCGACGGCCGGCTCGTGACCGTCTCGGCGCGGAGCAACGTTGATCTGTTCTGGGGCATTCGGGGTGCTGGGGCGAATCTTGGCATTGTCACGTCGGCCACGTTCAAGCTGTCGCCCCTCGTGAACAGCGGCATGTTCGCAAACTACGACATGATATTCCCCGCGGAGAAGAACCAATCCTATTTCAAGGCCATAGCAGCACTCGGAGAGGGGCGGAGCGCCTTGCCGGCTAAACTGGCCATGGCTACTGCCGTCACGTATGACAACGCAACTGGACGTGTAAGTCTTAACAGCTCATATCCCATATTGAGGACAGACGAGGTTAACTGTTCGCTACAGCCACAAATACTTTCCAACTGGGTGTACGCGGGGTCGCAAGCAGAAGCCAAGCAGGCTATCAAACCCATTCTTGATCTCCAACCGTCGTTCCTCAATGCCAGCGTGCTCCCCTGGAACAAATTGACAGCGGAAGCGGGCTTTGGGCTCGACGCCTCTCTGTGCTTGAACAACAAGATCTACGACATATATGGCGTGAATCTGAGACGCT
This sequence comes from Xylaria sp. FL0064, assembly GCA_022593225.1. NCBI lineage: Eukaryota > Fungi > Ascomycota > Sordariomycetes > Xylariales > Xylariaceae > Xylaria > Xylaria sp. FL0064. Next base: position 1,025,900 of record JAJKLE010000009.1, on the reverse strand, counting down.
TTGACGTCCCGACATTCATGTCCGTTTTCGCGAAAATGGGCGACTTTTACCGCGCGTACCCAGATGGTCGCAGCACTTTGTTGACGCTAGAGGCCTTCCCCAATCAAGCAACTCTTGCGACGGCAGACGCTGCGACAGCGTATCCTTGGAGAGACACAAAATACAACATGTATGTTCGTCCATCTAAGGCTGAAATATCATCAACTGACGCTTGATTCTCGTATCTTCTGTTTAGTCTGCTCCAGTTCACATGGGATCAAGCCCACAGCGCAGTCCAAACACCGTCGACACAGCTAGCATTAGAGCTCCGGCAAGATTTCGCGGCGACCTCTGGATATGGCAATCTCACGGTCTACGTGAACTATGCACACGGTGACGAGACCAGCGAGCAGATTTACAGGGCTGATAAGCTCCCCAAGTTAATCCAGTTGAAGCGGAAGTGGGATCCGGACAACGTGTTTCGATTCTCTAATGCATTACCAATGTAAAAATACCCATAGGCGCCGGATGTGATCTTGTGTAGGATTGTTGTGTAAAGTTGTATTATAGTCATTAGATAGCGTCTAGATCGTCGATTTATTCTTCTTCATTACGCGGCATTGCTGCTTGAATACCAGGCGGCATGGGTAAATAGCACCGTTGTTGTTGGGCGTGTTGGTTTGAAGGAGTATTAACCTTGCTCGGCTAACCTTAGTCAATATTCCAGTAGTGGATCATGTAGATCTCCGCCCCCTTACTACATACGGCAAGTACCTAGATAGGCAGTAGATACCAGGGCTAAGGTACACTCCACCAGATAGTACCTAGGATACCACATGCATGCACTAGCATCTCCCTAGCTGAGCAAACTGCCGCTGCGCATTATAACCTAGCAGTATGACTTTCCATACTGATTGATTTACTGTAGTATCAACTTCGACAGATAGGGCTCGTATACCCCATCACGACGGTTGATATTAAGTGAGGGTTAAGTCAATTATAGCCTCAGAATACCGTTAGATGGTGGTATTGGCTGCTGCGCCCCAACGTCCTGCTCCCTTTTTGGCGCGGGGTCCTAGACGACCCGAGAGCCCTAGATTCTGTCACATTGCGCCACTATCTAGGCGGTCGCCTAGCTGTAATCACCCTGTGACTATGGTGGTATTCACACCTGAAGCTGCCTACCAACCGAGGCCACTACCCAAGTACCTGTTTATAATAGGGGGCTACTACTATCTTAGGTAAGTCGGTTAGGTACTTCTTTGTTAGCTGTTAAGGCTGCGACCACCTAGAGAAAAGTGCCCTCACACACTCTCTAGGCCGTTTGTCTTCCTTTCTCTCCCAGACTTGGCGAAACGAGCCGACGCTTATCACGATGCCAGACTTTGATGTGACACCGGAGAAGCGTGCCACGCAGCGCGCTTTCTTGAAGCGCCAACTCTTCGCGACACCACCGGCCGTGACGCGTGCCGACGCGAACGTCGAGGGCAAAACCGCCATCATCACCGGGTCCAATACCGGTCTTGGCTTCGAGGCCGCGCGACATCTTGTGGACTTGGGGATCAGCCGCCTCATTCTCGCTGTGCGCAGCGAGACAAAAGGTCAAATTGCAAAAAGGCAGCTCCTCGTCGGCAAGGATCCCGACAAACAGGTCGTAGAGGTCTGGCCCCTCGATCTCTCGAGCTATGAATCCGTCACGTCCTTTGTAGGGCGGGTCAAGACCCTAGACCGACTCGACATCTTCATCAACAATGCCGGCCTCACCAAGCTCAACTTCGAGCTCAACAAGAGTACAGGTCACGAGGAAACCATTCAAGTGAACTATTTATCACACGTCCTCTTGGTCATTCTCCTTCTGCCGATCCTCAAAGAGAAAAACTCACCGGAACACCCAGGACGCATGGTCATGGTCAATTCCGAGGTCGCATCTTGGCCCAAGTTCAAGGAGAAGGACTCCGTGCCCTTGCTAGCCGCCCTGGACGAGAAGTCAAACTTCCAGAACCAAGACAGATACTTCACCAGTAAGCTCCTGTGCCAGCTCTTCCTCTTCGAACTCGTCAAGCGCATACCGCCGACCGTGGCCGTCATCAACGCACCTAATCCGGGCCTGTGCATATCCAGCCTCTCGCGAGAGGCGAACGGTACGTTCGGCGGCTTCATGTTCGACATGATCAAGAAACTCATTGGCCGCTCGACTTCACTTGGTGCACGCACTCTCACCGACGCCGCCGTCAGACATGGTGTCGAGTCTCACGGACAATACTTGGAGGACTGCAAGATACAACCGTACGTCGGAACCCAGGGGCCTTTTATGTTCTGATTTCTTATCACTAACGGCCTTTCCTACAGACTAGCACCTATCGTGTACCAGCCAAAGGGCCAAAAGCTCGCCGAACAACTTTGGAAAGAGACAATGGAAGAGCTTTCTTTTGCCGGAGCGGCGGATATAATCGCTAGCCTAAGTGACAAACAAGTAAACACGGCCGCTGGAAGTTCTTCGTGAGCCAACTGCGACCTAGGTTGAGCTACCAGAGAGGCGCATGCACAACGGAATGACCACGAGACAGGCTGGATCGGCCACTGTGGTACGGGCATTCAAACTCTCATGAGCCTTCTAAGACTGTCTATTACATATACCCAAACTCATTTTGCTGGAAAGGAACACTGTATTATGCTAATACGCGGCGGGAAATGACATCTGGATCAACATAGCTGTTCTCGTCATTGTACCGGCTTTCCTAGATTGCTTTATAGCCGCATTTCTTGGGTTCCCCCTGTAGAATCGATTTCTATCAAGATATACCTAGGTACTCACTACCCAGCATAATAATTCTGTTTTCTAGTAGAGGTTTCTCCAGCCTGGGTCTTAGGCATTACATTTTGCTATCCCTAGTGCACTCTGACAGAAATGAAGCTTACTTAAGAGCCTACTGACATGTTATAGCGTCAACTAGTAGGTAGGCAGTGACTTCGGAACTTAAAACAGTAGGCTACAGAGACCTTTCTCCAACTGGGAGCCCGCACTCGTATCTGCAGGTTGTACCTACCTACAGCAGCCGGCTTATCCAAAGAAAGTGCGTCTTGGAGCTAACGGCCCCCATCTAGCTAGCGTCTAGCGCCCCACAGCTTGCCTGCTACCCCGCTAATTAAGCCCTACCAGCGGGTCTAGAGTGCCAAGTGCTTAGGCGGGCCCAGACAAGTTGCTTTCGCGGTAAATGCCGTACTGGGTAATAAGTGCCGGCTCCGGTGTGCTCGATGGTCCAAAATCCTTCGCTGCTTACCCACCTCTTCGAACGAACATAATTTTGGGAAGACTGGGAACAGGGTTGACGAGCTGCATTCTCCCTCATGGTATTCTTATCAGGCCATATCGCAGTCTTACCTTGTGCATACAAGCAAGCTAGCAGATGAAAAGGGTAGAACGGCCGCACAAGGTAGTATTATCAGAATAGGGGTCGATCCTTCAATAGCACACTCACAAGGGATTCTAAACCACCACAGGCTGACAGCACGACTAGCTCATATCATGTCGAGGCGGACTAAGTAGCTTCAGGCCTCATTCTGACGGGTATTATACTAAGTAAGCACACATGTTTACTCTGACGTTGATCCTGAGCCTTGAGACATCCCGGTGATAGAATTAAGGGATACCGCACCTGATGTACCATGCATATGCACAAGTAGGGGACAGCACAACGCTGTCGGTTTGTGATTACCTCCTATTCGGTCGCGGGATAGATGATTACGCCGTATTATCTACCAGTATGTGTAGCCTGCGAGACACGTAACGGCCCATTCACTTGAAAATACTAGTAAGTGTACCCTGTTTCTGAACCGCTAAGCATGAGAGAATCATCATCCCAATAATATCGCTCTCTACCGATACACCTAAACTTAGTAACTAGTGAGATAGATCGACCGATTCATTTGAAGCCATTCTGGGATGGCGAGGAGGATTAGATACGCTCTCATTACTGGGTACGGGATTACCCCAACACTACCTAGTGCGAGGAGCTCAGCTGATAGAGCGCAGATGTGGCCGAGGCGGTATTGGTGAGGCTCTGGCTGTTGAATACACTAGACGGGGCATACACGCCATTGCCACTGTTCTTCCTTCAGAGCTCAGTGAACATCTCTCTGATGCTGGAATTACATGGTTCCCGCTAGATGTGACACAGGATGAATCCATAGTCGCTCTCAAGTCTCAAGTTCTCGAGTTGACAAATGGCCATCTTGATATACTTGTTAACAATGCGTAAGTGACTGAACATGAATCAGCGACAAGCAAGGTATGCTTACTGATGCCGGCGTTAGAGGAATCTGTACGTTGTCTAGGACTCTCTGATATATCGTCCCTGACTGAATCGCTTCACAGGTTATACCATGCCGGCTATTGACACTGACGTCAAGGCCGTGCAGAAGATGTTTGACGTCAATGTCTTCGGCCCGATGAGAATAGTGCATCATTTCCATGATATGTTGATTCAATCCTCCGGGACTATCGTAAATATGAGTTCGATTGGGGCTATTGTACCTTATGTCTACGGCTGTGAGTCATTCAACAGGTTATAAGTGGTTTTCTACTTAACTAATAAACATCAAATAGCATCATATAATGCCACGAAAGCGGCTCTAGCACATTGGGGTAACACTTTACGCGTGGAGATGGCGCCTCTCAAGTGAGCTTCTCTAGCGAGTCTCTTACAAATATGATCTGACTGAAAAGCTGCGTAGCGTCAAGGTTGTGACAGTGAGTGCCTCAAATGACCTGGTGGAAGAATTGGCATTGATGGTTTAGATAATTTCAGGCGAAGTAGGCACGAACATACTTAAGAATGATCACGGTAGAGCGTTGCCAGAAGGTATGCGATACTCACTCCTGACCCCCGAGGAGCATTTGCAGCAGCTAAAAGTTTTCCGAAGGATCTTTCTACTCTCCGCTCGCCGCTGAATTTGAACGTCACGTACACAGGACTCCCGGTATTCTCTAGTAGTCTGCTTTATATATCGACATGCTAATGCTCTTTAGCGACTACGGACCGTTTCTCCTTTGCCAAACGAGTCGTTGACAAAACTGTCACCGCCTCACCCCCGGCGTGGTTTTGGACCGGAAGTCAAACTGGAGTGATTCGATTCCTAGACATGTTCTTTCCACGCACCGTATTCGTGAGTCACAACTTCTCCTCTCGTGATATAAGGGGATCCCTGTTGATGTGCACTTAGGACTGGCTATTCTGGAACATGTTCGACCTTGGGAAATTGAGGCAATTTCACAAAGCTTCGCGAAAAGATGCATCGGGTCAAGTCCGCATTGTGTCCAGGTCCTTATGAGGCGAGTAATTTGAATGGAGATAGATAATTACACGAGAAAGATATTAGTCGATTACTCATGCGACGCAATGGAGATGAGACACAGTACAGGAATGCGGCAAAATCTATTTGAATTGTATAACAATGTCATCCTTCTTCATTTGGAGACGCCTTGGTCTACGTATTCCTTTGCCAAGTCCCCCAGAAATCCCTCCATTTTCTTGCCATTTACATAAACATCCTTACAGTCGAGCAAAATCCACATCATACGACCAGGCATAGTACCGTTCCCCGTGATGTTTTTCCACTTGTGAGCAGCAGCGCGATTGATACTCACGTCTCCTTGTCGCATGACCCGCTTCTCACCAGAGTCGAGTATCAGCTCGAAGACCCCCTCGACCACGATACCGTAGTCGATGGAAACTGCGCGATGCATTGGTGACTCTACCCCTGGGGCAAAATCAATCATGCGAACAATTGAGCCGTTATGGTAATGCAGTGGGGGCTATCGATGTCTCTTAGTCTTCGTCACGAGAACAAGAACAAAGTGTAGAATAAGTGTATACCTCCTGGGCACGAGCCTTCTCGATGTCGACATCGCCATTGAGCTCAACTGGTGTCTCTTGCGTCGAATACAGGATGTTGGCTACGGCTTGCTTCTCACCCATGATACGGTGATGATCGCCTTGGTCCGAGCTCAAGAAGACCGATTCGCCTTTCTCATTGTGACCAGTGATGTGCCGAAACATCTGGCGCAGTCCGGGCGCAGGGAAGCTAGAGACATAACCTATACCTGCCACCATGGGCACATTAGGGGATGTATTATCGGCCATGCTTGCCCGGTTGTGGTGCTAAGCAGCCAGCACTTAGATAATGAGTAAAAATACACAATGACTGCATCTGACCTCACAGAATTGAGACCTTCCGACTTTATGACATGTCGCTCCTATACTACCTGCGGCTGCGAGGCTTAAGAACCACTATGACTAATGCCACATTCACTGAAATCTGTTGATCACATACCAAAGCAGTGTGAAACGAGACTTTGTAACGACTGTATACTGAAGATATGATCGCTGCTAGCCTGGCTCGCCTGAGATGGACAGGTAGCAAACGAGTTTGCAGCTCAAGATGCAGGCTACCCCGATAGAAGCAGTACACGCACGAATGAGGGGCATGTCTGTGACTGAGGGGTAATTCAGGCAATCTCTCACGCATGGCTAGTGAGGGTTGTACCACCGTCTAAGATTAGGTTCACGCCGATCGCGTAGCTCGACCGCGGACTAGATAGAAATATGGCAGCATCGGCGACCTCCTCAGCTAGTGCTACGCGACCCAGTGGCACGGCTGCCTTGATAGTCGCCTCGAGTCCCTCCACATTCCGTATTGCCTCTCGAGTCATTGGCGTGTCGACCCACGACGGGCATACGGCATTGACTCGTATGCCGTAAGCTGCATTGTCAAGGGCTGGGTATATGTATGTCAGCACAGATCTCGGATGGCGTCGCATCTTAGCCCCCAAAATACCGGTAGGCTGAGTGAGACAGCCACGCGTACAGTACTAACTCTAGGTAGTCGTACTAGTATAGAATTGGGGAGTAAACGAACCTGCGTTTTTCACTAGCCCAAGGACGGCATGTTTGCTGCCTGTGTACTGTATCATGCCCGGGGTAGCCACGAAGGCTGATGCAGACCCTATCATGACGATGCTGCCTCGCCCTGTCCCGCGCGCCGGGGATGATATGTCGAGGGGAATGGCTTCTTGGGCTTTCATGGCGGCTGACACTGCACGGAGAACCAGAAATGACCCTGTTACATGCACATTTAGTATGTTTCTAAACTCGTCGACGTCTGCCTCCGCTACCTCGCTGGCTAGCTGGACGCCGATCTTGAAGGCAAGAGTGATTAGTTCAGGGGCTTGCAGTAGGTGATTATTAGGGTAACATTGTTTGGATGAGGGAAGACTTACGCCCGCTGTGTTAACGCAGTAGTCGATTCGGCCCAGGACGTGAACTGCATGTGCCGTGGCGGTCGTGACGGAACCCTCGTCTGCCACATCGATCCTCAATCCTTCGGCTCTAAACCCCTTTGCCGTAGATACGGCTCTGCACTCTTCGGCAACGCTGTTTGCGACGTCAAGATCCAGGTCAGACACTACGATAGCCCTTGCGCCTAGCTTTGCAAAGGCTAATGCACAGGCCTTGCCGATCCCACCGGCTGGTAAGGAGAGGCTTATTAGCGAGTGTACCTGGCCATGTAGTACACGCGGGCTGGATTGCGGGACTTATACGTACCACCAATGATGAAAGCGCTCCCGGTAATGTCCATGGTCTGGGCTGTGCGGTGATTTGTATCATGTAATTAGTCAGAGAACCGAAGACTCTCCAAATTCCAAGGGCGCATTCTAAGTCAATATATGCCGAAAGGGCTAGACTAGCATTGCTAGTATTAGTAAAAGTATGGACTTCCGACTGATTCCCGGTGTCACAACTGGTAAGCCTTGAAGTATGCGCGCATCAGGGGTAGCCCTGGCAGCTCTTGTCTCTTTAGCCACCTGGTCGAATATTGATCGCATGCGAGAGGGAAGGAGGCAGGATGGGCTACCTAGTATTATAGATAATTATGATTGAAATGCAAACTTCTCTAAGCTCTTGAGCAACACGCCCTTGTCACACCCAAGGGTAGGTATGGAAGACTCCCGGTCTCGCGTCATTATCGTGGGCGCCGGCCCCGTCGGTTTGTACATGGCTCACGCGCTGCAAAAAGGATCTATCGACTTCGTAATTCTTGAACAGCATAGTACTCCATTGAGCCTTACCGGGCAGGTGCTTTTCATATGGCCGCAGACGGTTCGACTCTTCGACCAGATTGGCTTGATGGGCCCATTGCAAGAAGCGGCTATAGAATTGCATAAGAAGAAAAGAACCTGCGGTACAGATGGCCGTATTATGACATGTAGCAACTTTTGGGATAACATGCGAGAGAAGTGCGTATTCTCAAATGATTACTGAAAGTCCCCGTAACTGACCATACGACCAGTCACGGGTACCCCTTTTTACCAGTACTGCGCAGGGATGTTGTACGTACTCTCTACGAGCAACTCGAAGGCAGTGATACTCGCATCATAACGAACGCACATGTTATAGACATAGAGATTCATGACTCTTCGGTTGATGTCAAGCTGAAAGACGGGACTATCGTCAATGGCTCATTCGCCGTAGGCGCGGACGGTGTGCATAGTCATACCAGGCGCTTGATGCAGAAAATTGAGCGACAATCTACCAAACCGAGCGCCCCAGATGTCATGATTCCAAGCTTCTATGGTGTTTTTGGTCAAGCCTCGAACCTTGACCTGCAAATAGAGCCCGAAGTATTGTTTGAATCTCGAGGGGCGGGCACCGTCATACAATGCATAGCCACGAAAGTGAATGTGCATTTCGTTAGTCTCACCCCACGACCTCAAGATGAGCATCGCCATAACACCAAATACACCAAGGAAGCAATTGAAACATATGCGATATCAATATCAGACGTGAGAATCTGCCCTGGCGTCACATTTGCAGATATTTGGAAGCACGCAGATAAGACGACGGCAGTCATGGTAGACCAAGAAGAAGGCTTCTTGGACAGTTGGTTCCACGATCGTATCGTCCTCGTGGGTGACTCCGTCCACAAAATGACAAGCGTGAATGGCCTCGGAATGAACTGCGGCATACATTCAGCCACAGCACTTGCAAATGAGATACGGAATCTAGAAGGCTCCTCTACTGCACAACTTAGGGACGCTTTCACGCGGTACCAACAAAGCCGTGAGGATGAGTGTAGGGTAATATGGTCACAAGGACACAGGATGATACGTGAAGTGACCAAGAGGTCGTGGATCAATTGGGCTTGGGACACCTACGTTCTGCCCTGGGTTGATATTGAAAACTTCGCCAAAGGGATATTGGTGTCGCTTCTGTTGATCAGACATGGGCAAATACTGTCGTATGTACCCTTTGATAGCAAACCGGGGAGAATATCATGGACGCGGTGAGTCCCGGAATACCTTAATCCTCAGGAGCCAAATATATCACTTTTAGCCAACCTTGAATGAAAGCAGGTTTGAAGGATATCGATTGCTAGGCCTTTGAAATACTCGTTTTGGAGATTCTGAATGACTGGTCATTCATGTACACTTGTTTAATCTATCAATTTTCGCTCATGTGCACCGAATCGCCCCTTTCTAGTGCATCATCTCAGGGGCTGGCTCCAATTGGAGAATTGCTCGCATCTTGTGTATTTTCAGCAGGTAGCAACCATGATGTTATAAATAAAAACAGGGCACAAAGAAACCCGCGTCGGCCTCTCGGACCATCTTGGCTCCGTGCTATTTCATGTCCCACGGCTACTTTAACACTGCCACTTCAACCTCCCACAACAGCTCAGTTTTCAGGGAAAAAGGCCAATAGCCATAAGTCTCTAACGAAACTTAGCAGACATCAAGCTTTATTGCGACGACGCTATTTTTCAACTTTCGTGATCACACAACATTCCACGCGGAAACCGAGGTGACATCATGGCCGAATCCACTGTAGTCCTGATTACTGGAGTGAACAAAGGTAAGCTCTTCGATTATGACGCTGGCTTCAATGATGTCGCTTGGCGCTTACTCGTTGTCAAGGCATTGGGAGAGGAATGGCGGAGATCTACCTTCGCCGCCCCAATCACCAAGTCATCGGGAGTGTGCGCGATGACACTACAGCTGAGGTTGCGGAACTGAAGAAATTTCAACCGGCAGAAGGATCCAAACTGCTCCTCGTGCACATCGAGAGCACATCGCCGGAGGATCCTAAGAAAGCTGCCGAAGCAGTTGAAGCTGCCGGTATTGACCATGTCGACGTTATCATTGCTAACGCTGGAGGAGCCGTCTTCCCCATTTCCCCAATCGAAACCATCTCAAACGAGGACATTGTCTGGGCCTTTCAAACTAACGCCGCTGCGCCCTTGGGTCTATTCCAGGCCTTTAGGCACTTGCTGAAGAAATCAAAATCGCCCAGATGGGCTTCTATCACCAGCTCCGGTGGATGCATCAGCCAGGTCGGACAGATGAAGTCATACATTGTTGTTGCTTATGGCATGTCCAAGGCCGCACAAAACTTCATGACTCAGTACGCTATATAACCTCTCGTCGCCTGTTGATGCTTTGCTAACGGCCCTTAAGATCGCTGGCATTTAGTCAACAAGATTGGTTGACTGTACTTGACATCCATCCCGGGTAGGTTGTTCCCGACACGAGATTACTAGTGTCAGGACTAACAAGCAACAGACATGCAAGAACTGGACCCGGGAATTGGATTGCACAGCAGTTTGGTCAAGAACAGGCCCCTTACACCATCGAAGAAGTTGCCGCTGCCGTCATCGAAACTGTAAGTACTACAACCGTAATCACCAAAAAGATTTGAGTTAGAACTTCTTCTCACTATTTTGCACCAGGTGGAAACAACGAAACAGGAAGATGCCCTTGGCAAAATCATTCATGCCTTGGACAAAAAGGTCTTGCCTTTTTGAGTAAGATGCTCGAAGATTTTAGAGATATTAAGGGCGGTTATTTCTGTACTACTAGTAGTAGAGATATTAGTTAGGCATCACCTACAATAGGTGTGTGTTATAGGGCCCAAAGTAAGCCGTCTTACAGATACCGTAGCGGAGAACACAAGTACCATGCATGCGCTTCTATGACGTCTGAAATGCCTGAACGCGACCCAGTAAGACTTGCCCGCTCCATGTAAGCACCGACTACCACAACAATCCATGTCAGAGTGAGAGGATTTCACTGTCTTCCCAGGATATGGTCTGTAGTATGGCAGCCCCTGAAGGACTAGTCATCCTTATCTTGTAGGATTGGTTAGCAAACGAAGCGGCCCTATCACAGTATACTCCGCTAGTAGGCGCGCATGCCGCATTCATGTGATTGCTTCTCTACCTGGCGGTCGGGATCTTCCCTCGGCATGCCAGTATAGTCTATGCTACAGAGGCGATTGGAAATAACTAAGCTTCAGCGTTACACGCGAAGTCCTATGCATAAAATGTATGTAGGTTAATAGTCATTGTGGATATGTCTCAAACGGGATAACACTCATATAGAACGTACTGTTGTATGTTGTGATATGACGATACTGCTTTGAGACCGTCGACAAGGGTATTGAGGCTTAAAGCATGACAACTTGTTGGACCACATCGGGCTCGTTGCTAGGGAGCTTAACTGCGACGACATACCTATAGCAGACGTCTGATCTGTCTATGTTTATTGTTGTATACGTATCGGAACACTTTTGATTAGTCTTCGAACCTTGGTGAATCATGACTTCGAGGGCCAGCGTCAATGAATTTAAAGATAAGCGAGGGATAGAAGCTGTCCCAACCTTAGTTGATAATATCGATACCTCGACGAGAAATGGAGTCTTTGGGCCTAAGTCGGACCCGGATCCTATCTGCCTTGTGGGCATGGGTAAGTCTTTTTGAACGATCTGAGCAACGCCGAGACTGACGTATGTCTAGCATGCCGCCTGCCAGGGGATATCCGGTCCCCTTCAGACCTTTGGAAATTCTTAGTTCAGAAAAGGTCGGCCCAAGGGCCAGTGCCGCCAGAGCGATTCAATATGGGCGCGTTCTATCACCCTGACGGTACGCGTGCTGGCGTGATGGATGCCGACGGGGGTTACTTCCTAAATGAAGATATTCGCCTTTTTGAGAATTCGTTCTTCGGCATTAACGCAATGGAAGCGACTTATATGGATCCGCAACAGCGAAAACTCCTTGAAATCGTATATGAATGTTTTGAGAGTGTTGGGTTGTCGATGGAGGATGTATCGGGAAAAGACATTGGAGTCTTCGTTGGAAATTTCACGGTAGACTATCAGACAATGCAAACCCGTGATCCGGATTATATACATCGGTATAATGCAACGGGTTCAGGCACTGCAATCTGTGGGTTAACCATCATGGCCTAGAAGGTTGTTTCATCTGGGTTCACAAGAAATTGACGGCATACTGACTCTACTTCAATAGTATCGAATCGGATTAGTCATGTGTTTAACTTACATGGACCTAGGTGAGTAGTTCCAGCAGCCGACGAAAAAGCCAGGTACCTCGAGACTGACATGAGGCCTACAAGCATGACGGTAGACACAGCCTGCTCGTCCTCCATCTATTGCTTACACACTGCGTTGTCAGCTATCAGGAACGGCGACTGTAAGAGTGCAATTGTCGCAGGGGCCAATCTTATCATGTCACCTGAACAACACCTTGGAACGATGAAGGGTGGTGTACTTTCACCCACGTCCACATGCCATACCTTTGACGCCTCCGCGGACGGCTATGGTCGGGCGGAGGGTGTTAACGCCGTGTACCTTAAACCGCTATCATTGGCGCTGAGAGAAGGCAACAAGATTTATGCCATCTTTCACGGAACTGCTACCAATTCGTCAGTCGCTACACGATTTGATATCTTGGTTTTGGAACAGCTGTTAACAGTGTATCAGGAATGGCAGAACATTAGGTATCACCCAACCTAGCGTGAAAATGCAAGAGAAGGTAATTCGAAAAGCCTATGATGCAACAGGTCTTCGCTTTGACGACACCGATTATATCGAATGCCATGGAACTGGGACGGCTGTTGGAGACCCTAATGAAGTTGAGGCTCTGCAAGCGTGTTTCGCCCCTAGAGACCGGCCGCTAAAGATTGGATCTGTCAAGTCCAATCTCGGCCACAGTGAGGCAGCAAGTGGCTTGACATCTCTGATTAAAGTGGCTATGGCATTTGAGATGGGGAAGATACCACCAACCTATGGCGTTCGGGTGTTGAACCCGAAGCTTAATCTCTCAAAGGCAAATATGAGTGTCGTTATGGAAATAGAAGACTGGCCGCGTATGAGGCGCCGAGCAAGTATCAACAGGTGAGCATATGAGTCGCTTACTACTTGGAAGCTTGTGTTAACACTTGCCAGCTTCGGGTACGGGGGCGCCAACGCTCACGTTGTTGTTGAGTCTTTCGATAGTTACATTAGTAGCTCTCGTCCGAAAATACCAGAGACCTGGTCCCGTCCATTTGACATGTTAATTTCGATTCCAGTATCTGCAGCGTCAGATAGGTCACTAGATATGGGTTTGCAGCAGACCAAGACCTTGTTACAAACTGCAGATACTGCTACAGCGAGAAGTCTAGTTTTTACTTTTGCGGAAAAGAGGCCCAAGCTACGCTGTAGGGACCTATTGATAGCCAAGACCAGTGAAACTAGCTACATCGATATCCTGAAAGACGACGTGACTGGGCCAATTGATCCCAGTTCAATGGGTTTGCCTTTTGCCTTTATTTTCACCGGCCAGGGTGCACAATATCCCCAAATGGGTAAAGGACTACTTGAACATCACAGCCTATTCCGGTCTACCATCTGCGAACTGGACACGATTCTTCAGAACCTTCCGCCTACTACGTCTCCCGCTTGGACTATAGAGCAGACACTCTTAGATTCGCCGGATATTAGCAAGGTTCACGAAGCCACTCGCAGTCAGCCTATATGTACCGCCGTTCAGATCGGCTTGATCAACTTGTTGAGGGCTTGGGGTATCAGCCCATCTGCTGTAGTTGGCCATTCATCGGGCGAGATTGCTGCCGCGTACGCTGCCGGCTTGTTGGATATGAAACAGGCCTTACTTACGGCATACTTGCGCGGCATCGCCGTTGGGGAGCTCAGAGCCGACGGCGGTATGATTGCAGCAGGAATAAGGACCGAGGAGGCGAGTCAGCTCATCACAAAACTTGGACTGGAGCGAGAGTTATGTGTGGCCTGCGTCAACTCCCCTGTCAGCGTCACTATAAGCGGCTCAGAAAAGGCAGCAGAACGCATTCTCCAGGAATTAAAGGCGACGAAGACATTCGCGCGGAAACTGTCAACTGGAGGTCGAGCGTACCACTCGCATTTGGTGAAGCAAGTTGGTCAGATGTATGAAGACCTGCTTAGACCGTATTTCCAAGACAGTTATTTACCCAATAGCTCGGAAGTGAAGATGTATTCGTCAGTAGGGTACGAGACAGGCCAGTCCAGGCTTTTTCCCAAGCAAGCCAGGACAGCCCGATACTGGCGTGACAACCTCGAGAAGTCGGTTCAGTTTAGCGGCGCGCTTGACACACTCATGAACGATGGTAGGAGATTTGGTGGGCATCACCTTATCGAAGTCGGGCCTCATTCCGCTCTCAAAGGCGCTATTCAGCAAGTTTGCAAGGCCGGTCTGTTTGATTCCAGACAATTTCCATACAGCGCGACACTCATCCGAGACCAAGATGCTGAGCTTGCTATCATGCAACTAGCAAGGTCTCTATACCTTCATGGACATGACTTACATTGGAAATTCGTCAACAATTTAGCTCCTCAAGACCAAGTCGTAAGTCTGGAGCTGCCACCGTATCCCTGGGATTACTCTGCAGGCCTACATTGGTATGAATCACGGCTCAGCATCGAAATGCGGAATCGAAAATCCCCCCGACATGAGCTCTTAGGGTCCCTCCAGTTAGGTAACAATGGGATTGACTGGACCTGGAGGAACATTCTGCGACTACGTGAGGTAGAGTGGCTTTCGGATCACAGGATCGACGATCAGATCGTGTTCCCCGCTACTGGGTACCTTGCCATTGCAATGGAGGCTATTTCTCAAGTGCTTGAGACTTCAGAAAATCTTCACGCTCAGTGTTTCGAATTCCGTAACGTGTCCTTCAATGCTGCTCTGATTGTACCCGACGAGGCGAGCACAGGGGAAAAGGAAACCGAGATACACACCACCCTCTCAGCCCAGAAGATATCAAATACGAATACTTCGGGAAAATGGTTTCAATATTCCATTTCATCTTGGGTTAACGGCCAAGCTCATCTGCATTGTTCCGGCAGTGTTCGGTTATCTACCAAGTCAACGTCGCCTAGTGATGCCACCTGTGTACTGAATTCTGAACATTTCGACAAGTGGACTATGGGGAAATGGTACAAAAAGCTCTCGGACGAGGGATTCGTCGTCGGCCCGAGTTTTCAATCTCTGACTAGCCTGGAAACAGACAAAAATCGTACGCGCACGGAGGCAATAGCACACACTCCACTCAGGACAAGAGTTGGTACGGTTACTGATACTGTGTATCCTGTTCACCCAGTTACTATAGATGCTTGTCTTCAAGCTGCTATCATGGGGAGCACTGCTGGGAATATCGACAATCTCAAGGCCTTCATGCCTGTTTTCATTGGGGAGTGCAGGATTCAATGCTTGGAAGAGATTCGCAATGACAATGCTACCATTCACGCTAGCACGACGACCACCGGGTTCTGCACTAAAAGAGTCAATTCCACCCTACTAGACTTTGCTGGTAACGTTCTGGTGGACATGAAGAACGTCCGGTTATCGCTTCACTCAGGGAGGATGGACCAAGAAGAGCTTAGAAGGAGCGTACATGGACTGCGTCATCCTACTCTCCGTATCAGTTGGAAGCCTGATATTATGCGACTGCCTCCAAACTGCAACAGAGAACTCGGCGAATATGTTACCAACTTCACAAAGCATATCCGTATCATCTACTCGTCTCCAGGTGATTCTGTAGCCGTGGTAGGGGCTCTGTTGGACCTTGTTGGGCACTACAAGCCGAGCTTTCGTGCTCTGGAAGTTCTTCCAGGGTATCAGGACGCTTCCGCATATTGGCTCTCCCTCCTCGAAATGGGAACTTCACTTCCCCGCATCCGGTCTTGGGATACAGCTCACGTATTGGAAAATGATACACTCAAAGTTGACCGCGATGCGCCTGGTCGGTTTGATGTGTTAGTTCTGGGCAATGCGGAACTGTCAAGTCGACTTTGGGAACGCTCCCCTCAGCAGATTCTTTCTCTTCTCGATGAATCAGGCATAATAATCACCCCGAGAACCAATTCTGCCATAGAAAGCCTAAAAGCTGCCCAATTCACTGCCGTCAAGATTGGCGACCAGATCATTTTTGGGGTAAAACAGAAATTTACCGAAGAGCCGATCCAGCGCAAGGAGGTACTCATTGTCGTAAGTTGTCTCTCAACGTGGTTAACATGTAGCCTAACATTCCATAGCATAGGAACCCTTCAATAGTCGCACAAAATGTTGCAGATGCCTTGTTAAGGCATTTGAAAGAGATCGGCGCAGCTCGAGTTACAGTCACATCGCTTGCTGATGTATCTGGTGTCGCAGTCTCGCGAGGAACGCTGTGCATCTCATTGCTCGAGTTAGAGCACGAATTCCTTGCCACGATGAGTCAAGAAGATATGGACCGCTTACGACATCTCACTGATACTGTGTCTAACCTGCTGTGGATTACTGGCGCCGGCATGTTGAGGAATCCAGACCCCAACTTGACGCTTTCCAATGGATTATCTCGGGCTTTGATGCTCGAACAACCGTCGCTGAGGTTTTGTGTTCTGGACATTGGCCGCTTAGATGATCTGCACCTTCTGTCTACTTTTGACAACATCCAAAGATCGCTCACTGTCTTTCCAGAAATAGACGATAAGGAGTTCGTTCAGGTCGATAGGATCCTCTTCACCAGTCGCTTTCTGCCCTGCCACGACACCAATAAACTGCTCCGGAGACGTATGCGATTCGAGGATCCTATTGAGAAGCAAGATCTGATCACGACTGGACCCGCCCGACTTGCGATTTCTAGACCAGGTGTGACCGAAACACTTCATTTTCAACAGATCCGAGAGATGCAAACGGCACCTCCACCTGGCTTTATTGACGTTGAGATTAAGGCCGTTAGTCTGAATGCGAAAGACATCTACAACATTAGCGGCCATGTCGAGACGAAGGGTGGTACTTCCGCATTGGAATTCTGCGGAGTCGTGCGAAGTGTTGGGCCGGACGCCGGGGACAGTGACATCCACGTAGGTGATCGCGTGCTGGTTATGGCACCCAATCATTTCACTACTATTGAGCGCGTACCTACGTGGTCTGTTCACAGGATGCATCCCGGCGAGGACTTCGACACTCTTTGCACGTTGCCGGTCGCTTATGGCACAGCTCTATACGCTTTGCATGACAGGGGACATCTTCGTGCCGGCGAGTCCGTTCTCATCCATGCTGGCGCGGGGGCATTTGGTACCGCAGCCATTAATATAGCCAAGATGATCGGTGCTACAGTATACACTACTTGTAGCTCTCCCGCCAAGCGTCGCTACCTTATCAATGAGCTAAAGGTTCCGGCTGAACATATTTTCAGCTCTCGCGATATCTCTTTTGCTGAAGGTATCAAGCAGGTCACTAAGGGGCGGGGCGTTGATCTCGTCGTGAACTCACTTGTCGGAGATCTTATGCATGCTAGCTGGGACAGTCTCGCAAATTTTGGTCGCTTTGTTGAGATCGGGAAGCGTGAGCTCACCAATGTTGGCAAGCTACAAAGTGAGTGCATGACACTCCCACCTACCATGATGAGTTCGTACTAATGCCCATGTCAGTGGATATGTTCCTGAAGAACACAACCTTTACGGCCTTCGACCTGAGTGAGCTATTTCATCACGAAGATAAGTTCTATAGAGACATATGGGTTGCGTGAGTTCTTAAAAGGCTGGGGGTATGCACGGGCTGACATGAGATCAGGAAGACCAAGGAGACCATTGCGCTATACCGAGCCGGTCATATCAAGCCTGGTCCTATCACTAAATATGATGTCTCCGAGATCTCTCAAGCATTCAGGGCCTTTTCAGTTAAAGACCGGATCGGCAAGATAGTGGTCTCCCTAGAAGCTATCAACAGTCAGATACCGGTAAATCATTCTAATTCTACTAGCCTTTAGAGAGGGATTACGTACTAATATCATGAAGGTCGCACCAGCAAAATACTTCACAGTATTAGACCCTGATAAGATCTATTTACTAGTAGGGTGCCTCGGTGGCTTAGGGCGTAGTTTGAGTCGCTGGATGCTAAAACGAGGTGCACGGCACTTTGCATTCATAGGCCGTTCTGCCGACGATAAACCAAGCGCGAAGGAGCTGATAGGGCATCTCAAAGGCAGCGGTGCCGAGATTATAGTCGCTCGCGGTGATGTGTCCGTCGCTAAGGATGTACAGGCCTTCGTTCGGACTTGCTTAGATACGGGCAGGCCTATTGGCGGTGTTGTCCAGGCTGCCTTGGGTCTCAAAGAAGAACTCTTCAGCTCCATGTCCAATGAAGCTTGGCATACGGCAGTCCAACCCAAATGGAGGGGAACGTGGAATCTGCATTACGCTCTAGAAGGTCATGAAGGCGCACTTGACTTTTTCCTTCTGACATCTTCTGTATCTGGTAGCGTCGCGACGGCCACGGAAAGCAACTATTGCGCAGCAAACGGATTTCTTGATGCTTGGGCGCGTTGGCGCCGCTCACAGGGTAAGAAAGCAATTTCTGTAGGCTTGGGAATGATATCTGAAGTTGGCTATCTCCACGAGAACCCAGAGATCGAATCACTTCTTCTGCGCAAGGGAATTCAACCGCTCAACGAAGAGGAGTATTTACAGGTAATCGACCTTGCTCTTAGCAGCGAGGTTGAGAAGCCGGGGCCTGGCGATGCGCATATCCTTACTGGGTTGGAGTCACAAGCCCTCCGAAAACTTGCCGAGCAGGGCTGGGATGTGAGTAGTGGGAATATGCTCGATCCGCGATCTGCTGTCCTATCTGCTTCGGTAATTTCCATGATGGACCAAGGAAATGGCCGAGTTGTAGGTGCCGAGCTTGCAGATTCGCCGTCGTGGCTGCAAGGTATCTCGCCAGCCGTAGCCAAAACGTTTGCTTCCGAGTTCCATGCCGCATCTTTAGTAGATGCCATCCTCGGAATGACCCGGAAACGGTTTTCGGCTTTGATTCTGATGCCAATTGATCAGATCGGCGTAACTCGGAGCCTGACGAAGTTTGGTGTGGATAGTATGATCGCTGCAGAGTTTCGTACATGGATCTGGAGCACATTCAAAGTCGATATCGCCTTTTTAGACCTTCTCAGCGATCAGATGACCCTGTCATCCCTAGCAGAAGTCATTTCGCAGGGTCTAGGAACTTAAAGATAAAGAACCTGTAGGCTATCGTTTCCATCGCGCTATGTGCTTTAAGATTTAGAATGATGTCGATAGAAGATGCAAGATCCAGATTAGATGAGGCGATGCTATGAAACTAATCAGGACTACGTCCAAGCACTCTCTTCGTACAGCTTGTGATGAGAGCTAAACAAAATTGACCCTTCGCCTTACTGTCTCAAGCCTGAATGCTTAACCACTCAACAGGTTGGCAGGTAGGGCTGAATTTAGTTGACGCCTACGCCTAGTCATGACCAGTGAACAGCAGTAGGCTTGGTGTGCCTCTATCAGGCGGGAAACAGGTGAGGTGACGAAGGAAAGCCTAGCGCGTGTAGCACGCGGCGAAGGCACCTGAAAAGGAGCCGCCAAGGGCTATACGCACAGCGCTAACTCGCTAGGGATAAAGCGCCCCTATCTACAAGCTCAAATACGCCTGGACATAGTCGCTGAAAAACACCATTTGGATCATATTCTGAAGATACTTTCTTCATCTCGTCAAGGTTGTTTTCGCCATAGCTTCTAAAGTTCGCATGCTCGGGGCTTACATAGCTGAGATACAGCAAGGGACAGAGACCGTCGGTCACTGTTGCCGCGAAATCGCCGAGACCCTTGATCGTCGCAACTACTACTAGGCGAGCCCATTCTGCCAGCTCTGGGGTTCGAACGCTGATATTTGTCTGCACCACGATGGTGTCGTGTGGGTAATCTTCTAGGCCGAACACGTTGCCTCCAGGTGCCACTGAATGCCGAAAGTAAACTCTTGTGAATTGGCTATGAAGAATAGTGTGTTGTGAAATCCCTGACGCTCACCTTCTTTTCACCTCTTTTGCCATCACACGGTACAGTTCGGTCGTCTTAGCAATAATAGAGACATCATTTTTGAAACATAAAGTGTACCAGACATTGCTGGAGAGCATTTCAGCGTATAAGTCGAAGAGATATTGGTTTAGCACTCGATGGGGGTTCGCAACCTACTAGTAATTCGTCGGCACTGACGTGTAAGCCAGTACTTCGCTCAAGCTTGTGGTTTTCAGATTATTCATGAGCTTGGGCATTTGCCAGAATTTCGCCAACGCTGGAGGATATTAACCCCTACTAAGTTCACACAGATCGCCACGACAGCAGCCTCGATAAGACGAGGGATATGGCACATCGTGAAGTTGAGCATGCCGCCAGGATCCTCGGATGAGCGTGTAGCAAAATCGGCGATGGCCTCAGCGGTTGCGGGCAAGACATCCATGCTGTGCACTATAAAGCCATCCCAAAGTGGCCCACTCGGCATAGTCTTCATGCTGTGGAATGAGTTTCCACCGCCAAGCAAGAAGCCCCTTACGCCTATTACTGCCTCACGGTCGCCGGCTACAACACGTCCACGTTTCTCAAGCTCTTCATAGACATCTTTCTACTTGGCGCCGGGTCCGATGTGCGCCATGACAGACGCAGCGTCATCCCTGATGTTGTTGAGCAGGTCAAGTCTATAGTCACCCCGTTGTCGATGTTGTTGCTATCTGTCCGGTTCATATGGCCACTGGAACGGATAGCAAAGACCTGGCCCGCCTCTCCTAACGCCTTGACGAGTGTGGCGATCTCAGATGCGGACTGCGACTGTAGAATACATTCTGGGCAGAGTTTGGCGCTGTTACACCAGTAAGGCTGTATACGCTCCGCATAGCCTGCGTCCGAGACAAGATGCGATCTCGCAAGCCAGCGGTAACAAGGCCTGCGCTGATGGGCTAAGCTCTCCGTGGCTGGGAATGGTAGCCATGACTGGTGGCGAGATTGGTTCCAATTGCTGTGAGGCTGCTAAATACTCACTAGTCAACTGCACTGGGTGTCATGATTATATTATACCAAGTAAGCTGGTGCAGCCTAGGAGAGTTTCCCGAGAAAGCCTTAGAGAGCAACAGCAGGCCGTTGTTACGATATATTGATTCTAGGATAGCCGAGATGGAAACTACGCCTTCATACTCGCATCAAAGATATAACAACGAGTTGTCAGCGGTATAATACTCCTCGTATTCTATTCGCGTATATTCGAACAGTAGCACTGTCATCCGCCCTTATGGTCTCACGATCCCAGATGCTTGTTGTGATCGTACATGCAGTTAGGAACCAGACAATGAACCTTCATTGATGCCTTTTGCTTCCCAAAATGCGGTCAACCATTGATCCCAAGTAGCGATTGGTGATTCCGTCCTCGATCCCTAGTGTTGGTCTGTGATGCATGTCAACCACACGATCTCAGATTTTGTACAGTTCTAAAAACAGTGACATTAGGTTCTAAGACCAATATGTCTCTGGAACTTCTCGAAGTTGATCCAAAAAGTGACTTTCCTGATATCGCCAGATGCATGTTCGATTCACATGAGAATCCTCTACAAACCTTCTTCTGGGCCTTCTTCCCAATTAATGGAGAAGGAAATGAGGCTCGCGAAGACGCCATAGCCGAATGCGCGACCCGGCTCTATTCATGGCATATCGAGGATCCCACGAGCTACTGGCAAAAAGTCGTCGACACCGACACTGGCCGAATCGCCGGTGCTGCGCTTTGGAAAATATGCCACAGTGACCCTTTCGCCGAGGAACATCATATGGAAGTGTCTTGGTATCCAGATGACGGGTCGCGCCGCTTCGTCGAGCAATTCCTCGAGCTCTATGAACGGCCAAGAGCTCGCGTAGGCCGGAGGCCGCAAGTCTGTGAGTCGAAGTGGCTGACTCGACTCCCAATACATTGTTAACCGGGCAAATAGACTTGTACATCCTTTTCACTCATCTAGACTACTGCCGGCAAGGTGTCGCACAGAAATGCTTGAACTGGGGTATGAACAAAGCTGATGAGATGGGAGTCGAAATGTTCTTGGATTCGACGCCTGTTGGGAAGCCGGTTTATGAGGCTAACGGTTTCCACGTTGTCGAGAAAACCGTCATCATCCCACAGACGGACAATCCGGACGAGGGGTGGAAAGAGGCGGAAGAGAAGATTGGCCACTCGAGCTGGTGGCTTATGTGGAGGCCGGTACGTGGAAATACGATGAGGGAGTAACAATTAAGCCATGGGAAGCCCAGTAAGAGATGTATGAGTACACTAGAAATCCCGGTGCTTGAGCATCATGATTAATACCTGCGCATTCTTCGTCTACCTTTGTAAGTAATTGCTTAAAGATGGATCGGTCGGCTCTCTCACTCAATGATAGTCTACGAGAAAATATTATGTGGGCATATCAAGGAGGTATCGGCTACGACGAAGAATACACCATAGGACTCCTGAGTCCTCCCCGGTACTGCTGAGGCATTAGTACTAGTATAGTTGGTTCTGGATAGACGGTTCTAAGCTGCTGGGATGCTTTAAGCCATTTGGATTCGGATCAAGAGCTGTGAGGTAAGGTTTCATTACTAGAGAACTGCGATACGTAGTGTTTCTGGGATCACTTCATACCCATTGACAAGGCTGCAGACGTTGAACGACCCGCGAGTACCGCGAGCCTTTTGGCTTATCAAGGGAGATTATGGCAACACTATTGATCTAATCGACCTCTTTAGGCCTCCGCAATACGATTTCGCTTCTAACAGTGCTGATGACAAGAACCTCAAGGCAGCAATTCCGATGGGAGGGAAAAGGAAGGATCCAATCATAGCTAATATAAGAAAAGTAGGACTATCGCCAAGATCATAGTGTAGCTGCTGCCAATAGTCCAACTAAAGCGGAAATGCGACAGAATAGGAGCAATAAGACCAGTCTCGCATAGGTGACGGAGCGGTTTCCAAAACGCACCACCAAGTGACTATATTCGGAAGAACGTATAGCGGCATATGATGCTCCTGCACCGACTGCGCATAGGGCATCCGAAACCTACTACCAAGTTTAGTTTCCCTGTCGACCGGGTGTAGCTTGTATGGGATGAGCTAGACAATCGCTATAGCTGGAAGCAAGCGCATTGAATATGTTACCGTGATGAGTCATATCCAAACATCATTCTCTTGGGGGGGATGAACAGCATTTCCATTTATACATCTAGTCAAAGGTAATCTTGTTCCCTTCAGATTTTTGAAGCGCTCCAGTCTTATACGACGCAACAGAGACTTCACCGTACTTGGGAGCCGACGTAGCCCTGGCGGAAGATGTGTTGTCTCTCCCTTCCCCTTGTTCTCGCCTTTCCGGCCGTCTCCCATTCTGCTGAGGTTTCCCATTCCTCCCGGGAGCACCTTTACCATATCTCTTCTTGTACCTAACCTGATCGTCTTCAGCGAGCTCGATCTTGAGCTCTCGGCCATGGAGCCTGTTGACCCACCACTTGCGCATATGGAATTTCTTTTGTTTCGTCTTATTCTCAGCATCAGCTTCGTCGTCCTCTTTGCTCTCGTCCGCATCCCGAAAGTCATCTTCCGTCTCGATCTCCTCTTTGATCTTGACAAAGCCCTTCACCGCCCAGGCTGCAGCGTCTGCTTCCTTGAACTTGACCCAGCCGTAGCCCTTGCATTTGCCGCTGTCTTCGAACGTGGCGGTTTTGACCCATTCAATCTCCCCGCACTTCTCGAACTGCGTGCGCAAGTCGTCCTCCGTGACCTGGAACGATAGATTGCCTACGTATATCTTCCGACTGGCGTTGTTTTGCTGTCGGATGCCGGTTGATCCGGCACCATTCGCCTCTGCACCATCTTCGGTAGCTAGAGCAGCCGGCTCCTTCTGCGGCCGACCTTCGAAAGACGTAGCATTCTTAATCAGAACCTTCCGTCCCTCGAGCTCTGTCTCGGTGAGCGCCATAGCAGCGACGGCCGCGGCTTCGCTATCGAAATCAACGTATGCGAAGCCC
The DNA here is from genome assembly GCA_022593225.1 of Xylaria sp. FL0064. Taxonomy (NCBI): domain Eukaryota; kingdom Fungi; phylum Ascomycota; class Sordariomycetes; order Xylariales; family Xylariaceae; genus Xylaria; species Xylaria sp. FL0064. Next base: position 1,001,722 of record JAJKLE010000009.1, on the reverse strand, counting down.
TTGTTCTGCGGTTTGCTCTGCTGCGACCCATCTTCGTTCTGTTGTCTGGCTTGCTTATTTCGGTCCTTGTTGAGAGGCAGGTTCACTCTTGTAATATTCTCTTCTTTTATTATCCCTCCGGAAGAATTCAGTAGCCACTTAAATAGCTCGAGTCGCGTCAAGGTGAATGGCAGGTTCCCTATCCATATTCCGTACTCTGATCGTTTCTTCTCTTTCGCGTCTTTGGTCTTCGGTATAGGAAGTCCATCGTCGGCCTCGTCGTCACTGTTCGGCTTGACAGGTAACGGTTTACCCTTTTTAAGGAGACGTTTGGCTTTCTTTGAGGGCGGTTCGGGAAGGTTGATGTCCACCTCGATCTCTTCCAATTGAGTCTTGCGCTTTTTGGAGGTGGATGAGGGGTCTGGCGGTGATGCCGGCTGCTCTATGTCTTCGGTAGCCATGTTAAATGGCTCAGCGAGTATCGCAGAAAACTGGCCACCAACTACTAGAACTTCTCAAACAGGTCTCCTAAGGTTCGTCTTGGAAACCTTAACCGATGTTCGATTCTGGCTAAGGTGGTGATCGTGGAGGACGTCCTGGGTCTTCAGTACTGGAAATTTTTCTGGGTCCGATAAGATAGCGATGAGCATTTATGCACCTACTGAGTTTATTTTCCATCTAAGCTTCTTCTATAACGATATGATCTTACTCCCATAACAAAATCAATTGGATCGCAGAACTTTTGCAGATTGGCTGCTTGTACGCTTCAATATTTGCGCTACTTAAGTACTCCAATCCACGAACATCGAGAGACTCTTGTACTCGGAATCCGTTCCACATATCATAGTTTAAGTGGTCAATCGGGTCTTAATGAATCCTTGTTCATAGGGAGGCATCCAGCCCTTGACTTCAAGGCTTAAATTCGAACTTAACAAGATTCTAGTTGAAATTGAGTCTCCGTCGTTGCCAAAGAGATACTCTCTATAGGTTTCTAAAGCCAGTTGACTCCTATACATTGAACCCTGATTGCAGTGTAGTCATAGATAGATACCATTATTCTAAACAATGCAAAAGAATACCGATCCGCAACTTCATCTAACCCTATAAGCTGCAAGTAAAATATTTATCTAGTTCTATACTTGATGATAGTAAAAGCCACCAGAATGGCACAAGCCTTCGCTTCTCACTTGTCTAACCATTCGCTCATTCATGCCTCCACTTCTCATCGTCCCGACTAACAACAACCTCATGAACCCGGACCCTATTCTCAACAATCTGCCTCCCATTAACCAAATCATTCTCATCCGCCCTCTTCCTCGCCTCCTCTTCATCCCTCGCAATCCCCGCCTTCACATGTCTCGCAACCAATCTCCGCCTCGCAACCTCGAAATCAACCTCCACAAACCAGCACTCGTCCATGAGCGCCGCAGCCTCGCGCCACGGCTCCTTATCCAGAGCCACATAATTCCCCTCAAACACGACGATGCGGTGGCCCGGGTGAATCGCGATGTCGTTCTCCTTGGGGTCCTTGACGGCGTGGTCGAAAGACGGCGCGAAGATCGTGCTCGACGACGCCGTGAGGGGCTCCCGGAGGGCTTTCACGAGGGCCAGGAATGAGGGCCCGTCGAAGGTGAACTCGGCCCCGCGGCGTGCGTGTGCCGTCGTTGGGTCGGGCATTGCGGAGAGTTGTGCCCGCGTTAGGTGATATCCGTCCATGGGCACGAAGGCGGCGATGGGCACGGCTTCTTGCACCTCCGGGTGCAGGGTTGCGTGCCGCGCATTTAGGGCTTGTGTAACGATTTGTGAGAGTGTGGTCTTGCCTGGTCGACGTTAGTGCTTGTCATTCAATGGGAGTGAGATATAGGGAGGGGACGATGAAGATACCTGAGCCTGGTATGCCGCCGATTGCTATCACTTTTAGATGTCAGCGAGAGTCTGAAAAGAACCGAACCGAAATCCAGACGCTAGACGTGTGTGTAAAATTTATCTAGTCTCTTTCGCTTTTAAGTCAGAGAGATTCTATAAAATAACACTTACTAAATCGGCGGTCTTCTGGTGTTTGTTGAAACCTATCCCAGGCTTTGTCAACCAGACGGACGACTTGCTCATTCATTTCGACTCTTGTCCGTGATTTTGAGACGGGAACTCTATGAATTGTAATCGTATGCCTGTGTTCCCTAATGACTGAAATTCATATGCAGATGAAATTGATTTAAATCAAATGAAGAACTGAGATAACTGTACGTTTTTGTATGAGATACGATACTCAATAGTAGTGGGAGTTCAATGGGGGGTCAGTTGAGCCCCTCCATAGGTAACCCCACCACTAATTTAGGTAAAGGCATGACGAATTGAACTTTTAGTGAGTGTTTATTCACTCGCCTTCTCGCTGTACCAATAACTACCATAACTCCCCATACACCCGGCGGTCGAGAACTTGATAAAGTCGGCATAATCAGGATAATTAAGTAATGCACCTGGTCTAGTTAGGGTGGCCCAACACTAAGTATTTCAGACATGAACAGAAACGGCGATCTAGATTCCGGGCTCCTGGGCATCGCATTATCAGACTCAGACACCGAACTCGGCGACAACGTCTCGTCGACCAAGAAGCAGTCGCAAGAAGCGCGCACCGGACAATCGGAGGCTGATTTTCAAGAGGTGAAGCGGACATACCACGTAAAAGTTGAGAACGGGGAGGTATGTATCCGTAACTCCGACTTATTTCCATAGCATTCCTCCTTCGCTACAAGTACGCGCTCGTGTAATTTTGGAGCCTGCCCAGTATAGCCGCAATGACACAGGCCGTGTTCCATAGCGTGTATTGGGGAGGTAGTCTGATCATCTATTAACGTGTTGATTGCAGATATGGAAGAATATACAACTACCACTTAGTCCGCAGGTCTCTAAATCCGAGGCTCAGACCCTACTGCACGCCGTGGAGGAGTTATACTTTTTTCAACGGTTTGCCAAGGGCGCCCGGCTCGCCCGGTCCATAATGGATGATGATGCTGGTACGGGCAAGATAGATGGGGATACGTTGAGGACCCTTTTGTACTATGAAATGAAGTGCAATGATAGAGTTAATAATTAAACCGACGTGCGAAAATGGAATGCTTCTTGGTACACGATTCATAGAATGAATGCACATCACATTTGAATGTAGATGAAGAATATGATGAGAGGAGTCTAGATATTACTGTGTACCCAATGGGTGTAGACGGTCTATCTCTATCATCTATAACAGTTGGTGCCCGAATGGGGGTGCAGGAACCCCGGGCAGTAAATCTAAACTTCTATTCTAAACCCAAAATCTGAGGGATATGCCGGAACGCCTTGCTTTTTTTTCTATAGCTCGCCATCGACCTAATCAGATCGCCATTTGGACTCCTGGAAAATGCCGCAATCATCTATGAGGTTCGTTGTATACAGTAACGTCGTAAGTGGATATATATTGCCAGGGTGGTGCTGGGTGGTGAAGGGGATAAAGATGCCTCGATTATGCCATCATCGCCGCGCCTCGCAACCGTTCCTTCTCGCGTTCCTCGGCGAAGACGCGTCGACTCATTTCGAGCACGCACTCGAAGCCTTCCTTGCCCTTCATCGCGTTCTCTTTGAAGCGTGTGACGAGGGAGTCCTCAATGCTGTTCTTTATCCGCTGCCAGCCACCGCACAGGGCAGTTATCCTCGCGGATTGCTCGAAATTGGTCTGGGTCGCGCTCTGAGGCTTGTATACGACCGTCTCTTGTACTCTGACCAGGTTTGCCCATGTGATGTTCTGCGATACCATGGTAACGGTTTTCTCGGCCGGGTTGACATAAGACACCTCGAGGACTTGACTGGACTCCGTGCAGCCGAGAACGCTCTTAAGCCATTCCGGCACGGATTGTTTGCAGGTGATGAGACGCTCGGTTCGGAGGATGCCCGTCTCGGCATCTACGCTTCGCGACAAGGTGTCGACGGCAGTGACGTGCGTGCATTTCTCATTCCATGGGCTGTATTTCTGCCAGTTGGCAGTGGACACTTCCTCCCAGGAATAGTTGAATGTGCAGGTGTTCGAAAAAATCTTCATTTCTACAACGACCGCTGAACAAGCTGGTCGTGCTCGTTCGATAGGCTCGTTTTTCGATGGACACGGACTATCTGTGGCGTATCTACGATCTCTATTGTAGTAGAGGTTCGCAGTGGCAAAACCGTCCGGTCACGCGACGATGTCCGGAATGATAATTGAAGGCAAAATGAATGCTAATCAGACGTCGGCTTCGTCGAAGGACGTCTAAACAGAAGCAAGTAGAGTATTGAAATTCCTCGGCAGATGCGTTGATAAAGCGAAGGTGATTAGATTGATGTCGGGATGATAAGGAGGAAAACGGCGGTAGAGTTGGGGTGCGTGCTTTTTCAATTGAGCGGCTAAAAAATTTATGCACAACCCGCAAAGAATCGCCCAGAATTGGCTTGTGACCATTGACCTCAATTGATTAGTACGTTACGCGTTAGCGTACCAGAAGGGTGCCCACTCCGAGAGCCCGGACCACTCAAATTCTCCATTCCAAACCGCTATGGAGCTGACTCCACAACTATCCATTTCCATATCGGGTATAGAGTGGCTTATCAGATAATGAGTCGGAAACTTCTGCATTCACCCGCCCCTGATTGGCCAAATTCACGAACTCCAGAAGCCGAAGAGGCCCAAGCTTTGTCCGAACCGGCTGAAGCCGTTGCACTGACCACTGACCGTAGGTATCCTCCCCACAGATGGAAAACATACGAGTGCGGAGAGCCGGATGCGTATCTCATATCGAACAATACTCATTGGAGGATCTGCAGGGTCCAAGATCTTCCCCATTCTAATACAATCGAGGCTCTGCTATTCGCCCGATCTTGTTCATCAAGGCACAATCAATAAAACAATAGGCCCAATTTTTACGTTTATTGACGTCAGTTCTTCAAGATCTCGGAATGTTCGATCTTCTGTTGCCATGTCCTGTACTGCAGTACTGTATGACATGATAATGAGCTCAATGGTTCTCAAGGGCCCGGGCTCGCCGGGGTCGAATTTCGTTCTGATTCTCGAAATAGAGCAGTGAAAGGGAGTTTCATTCCACGGCTTGATATCCTCAGTTATAGGCGCGGTATCCATCGGGGAGTACCCTCATTGAGCTTCATGTGCGGGACCATAAAGTTAGGTTCAAGGTTAACCAAAAAGCTTTACCGGTACTAAACCGTCATTTAGAGATCCCCAAGTTGGCTTATAGCCTTAGCATGTCATTTTCTTCTCCTCGCACTTACTATGATGTAAATAATCCAGGGCCGATGACTTGGAGTAGCGGAGGTGATGCTAATAGTCAGTAGATCGTACCACAAGAACCCAGAGGGGTATTATGATGATGAGCAGCGAGCTAGAGCTACTTTGGCGTCACCGCCCATACCATTCTGGGAAACAAGGGTCCTCGGTTCGTTCTGCAAGCGCTCGCGAGCTCGTAAATTCAGCACTGCCCCTATTCTATACCTGCAAAGTGAGAATAAAAATGAAGATAACCGTTCCCGGAAACAGGTAGCACAGGAACAAACGTAGAGAGTAATGCTTAGCAGTGGCAGCTATCAAGACAGCAGGCAATGTAGCCTATGCCTGTCCCTATTCTTCTAAAGCGTTACTCTCTCGCTTAAGTGGTAGTTATGGCAAGCGCTTGAGTTTATTGTATGAACTGTGTAATCTGATGGAAGGCCTCTATGTACACGAATGGGTTGCAGTGCCTCGTATTTCACATGGTACATTCCCGTGACCCATATCTTGAAAACTTATATCCCCTCTACATTCAGGCTTCCACTATACATATGACGGAAGGGCATGATGGGAACTAACGACAGCTTTCATCAAGCCAAGATAGTTCAGAATTATCTCACCGTCTGCGTGAAGATCTTGTTGTATCCAGAAAGACTGAACCTGCGTTCGAAAGGCCTTCATGCTTCGCCCATATCCATTCCTCTCTGTTCTGTCTATCAAGTTCAAAATAGCGGCCCTTTGCTCGTCTGTGCGTGCTTCGCCAGCAATAATCAGCAGGGGAAAGAAGTGGTGGCAATAACAACTTTGAACAGGACCTGCGAATGCGGGTTCTACCAGAGAATCAAGATTTGCGAGAGGCTCTCGCGGGTCCTGTGAAGCACGAGCAAGATAAACTCGGGTAGATATCCGGTATAACTGTGCGGTAAACTCAGCGTCGTCGCTTGAATCATCTAGGCCTGAGTCAATTGCAGGGAGAGATGGAAAGTTATCGACCTTCCACTCAAGAGCTCTGAGGCGATCTTTATACGCTATATCTTGGCTTCTCGGGTCGCTTGGATCAAGTAACACTTCGCATATCTCAGAAAGCACGTTCAAGATTACATGAGGACGGTTCTGAAAGAGTGATGCCTATGATTCAAAGTCAGCAAATATTGGTACAGAGTTGAGTTATAGTCATAGTCATACTGTTGGCTCTTCTGGCAAAGGCGAATATTGGTTGATAGGTTGAGCAGGGTTACTCGTTAAATCCGCGCCCGCAACAGCCAGATAATTGTGTCGCCAGTGATACAGGGTGAACCGAGACATCAGCTTGTGGAAGTAGACCCAGTCGAGCAGATCCTCACTGCCAGTCAGGTTAGACTGATCTTCCAATTGGGCACGCTGTACGACTTCCGTGGCGCCTCGAATATACAAGAGCCACTCCCCAGAATTTTCTGAGGGCAATAGTATCTGTGGATGGGATATGAGCCTAACTGTATCCCCAGGCATGATCGCCTTGACTCACCTCGAAGGCGCACAGAAGCATACATGCCGCAACATGCTGAGCAGCTTCTACCGATCCTTGAGCAGCCTCTTTCGCAGACGTAGAAAGGGCTGCGAGTGCGGTGACTTTAAGTGACATGGTTTCTCGATGAAGTCCACCGCGGTGCAAGGATGAGAACGCAAGCAGCGCATAGACCAGAGCCCGTCTTGATACAGTATCATGAGTGAAGATCATCTGCATAATCACATCGCGAACGTGCGATGTCGCTGGATTAAACGTCACTAACGAGTAGTGAGCAGCTTCGCGGACTAGAAGGTACATTAGTATGATTCGGCCATCATTTCAAAACATTGATTTGCACCTACAATAGTATAGCAGTTCCATATGCGTCAAATTTGACCGGGGTTTCGCCCATAACTTCGGACTAGGTAGAGCTGGGTTTTGAGGTTTTGAGGTTATGGGCAACGATAGATATTGGTATAGCTCAATATCTCGCGAGGTCGTATTGATCATCAGATTGCTGTTCCTGCATTGCGTCTGTGTCCGCGTAGTAGTCGCCGGTAAAGCCGCTCTAATTGCACGCCTCCTATCATTGTCCTTTGGCCATGACAGGCGAAGTTCGTACCCTTCGCAGTCTCGTTGAGCTGTAGAACACCTGCGGCAAGTAGGTACGCCACGATCGCATTGAACTTTTCGAGCTAGAGACGCGCGTCATCAGACGGATTGCTCAGATCAGGCCTTGAGACTGATATAGTTACTAACCTTTACAAGTCCAGCATCCCTGCCTTGGTTTTGATATTGGATTAGGTGATGCCGCCGGCATCGTGTTTAGACCGCGGGGCTGACAATTGGTAATAATTATGCGCCAAGGCAGATGATGGGGATTTGGAAGGCCCGAAGTCCGTAGTTTCAAGTCAATGAAGCCTCAAGACCGATCTTCAACACACTTGAACAGTCTTAATTAGCTGTTGGAATCGGACAAAGTTGCTTGTGATGGAGCTGCCCTTTTATTGACGATCAGCTCTGTCGTCAGCTCACAAAAATAGCTGACATCGTGACCCCTGATTCGCGGGCCCACTTGAAGCAACTTTTTCCGAACGCGCATTTGTCAGCTCACTTCAGTACGGCACAGACGACCAAAACACCATAATCGCGGGCTTGTAGACGTCGCGCAACGCCGTAATGTTGCCTAGCAATCTTCATCGTTCACGAATCAATGAGCATGGGCTGGGATATCCTAGGCATGCGCCCACTTGGGTGAAGGACCAACTCCAGCCGAGGAGTTCTTAGCATGAAGTGAAGCCTCCAGTGCCTGTCAAGAACAGCTATATAAATATGACCTGTGTGGCTGTCCATGAGTGTTGAATTCATCACATAAATTCATCTTCCTCATTCTACAAGCACCCTCGCCGTCTTTAAACCCAACTTACAGTGCAACATTCGCTTTCCTTCAAAGGAAACACTACACAATGGCTACCTACCTGATCACTCAAGCAACTGGCCAACAAGGTCAATGGATCATCAGGCACCTTCTTGCTACAGGCGCAAAGGTCCATGCTATTGTGCGTGATCCTTCAAAAATTCCCGACGTTTTGAAAAGTCCAGGCGTGACGGTCTTTAAAGGGGAAAGTGTCAACTTCGACGAGGTTTTCCAAGCAGCACAGGGTTGCAAGGCAGTCTACTTGAACACCTTCCCCATTCCTGGTTTGGAGACGCAGCAAGCCAAGACTATCGTCGAGGCGTCTAAGAAGGCAGGTATCAAGAGTGTGGTTGCCTGTACGACCATGGGCGCAGGAAACAAGGAGATATGGGATGATGCTATTACTCGAGAATGCTATCTACACGATTATTATGCCTCCAAGGCCGCAGTTGAGGATATTGTACGTGGTGCCGGCTTTGAAGCCTGGACTATCCTCCGACCAGCATTCATCCATGTCGACTTCATGGTGCCCAATACCTACGGAAACTTCCCAAGGCTCCCAACGCACGGGGAATTGGTTCATCGCTTCAACGACGGCGTCGGCATGGGCTACACGGATGCAAGCGATATCGGAAAGTACGCTACTGCCGCCCTCCAAGATCCGGCCAAATTCGGAGGCCAGGAGATTGAGCTTGTCAATGAAAGCTTGACTATCGAAGAAGTTCGCGACATCCTAGTGAGAGTCACTGGCAGGAATGTTACGACGAGAAAGTTCTCTCTGGAGAATGACGAACAAGTCACTGGCCAATTGTTCCAGCTTTTTGCAAACTTCAAGGATTTCGGTCCTATCTTCTCCGCCGCACGGGAAGCGCAGGCCAAGTTCGGTATCCATTTCACCCCACTTGAGGAAGCTCTTCGAAGGGACAAGAGCCGTCTTCTGGAGACCTTGCCAGTCAAGGAGTAGGTCCGGTCTCGTGTTTGAGAAACTGTTTAAGTGGAAGAACAGATAGATCTGTGGGCTCTTTCTAGTTCGTTGCGAAGGGGTAACCTCGATTGTTACATAGACGCTGTGTTTCTTATAGTTGTTAGGAGTGAATAGAATAGACTGTAACTTGGCATGCTGTTATATGTTGATACACTATGAAAGTGCAAACGTTCAGTTCAAGAGATATCGGCTTGTATGTTATGCGCTGAATTCGTGTAGGTATCTCGGAGACAAGAGTAGCAAGGGGTAGTAGGACTCTTAGGAGTAGGTGTGCGGTACCCTAGCATGTTTCATATAACAACTTAGTCCACCCTAAAAGCGATTGGGAGAAACTCTAGGACGTAAAGGTCTCGAGCTCTTACGCCATTCTTACGACCTGCAATTGGCTTACTATAGCCCAGCTTGACTCTGGAGACAAAACCTGTAGACATTAGGTGGCTGAAGAAAACTTGCACTCCACTTTCATTAATTAACTGTACTTTACTTTTACTTTCATACTCGAGTTCAACTTCCATTAACACTTGGCCGATCTCGTCATAAGAGAATTTGTCGGTTCATTTTACACAGCAGTCGTAAGATTTCACATTCGGAACCTGTGGTGGATGCGAGCCGCAGCTAAGTAAGCCGCGGGTTGCCATGCTTCACTATTCTGAGGCTTTAAACCCACTATCTACCATTGCAACATTTTGGCGAGGCTCAGCCCAGCTTCCTCATAGCAAAAATGCGTTGAACTATGCAGATGGCCTGGTCCCGTAATCTATTTTAAAGACACTGTTTGGTACTCGTCTCCCCCTTTCATCTTATGTAGTTGAATGCATATTTCATTCGACTCCCTTATATCATCTCGTTCATGTTGCTGGTCATAAATCGACTTCATATGGGAGTATACAGAGTGATATAAGCAAATTGAGAAGGAGACTCTAGTAAGAAGTAAGGATAGGGGCTTGATGGTTGTTCATTGAAGGCACTCTCCCCTATACTTCACTTAATACGACTTAAGAATACCGTGTAATCTCTGGACCTGAGCCCTGACTCATACACGTACTGGATAACGAAGTTCTTGATTGGCATGCTCGAAAAGGGGTGCGCATGTCTGAGGATTTTTAGGTTCCTGGTCACCTTCTGCGGTCGCGATACCGGAGCCCGTGTTGGAAATTGTTAATATACTAAAAGCGGTGCAGAGATGAGAGGAATCCTTAACATTTGCAAACTCTAAGAGATCGGGTATAACTTCGGTCAATGCTGATTGAAGGTCTGACGCCCAATCCCTCTAGAGCACCGCACCACTGCCTGCGTCTTGACCCTGAAATCTTTCCCTCGACAAGCTTAGCAGGTAGTATGCCTGACGAGCGAGGCATCAGGGTTGCATGGCAAAGATTTCCTCACATGTATTGAGCCTCTAAGCATGTACGCTGCAGGCGGAAATTGAATGTAGGCGACAGGTCCTTATAGGGGAATATGGTGCGCAGCTGACTATTTCGAACCGAATTTGTTGAAAGATAATCCTCCTTTGTCTTAGCCACCGGGGGTCACGCGCTCTCTATCCTAAGATCTCGCGATGATGGAACTAGCATCTACCAATTTGAGACACGAAACTGATTAGCCCGGATGAGTGAGGAGATGCAAACGCTCTCAGATCGCTGCATTTGCAAGCAAGCATCCATTGGCTTACATGTATCTAAAATAGCTGAAATTGCCGGTTCTGGCTCTCGGTTAAGGCTTACGGGCAGGCGTAGAAGCACCTAGGCCAGCCCAGTATAGGGCTAGTGCCGGGGAAGTGAAGTCAGAGTCCTCGTAAATATGGCACGCCAAGCTAAGTAGCTCTTTGCCAGCCATGCCAAGCGATTAGGTCGGAATGCGAAATGACCTAGTATGAGGTAAGTTGACATCGAATCAGTTGCGTGATCGCCTAATTGGCAATGAATATGTTGCAAACAATTACGAACTGGAAATTGAATCTTGTCATGCTGCATCAACTCGCCGTTCGCACGCTGACAACTTGGATATCATCACCTTGAGACATCGAATATAATTATTTCTCGGATCATTGTCAGGGGTAAAGAAATAAACAGAAACAGTTACGGCATAGGCACTAACGTAATGAACAGCAAACGACCATACGCCACTGAATTGAGACTGTCTTATATTTGGCGCTACCCAAAGTGATGGTTATGAGCTGCGTCGCTTACTGAACTGGCCATGATCAATATCGAAGCGTACGATGCAGATGTTCGCAAAATACAACTCGACATGAACTATTAGCGGTGAGAATATGTTTTCAAGCGGAGAATAGAGTCCCATTTCTGGAATTGCTATGCGGGGTTGCAAGGGTGGGATAGTTTAGCGATAGGTGTTGTTGATCACGACCCCTAGCAGCGGCCCCTGTAGCTCCCTCGTGTCAACATAATACGAATATGAAGGCTCGTATTGATGATGTTTGACTATGACTTGATTGACTTGAATGATTCAAATTCTCCACATGTCATACTACCGGGAGCTTGCACCCGGTACGGCCGAGACTGCGCATAGACACGACAATAGCCTGACATCGCCTAATGATGCCATTACCAACTCTTCGCTAAGACATTTAAATCAGGAGATGTATAATATATAAGGGTAGGGCATCGTTCACTGACTTTGTCTACACTGCACATCCGCATTAGATATTGTCGACAAGCCAACATCCTCGTTACCCATCCCTATCTTCGTTTTCGCTCCATTCCTAAACATGCAGCTTCTCGCCGCCATCGTGGGCGCTGCCCTTCTCGTCTCTGGCGTGTCTGCCCAGAAGGCCGTCGTGAAGAACAACTGCAAATCCACCATCTACGTTCAGTCATTTCCATATGACGGCAGCGCTGCTGGGACGTTGACAACTCTAGCGCCGGGGAACTCGTTCTCTGAGAGCTTCCGGCCATCTGGTTCCGTTCGTCTCTCCCGAATGTTACTCACTAAAGATCTCGGAAGCTAACGACATATAAAACATGTAGACTGTCAAGATCGCGACGACTAAGACCCTCACCAACCCCCTTTTCTTCGGCTACTCATTCTCTTCAAACCCGGACTATGCTTACTGTAAGTACAACAATTTCGGCGTATGCCTTGCAATACTTGTGCTAACATAATATTCTCATAGACGAGTTCAGCACGTGAGTTGCTTCAATTCGACGAGACCCATACATTTTCACTAACCCTCAAATAGGCAATTCGGCAATCCATTCGCAAGCTTCCACAATACCTTGTCTCCGGGAGAAGGTTGCCAAGACTTCAACTGTGCTGCTGGTGATGCTGCCTGCTACTCTACACCCTCGATGAAGAAGGTGTATGGTTGCCCGCAACCCGTCAACTTGACGGCCACGATTTGTGCTGCTTAGGTGTAGCATATTATATTCCAGTTTTAGTTTACTAGCACGGCTAGGACTGGGGCTTACGGAGTGGAAAAGGAAAGGAAAAAGGTCAAACAGAGTAAACGATAATTGTAATAACCGTATAGCTTTACATAGCTGCTAGTTAGGCTAGTCTCTGGCAGAACTAGACAATGTATACACCAGGCTTCTAACTTCATACACTTGGGCCTGACGCCAAATTGAACCCTCGGTACAAGAGGCTCTGCTGACTCATTGCGCGGCACGGCGCCCAAATTGAAGCGTGCACACATTAAGTTTGGGAGCCAAGGATGCGTATACCTTATATAGCTTGATAAAGATCCCAGTTACTGCTGGTAGACCGCGCTATGAATTACTCCTAGATGGTCAAGTGGTAATACACTTACATCCCGGAGGTCACCTTTTTTTTTTTCCCTTAGTTTTCCAAAGGGCCCTCGATTCGATTACAATCGTGGAATCACTTAGCTGCCCATACCACCAGCGTGTCCGAATAACTTTTTCATTTTATAATTCCAAAAGGAGTATTATATTGTACTCCGAGCTACCATATACCCCAGCTGCCAACGAAGGCTCTACCTTCCCTCGCTCCCCGCGCACTTTGTCCCCCTGTACCTGCTCTCCCCGTACCCAAACAACATGCGGAAAGAACGGCCCTGCTGCCTTCCCAATGACAATTAGATCGGCTATACCTCGCTACCATTTAATTAAGTACTAAAACAATCGATCAAAGTGCTAGAAGTTAAACGGCCTTCGGTGGTCTGGGGGTTTATGATTCATCGTGCGGTCTACCAGCCGCAGCCGATAAGGTCGGGGGTTCGAATCCCTCCCAAATGGGGGCGCGTCGCTTCCTCCTGGGCTCACCTGGGAGTTATTCTGCTTTCAACAATAGGGGCCAGACGTAGTAGCCGACAGGGGGGCGGTTTGTGAACTGTTTTTTGCCTTTTGTTTTTGTCGCTTCGATTCCTTTCTCTGTCGCTGCACTATGAGTTGGTTCAGTCCAAGAGATAACTTGGAACCTCATCAACACTCGCAAACTTCAAAACATATGTTCTAGCAACGGACTGCACCTAAATGAAAAAAGAAATAGAGATAAAGGAGACGTTAATGAGAGAGAGGCGACAGAATCAAATTAAAAAGAAGGGGGGAAAAATGCGGCCTCCGGGACGTAAGTATATTACCACTTGACGATCTAGGAGTAATTCATCGCGCAGCTCACCAGCAATGGCTGGAGTCTATATCAAGCTATATAAAGGTATTATCAAAGTTTAAGACAGACCTTAATAGGAGAGGAGGGGAGGGGGGCAAAGAATACCAGATTAAATGATAGACAAATAATATACATAAAAGACAGCCATAATTAGTTCATCGTACAGCTTCAACAATATAACCAAAAGGATAAGCATAAATACGGTGCTTTAGCTGTAAGTGTTTCATCACTCCAACTTAACGGCCAGCTTAGGGCCGGTTCATCTTGCCCCTTCTTAGCAATGACCATAATCCTCGAGATTGATTCTGTAACTGATCAGCAGTTCATCCTACACGACATCTACACGCATCATCGGGGATATAGAATGAATTTAGGTTATGCTGGGTAGACACGTACATAAGGTACGGCCCGCAAAAACCTTAGAGCGTTATCGAGAAACTAGTAAGCATACATGCCCAAATACATAATAAAACTATATAGAAAAAAGGCCACAGAGTTTAATCTCTTCTATTTTTATTCTAGCGTCCTTGTTATACGGGAGCCTGTGCGCAGACGGGAGACCATCTACAGAGGTTTCGAGAGAGATAAGATGAAGCTATTCCGACCTCTAAGATATCGGCCACGCCTCAAAAGAAGGGTGCCTGAGGCCGTTGAAATCCTCCATATTGAAGTAGTGTAGGTAACCCACGTTCATATATAGAGTCAGCCGGGAGTGGCTTGACTTAAGGGCCTACAGGTCGGAGCAGATATCACCAGAGATAGCACGGGTCGCAAATGCACATCAATCAATGATGTTAACGTCGTTTCCACGAGATCATTCGATTCCCCAACTCTTTTTGTGAGATTTGAAGGCTCTAAGGGCTCAGGAAGTGTAGATGCGGCCTGTCTCTTGGAGGCTTGGGCCCCGGGATGGTGCTGGCCCATGGTGTTCACTTCAGTATAGGGACTGACCAGAGCCTTTGCATAGCCAAGGGCCTATACGCTCATAGAATATTACTCCCATATTCAGTCGCTTCCCAAGCCCTGTATTCAGCCCTCGTGATAAGATCGTTCAAAACTCTACATTCTAACGGCCAGCTGTCATACCAGCTAGACCACATGTAGCCAGTGTCCAAGATGTAACCAGGCGAAAGATTGCTTTTCTCGTGTTGCCCTCCTTCCAGACGGCGTAGCTGTCGATGAGGCCTGCGGAGGTACCGTACACTGCCAGGATAATATCAAGAGCTTCCATCTAGCCTTTGAAGTATAGCACGTACATGGTAAGGCCGATGGTAGTGGTTCGAATTTGGGCAATCAACATGACCGGCGCGGCTGCAGGCGAGTCTGCTATGTGAGCAGGAAAGCCAAACTCGAGTAGGGATCTTCTTGGGTTGGTAATTGGCCAGAGGACGGCGACTGATGCCACGGTCGCGACGAAGAGGCTTGGGATATGCCGCAGTGTAAATTGCTCGAACATGGTGTGAAGGAATGATATTTGCAAGTCTGTGACAACAAGGGGATTAATCAAACCTAGTAGAGTCTACAAATGACTGCAGAGTCGTGGTGGGCAGCGGGCCTTTACGGCGTGAGTCGTTTTTAATGAAGATGTAGGCATCTGCTTATGCATTTCAGTAATATTCACCAGTAGAGCAGTTAGCTGATGAATTTAAATTGTTGGACCCAGAAAATGCCTGTGAATTTCCAGCGAATGGCAGTCCTTCAAAGGCCCCCGATGCAACATCAGAGTTGAATCAGAATGCGAGGTAAAGTTTTTGTCATACGGGTTTTCATACTAGTCTTGATAGCTGGTTTCACCCTTTCATAATATAAATTCTTTTCAGAATAGTGTCAATTACCAAGTTTGGAGATGGCTGCTCTCAAAAGGAACTTACCGCTAGCACGTTAATCAATGATTTCACGCTCTCGCGCAGTAGCGCATGCACGATCTCCTATAGGAAGGTAATAAGTGCACGTTGTCCAGAGGGGACTGACAGGAGTGCAATAACACAATCTAGAGCCTATTCTATTCATAATGTAAGGAAACGAAGAGCGCTTTCTATATACTAGATCCTCTGACTAGGAGTACTCCCAATCTCCGGTTCCACTGCCAAGTCACATTTGCCGTCCGCAACGCACTAGAAGAAAACGCTTGTTATTTCTAGATCGTGCAACATACAATAAGCCCCACCCCCAACCCAACCCCAATTCATCCCAAAGAGGAAAGAAAAATTATCTTCTCCCACTAAAAAATAAGCGATCGCGAGCTTAAATGTTGGAGAAGGATTAAAAGAAGTCCACAAGCGAAAGCCCAGGATCTGGTACCTTTCTCCGCACTGACCGAGGTTCTTATTAAATCAAGTTGGTGATAGCACCGGAGTTAAGTCGCGGCCGAGGTAGCATTGAATGATTCCTCTCGCCCCCTTCCCCTCAATACCCATAACCATGTCACATAGTTGCTCGGTAGAGACCGGGATGGGTCGGTGGGGGTCATGTGATCAAGGTGTATGAGACGGACTGGGACACGGCGGGTCGCATGCGTCTCCGTCGTGATAGTAACAAAGTAGTTAACATAAAGGTGATATTACTTTTCGGTGTCAAGATAGGCTAGTACGACTTGGTGAAATTCAAGCTTCGCTCTAGTTTGGCAACGCAGTGCGCTAGTGTGTATAGATCAGATGAACCTAACTCTATTGTCATTGTATAACTCTCTGCTAACTGGATAATTAATCAGCCAGCTACGACAGCGCCGCAGGGGCTGAAAACCTAATTCTAAGCTTAAATCTACCGCGCCGTCAGCTTTACACATGTCGTTGGACGCGGTGCGGTCTCTACGGAGAATATCTATATCGGATGTAAATCCTCATTGAATTAATACAGCTGTTTCTGCCAGTTGGATTTCGAAATAGGCGCCTTCTTGCGCTACAGCTTCCTTCCCTTTATCTCTCTTGAGCCGCAGGCTGTGAATGCTATTCTTACGATTCAGCAAGTCCCAGAACCGGAAGTTCTAGGAGCCGACTTAGTGTTACATAATCATCAAAACTACATGGAATCGGCTCTGCATTGACCGAAAGTTATTGTTTAAGCCTACAGTAGTTAACTTATTATCGTGCAATTATTGTCAATCCATGCTCTCCCCTAGATAAAGTAGTAAGCGCAATTAACTAGCCTGTGACTGTGCAGCTCTACGTATGAGCTACCGACAAAAATCATCTCTACTCCAGTGTAGGAGAGTGAAACTGAAGAAAAGTTGCCACTAGTTGTTTGAGAAGAAATGAGGCTATAGAAAAGATCGTGAAGGCTTGGCAAGACCGCATGGCGAACGTCAGGTCGGAGCAACCCCGCAAATACAGTAATTTTTATCGATGCTAGTTCAAAGGTGGATTCCGGGGTAAAGTGAGCTATCCCATAAAGGCAAGAGATTTGCTGAGATCCACATGTTAGGTCGAGATAGTACTAACTGTTTCTTTAGGGCACAAGACCCGGAGTATTCCATTGAGCTATCCAACAGACAGGGCCCAAGAAACGCCATAAGCAGTCACGATGCTATGTTGTGAGCCCATGACTTCGAAACGCACCACGATAATTTCTTAAATATAGGCTTGATCTCTCTACTCGCTACTCGGCCCGACAACCATCATGCGGTCTTGTTCATGCCACGCTAGAGTCGACAGAGGCAGGTTGTTGGTTTTTCTTCATGTTTAGCAACGTTTCATTCCACCTTGGACGCTTGCAAAGGTGAGCGTGGACAAGCAATACTGGCGTAAGGGAGACTAAAGGTGGATATTGGCGTATGCGCGTTTTCTTCGTTCCAAGCCAGGGGGCTTGCAGAAATGTGGTGTCACGTATGTAGATATATAGAAAGGGAGGGAGACATCAAATAGATTTAAAACATGCGCCGTCGCCTCGATGGCCGTCTCTTGATGAGCTGGAAATCCACGCGCCCTTCCTCCCGTCTCACTATCCACAGTCATACAAGATGATTTTCCGGAAACTATTCGCTCTGGCCACCACGGCCACGCTGGCCAGCGCTGGGCCTTGCGACATCTACGCATCTGGTGGAACACCATGTGTCGCCGCACACAGCACCACTCGTGCTTTGGTTAGTAACCTCCGGCATCATATTGTATTTCTATACACCCCTTGTGACACAAGTTTTCGGGGCCGTCTGGAGATATGTCGCCATGGAACTTCACAATCTCAAACCTTCAATAAGCATTGCCGAGAGCCAAATTTACTGACTTCTTGTACTTCAGTATAACAACTATTCCGGCTCACTATATCAGTTGCTCCGTGGTTCCGACAACGCCACAACCGATGTTACGCCCCTATCTGCGGGCGGTGTTGCCAATGCTGGTACCCAGGACCAATTCTGCAGCGGCTCAACCTGTTTGATCTCTATTATCTATGACCAATCCGGTCGAGGTAACCATCTAACGCAGGCTCCGCCTGGCGGCGCCGCCAGGGGCCCCAACGTAAATGGTAACGATTACCTAGCCGGCGCTTACGGCGCACCCGTTACAGTCAACGGCCAAAAGGCGTACGGTGTTTTCTCCTCGCCTTTTACCGGCTACCGTAACGACAGAACAAACGGCATAGCCACCGGAGACGGTTCGCAAGGCATGTATGCGATCGTCGACGGCACCCACTACAACACTGCTTGCTGCTTCGATTACGGCAATGCTGAAACCAACAATCTGGATACCGGCAATGGTCACATGGAGGCTATCTACTTCGGTACTGGCGACGGATCTGGCCGCGGCACTGGATCTGGCTCCGGCCCCTGGATTATGGCTGATCTTGAGAACGGTCTCTTCAGTGGCCAGGATCCCATCAACAACCCTGCCAACCCGACAATCAACTATCGATTCACTACCGCGGCTGTTAAGGGCCAGCCTGGTAACTGGGCTATTCGTGGTGGCAACGCTAACGGTGGCGGTCTATCCACCTTTTACAACGGTGCTCGCCCCAATGGTGGCTACAACCCCATGCAAAAAGAGGGAGCTATCATCCTCGGTATCGGCGGTGATAACAGTGACGGTGCTCAAGGTACTTTCTACGAAGGCGCCATGACTCAGGGCTTCCCATCCGACGCGACGGAGAACGCCGTACAGGCCAACGTTGTAGCCGCTGGATACGCTGTCGCACCGCTATCGAGTGGACCTGGCCTCAGCGTTAACTCCAGGGTTTCGTTCCGCGTTACTACCCCTGGCTTCGACACCCGCTATATCGCTCATACAGGCGCTACCGTCAACACCCAGGTTGTTTCGGGATCTAGCGATGGTGGCCTGAAGCAGCAAGCCAGCTGGACAGTCCGCCAGGGCCTTGCTAACAGTGGCTGCTTCTCCTTCGAGTCCGTCGACAGCCCCGGCTCTTTCATCCGCCACGCCAACTACCAACTTATGGTGAACAGCAACGACAACAGCAAGATCTTCCACGAAGATGCTACATTCTGCCCGCAAGCTGGTGTCAATGGTCAGGGCAACACCTTCCGGTCTTGGAGCTATCCCTCCCGTTACTGGAGACACTACAACGCCCTTCTCTACATTGCCGGAAACAGCGGGCCTCACGAGTTTGACAACCCCGCGCAGTTCAACAACGACATCAGCTTTGTAGTTAGTGCCAGCTTTGCTTAAGTTCTCGTCCGAGGTGCAAGTTCGTCTCACATTTCATCCATCGCAAGCTATGATGACAAATAGACAGTATAGTAACTGACTGGGAATGGGCCATCAGGGGGCATTTGGCGGTAGACGCGGGTTATCGTGGACTTTAGTGCCAGAGTGTATATAGCCGTTACAATGTAGGAGCAGACTCGTCGTTTCACCACTCGCCAATTAAAAGACCCCTGAAATTCAGATATTATTACATTTTCAATCCGTTCATATGATATGCTCCTTATTTCCTCCAGCCTAGGAAAAGCTCGAAGATGAAGATGTATAAACCTCAATTCAGCTGAGCAATATGTGTAAGACGGGGTAACTAAAGTGGCTCGTTCCCAAGATTCCAAGTTCCACTGAGGTCCTGAAGTGGAGTGGGTAAACCACTGTCATGTGTTTTGATCAGCAGGGAGTGGCTTGTGTGAAGGAAGGATATAAAAGAAGTATTCAGGAGGGCCTACGAAAAAGGGACATAGACATAACAGATACCAATTCATGCCCTTGATGTTTTCAATGAAATTAACGTTCCGTTCTCGATATCACTCGATTCCCCAAGCTGTTTCGTGAGAATTCTAGCCCTGAAGGCCTCAAGAAGTGTAGGCGTGGCCTGCCCCCCGAAAGCTAGAGCCCCAGTATGGGCGTTGGCCCATGAGGTTCACTTCAGTACTGGGTGGCCAGCCCTGTATTGCCAATCCTGAGGCAGAGGCTAGGAGTAACCGGACTATACGATCAATTTGTGCCCCTGACGTGGAGAGCCAATCAAACAAGACCGAGCCCGACAGCCGATGCGAATGGGATCTACAACAGATCTAGATATATATCTCCAGCTAGCTCAGAAAAGCTTGCGATCGGCATTGGGCAGAACAGACTCTCCGCCTCGGAAACATAGGCAACGGATTCCGATCACAAGCAGCAGATGGTCGTTCATGGCAGGAATGGAATTCTTCGTGGTGCCTCGGCACCGCCCAGGCACCACTGACAAATACCGCAGCACCTCATGCTGTGCTCCTGAGCTAGACTGGACTGAGCAAACAGCCTGGAGTTGTTTTTGAAGGCTGCGATTCATGGGCGCATCATCGTTTACCCGTTCTAGGCAGGTGATGTTGCTTAGACTCCCAGCCGTTGTAACTTGTAGGAGGGGTTTGGACCATAATCCAAAGCCCAGGCTCGACAATCCTTGACAGCTACGGTCTTGTGAACCGCCATAGCGTGCCTTGGTCTTGGGCCCCCAACACGTTGATGCGGGGCCCCACGGACAGCACGACTAAGGACGCCCTTAATAGGCTACGGTGAACAGTAGTCTGATCCTCCTTGAAAAGGGCGCATAATTTAGACTACTGGTAGTGTGTAAGTACCGGCAAATACCGGATCTCCAGTCTCCACGCTACTAAGTAGGAACTTGCTTGAATAGTCTAGAAGACTACAAGTGCGCTATGGGTATTGTTCGCCTAACCGAGGTAGGTATCCCGCAGACTCGACGAGCTCCATTCTAATACAGGTTAGTAAATTATCACAATTCGTCGACATAACAGATCCGTAGTGTTGCTACCGATGCATACAGCTGTGTAAGCTCGAAAAGGAATTTTTTACAAGAACGACTGACCGCCGACTCAGACACTGACGGTTACATTGGCAAAAATGGCGCATGGTAACCCTTGAAATAGCCAGGATAGTAGCATGTGATACGACAGACTGAGGTGTCATATGTGCTACATGTGGACCATTAGTATCCCAGCTACCGGGTTATGATAATAGACCGCTTGGGTTGGGTAAGGACCATGCAGTTGGGGAAGATGGAACTACCGGTGGCACCGCGCGTTGCTGTGCCGCTGTGGCTAAGACGTAGAATTGCGGCTGATGGGGGCTGTCGAGTCTTTCTCATCGCAGATCTTCCCGTTGGAGCAACACCCGAAGTTGACCCGAGCATTGTTGGGTCAGATTTATCTGTCGAAACGACACAAGAGGTGTTTTCTATGGCACCTGTGGCGATTTGCATAAACTTTACGGTCTTACAGTAAGGACCAGTGTCCCTAAGCCGTAGGAATGAACGGAATAGAAAAATTTCACCAAGGGATACATTAATAGAACGCTCTAAACACAGATAACAACCTCCCCCCCCCTCCTCCCTATTTTGCCCAAATAAGTGAGGTTGTTCATCAACTTGGGTTTCGATGTCATCTAGAGAAGAGCCAACACACTCCCAATTCCGATGCGCAGCGTGCCTCTTTGAGTTGCTACCAGGGATTTCGGATCTTCCCCAAGACCTCCCTATCGCGGCCCCGTTCAAGCCCAATCTTCCAAAGGACGATGAGCACCAGGTAGACTTAACTCTCCTAAAGCAATCTTCCCAGCGGGGATGTCCAGTATGCAGTAGCATCAAGTCGGCAATAGCCGAGTACTATGGATCGCGCGAGCTGGAAGACATCACGTGGAGGCGGGGAGGCTTTTACGTCGCGCCTATGATGGACGACTGGGACGTCTTCACGCTGGCTGATGACGACGAATATGCTCCTTTCCGAGATACATCGCCGCTGACTTGCGAGCCGAACTCCCAACCGTTTCTTGGGAGATTCAGTTTCCCGACCGGTGATACCGCTAGCGAAAAAGCGGTGAGGCGCCTCCAGAGTTGGGTATCAAAATGCTTCAAAGAACACTCACATTGTGGGGGGCGGGACCCGAAGCCAATGCCCCATCGCATCCTCGAAATACAGGATTATCGGGAGCCTCGTGTACGTCTTGTTGAGGATAGGGACATGGTTGGTGAATATGCATGTCTTTCTCATCGTTGGTGTCATTCGACGTCAGAGGCCTCGCTGGTAAAGAAAAACCTAGATATGTACAAGTCTATGGTGCCTATTCACGCACTTTACCCCTTGCTGAAAGACGCTATCCTCGTCGCAGGGCTTGTAGGATTACGGTTCTTATGGATTGATTGCTTGTGTATCATCCAGGATGATGAAGAGGACTGGAACATCGAGGCCGCAACCATGGCATCGGTATACGAGAACGCTCGTCTCACAATCGCGGCGACCGGATGCGAAGGTGGCCACGGGTTGTTTTACAAATCTTCTCAGGTAAACGTGACAGAAGCCACCGTGGCGGGTAAGAAACCAGTCTACATTCGTCCTCTGTTGAAGCACCCGGTATGGAAACAGGGTACGACCAAGAGTGTTGAATTCTCTTCCGATCCCGACTATCCTCTTATGAGCCGCGGTTGGGTATATCAGGAGAGAGCATTATCAAAGCGCATGATTCACTTTACGCGACAAGAAATCGTCTGGGAGTGCGTTGAAGACGTTTGGTGCGAATGCAAAAGCACTTATCCTTTTTCTCCCTCGGACTATTGGGTGAAAAATGATGGTCAGGACTTGCACCGCAGACGGAGCATTGTCGATTCTCAGTGGGACAGCATAGTGCCGACGTTCGCTCTAATGAGCCTCACCTTCCCTAGTGACCGGCTACCCGCCCTGTCTGGAATTGCTCGACGATACGGGGAACATCACGGATATGAGTACCTAGCCGGACTCTGGAAGCAGACGATTCAATATGATTTCTTCTGGGGCCGCGGCAATAGCGATGTTGAGCCTAGACCAAGACCTAAAGTTGCCCCTACCTGGTCATGGGCATCCATCATGGGCCATGTGAGACCTGTAGAAAGTTCTATGGAGCTCAAGTTAGAGCCAGAACTGAAACCATGCGAGTTTCTGACATTCCACGGTCACGAAATCGAGGGGGTGACTGGCTCGGATACCTACGGGAAGCTATGCAAAGCACTTCTTCATGTCTCCGGGCCTGTGGTCTACGGAACCGTCGTTCACCCATCTTCTTGGAAGGCTGAGGTGACCCGTAGAAGTGTTTTTAATCTCTGCGAGTTCCATATCGGCGAGTCAAACTTTCTTTTCCACGCTGACTACGACTTCACAGTACAGGGGCCAGATTACTTACCATCAGAACAGGTGGCAGCATATCTTATAACACACAAACATCCATTTTTTTCAGGCAAAGGAGCTGATAGGAGGAAGATCTCCAAACCCCAAGGCGTCGTGCTCCGGCCCCTCCCGGGAGAAGAGCCTTCCTTTGAGCGAATCGGACACCTCTGTGCCGACACTTCAGTCTCACTGCTTCTTGAACGTGCAAGACATATGCAGATAGTGTTAGTATAGCTTATAGACACAATACTTAGAGCACCTAGTTACCAACAAGAATCAATATCTGCTTACTAGTGATAATGCGGACATCATTTCCTCTAGCTTTAGAGATAGGCTTGTGTTCACTAGTTGATGGATATTGCTCTTTCAGGTGATGGAAACCAGAAATTGGCGTTCGCCAGAGAAAGCACCAGTAAAGCATCACCAACTAGCTTGCCTGAACCAGCAACCACATCTCGCACGACGATCGCAACTTGGAATGAATAATCGCCGGAAGACGGCCGCTTGGCCCCCACGAATTCATCGCCTACTTGTATATGATCCGGTCCGATCCCGAAATGGGGAAGAGATTGCTCGGTAGGATCTGACCAGAAGAATACGCTCCTTCCTTGGAAGAGACCCCCAATATCTAGCAACGTATATATATGCTCATTTACGCCCGACAGATCAAACGAGCTGCTAGACATAACCCAAGAGATAGCAGAAATAAGCAGGCTGTCAGAGAGCTGTAAACCGGTGTCATGAGCGTATTCTGAAATGAATTTGCAAAACGGCCTTATCCCGGTATCGGGATATCGATTCAGCCAGAGGTTAGCCGCCGCCCGAAGCCAGGTGATCACCACCGAGGGCGATATTGGACGCGTCGGCAGCGGCTCGAATACTTCTTCGACTCGAGATTCTGGCCCTCCAACATATTGGCCACGTAGAAATAATCCGGGAGATCCATATTCAAGGCGTAATAACGAGTTGTACACTACGTACCGGAAGAGTGGCTTTCTAGTAGCAGGTAATCGCCAGTCCGGGACCCATGACGACAGGTTGCTTTGATTGTGGCTGTTGCTGCACCGAGCCAAGCTAGATCTCAGCATATCATGCTTCATCGGCTCTTCGGTGTGCTCTAGTACATCCCTGCAGAACCTAATGTACAGGGACTCTGTGCTGGTAGTGTAATCCACGTGCAGCGGTAAAAGCCCCGGTGAAGATTTTCGGCCCACGCTAACGTCAGTCGCAAGCCCGCCAAGTGCGAAAAGTCGATCCCTATCGTCAAAGCACTGGAAGTTGTCGAAAGCCTCGAGCAGATCGAATATCCCGGTATTCCTTACCACGTCGGTGTTGAAAACCCATTGTTTCCAAAGGTTGACCATAACCAACAACGTGTGTAGCGATTTCGTATCCGGTGGTGGATTACTGATCATTCCGAGACAGCTTGCTAATCGCACCCAAGAAAGTTCTTCGTTGCAACAGCATAGCAGAACGTCAGGGTTAAGGGTGGCTTCTTGCACGATCCAGCGCCGACTGAACCACGGAAGCTGGACTAACGAAGAGATCGACATGAGGAGTTCGGAATGCTCTTGTCGCCCGACACGGCTCCCGGGGCCGCGCTCTCTCCTAACAAGACGCGGGTAGGATTTGATATTCCGCAAACAAGCTGCTTGCGTCGGATAATTCCCAAGCCAGACCAATACAGTCGATGCGCCGCGGTAGATCACATCCATATATGGGATCTGCTTCCCTTTCTCGTCTTCGTCTTGCTGATTGATGCATACCGCGTCAACCCATAGACGGCGAGTGTCAGAGGGGAGACGAAAGCGGCAAAGGGCATCTCGTAGGTTCGGCGTTATACGTAGAAAATAGGCTTTGTCCACGATCAGCGTCTCCGTGAAAGTCGGTGCGCCCCATGTGTATGAGAGCGCTTGGAACCCTTCATCTGACTCTACCCTGAGCTCTTCGATCCTGCAGTTCAGCAGTGCAGAGGGGTCAGACGAGGGTTCAAGCACAATGATGCGGGACTGGGCAGAAGAGGGAAGCGGGTTATAGTGATAAGGTTGAAGTGGGAGTGTGACGAGTCTCCTCTGCGTCATGCTAACTAGAAGTTATGTTAGGGCGTGTTAGTCCTGGCTGAGATGGGAAAAGCCGACCAAGTGAATCCCAGAAAAAGCAAATTGTCCCTGGTCAGCCGGAATGACTACGTAGGTCGGCATCACCCACAAATAAATTAAACACAGGTTTTCAGTACCTCATTATTTTCACACTGCTGATTGCAGTACACGAAGTTCATTATCCAATATCATTCGGCTTTTCATAGATGTCGGCGATGTGCCCTGCGAGTGCTGAAGTGGAGTGGTAGTATAATTGCGGCTGGCGTGACCCATCTACTAAGTGGCTGGGTCGGGCTTACGTAAGGTTCCCCTTGGAGAGTGGCCCGTAAGGCGCGTCTTGTTGAGTGCCCTTCCCAAGAGATCACTTCAGTGCACCTAAAACGGACTCTCGAGGGCAGGGATTGTGCATGGCGACATCCATATGAAGAACATTGTAAGTTTTCTATGTTAAAGCTATAATACACCCAATCATGAATATTGTCCATAGAAATACTTATGTTTGTGATCAGGGGACAAATTAAAAAAAAAAGACTGAAGAAGTCAAAGGCAGATAGAAAAACGGAATGGCTAAAAGCATCACGGCTCATTGTTGTATTATCGTTACAAGGTATTCTTGAGCACTATGGAGGCTAGCTAGAAAGAGCAAACACAAGTTGCTCAACTAATAAAAGGAGAAGGGAATGCTCCAGTCGACCTCATTGTTCAGCCTCGCAATATAACCCTCCTGCGTGTTGATATAATCTGACCATGCCTGGTGTATGTCGGCGGGGGCCTCATCGTCACGCAGAAAGCCCGTAGCTCGAAGAGCTGCGTCAATGTCTTTGGGAGAGGGATTCTCCGTGAGAATACGAAGCTGGCGTCGACGGTGTCGCACGTAATACCTTTGTCGATCAGGATCCAGCCAATATCTGAAGTAATCGCATATTCTACTGACTCCACACCAACTGGCAAATCGTGAAACAGATTCAAAGCTAACGTCCCTCCTACCGGGGCCGAGTATGATACCACAGACTATTTCTTCGCCTTTCCATAGAATGTCGATGATGACGTGCGGTCGGGGAATATTTTGCCACAACAGAAGTCCGTTCGAATCGTACCGAGAAGCACCGCTTACAACTTCACCGGCGTCACACAGAAGATCGTACTGATTTGGAACATCGAGGCGAAAGTTCTTGAGGTCGGGTACTGGAGCCTGCTGCATTCGAGTGCTCTCCCCCAATAAGAGGCCTTTGTAATGCTTAGGGTCGGATAAGAACTCGTCTATCTGAGGGTCGGGCCATGCCTGATGGAACTCATGCATCTTCTCGTTGGCTTTCTCAAGCTTGTCCTCGAATTCTCGTATATATCCGGGAGCATCCGCGCTCGACCGGTGAATTGGGCGTCCGTCCACTCGAGCAAATATGGTAGGAGATCCACCTATAAAGAACTCGAGTTTTGGGTGTGCAAGAGGAGACCTTTTCCTCATTAGGTCGTTGATAGTGTGCTCAAGGCCCCCAAAATAGCCGGTCATTTCTGCATAAACGCGAGCAGGATTTCGATTGCGTTGCTCGAAATGGAGACGGGAGCGTTGATCTTCGAATTCTATTGTACCGGTATATCTATGAGGCTCGAGAAATGTAGAGAAAAGCCGAGCACGTTCCCCCAGATGAACAGTCAGTCGTTTCAGACTAGGGCAGTTCACCATCAACAGCTTCGCAAGCGGATGAACCTTCCGTGCAAGGAATTCCAACTCTGTCTCGGGTGTTGTCGTCGGGGAGACGAAGTCGGTGCCTGAGAATGAAAGGTTCAAGCTGATGCTGCGAATCTGACGACGCCTCTGAATAGTGAGATTGGCTAGATAGTCTTCGCATGCACACGCGTGAGGGAACATAAAGTTGTTGACCCTGTAGAAGACGCCTTCCAGCTCATGGTAAAATTGTCTACATGTCAGGCGAAGTGAGACAACCGCAAGTGGACCAGTAGTAGGGATAAGATGTTCTACTGTATCTCCGTCGATTGTTCCGCTGCGTTTTTCATAATTGCCCCAAACAAACGTGTTAACCGGGATCTCGCTGTTACCTTTCGTTTCGATGCCCCATGGATATATCAATTCCCGCTCAGGCTCAACGTCAGCTTCAACCGCAACACAATACTCCATGATCATGTTACGTATCTAAGACTGACGTTAGGCGGCGTATTTTCACACGAGAAGAGAGAATGGCCATCTTACTTCCGGGGGGAATCGGTGAATGAAGCTTGACTGGTTACATTGGTAGATCTCCCGGAGCTGTGGGATGTTGGATTCGTAAGGAATCAAAGGCATCTTGGTTGGCTCAGAGGATTCTGGCCCACTTGCCGACGCTGCACTGAAAGGTGCCATGATGACAAAACCTTCAGGCTTGCAGTGAAGGATTGAGATAGCTGACAGTGTTGTCGGTCGTTGAAGACCTAGTGACGTGCAGCTATAAAAAGTCAGAGGAAAGTGGGAAGAACACAGGCATGTCCTGTGTTGTTGAAAAGAAGAGACGCGGGCACACACAGAGCCGGTGGGAGCATTTTTAAGTAAAAAATACTTGGCCGGTACGTACCTTGGCACCTATTGTCACCCAGGAGGCAATACCAACAGCAACAGAAGACACAGAACGTGAATGCTAGAAGGGGTACATAGACAAACACAATGGTGAACGTAAGGGTAAACATGGTCCGTGCGTAGAGTGAATGATTACATCAATGTGTGGCCTATCACTAACACGCCTAGGTAATGACATCTACAGTCACAATAGAAGGCTACAATATTAAAGTGCTATTTGTGTCTACCATAGTTTAGTTCTAGCAGGCTTTGATGAGAGCTGGGAGGAAATGTTTGTGTCAGGGTTTCTGTCCCAGAGTGAATGGAATAGCACTACAATCACGCAGCAGGTAGGTAAAGGGGTCAGTAGCCATGAAGGTGTATTGGTCAAATGGCCCCAATACATAAACCAAGCCTAATAGGCACACACTAGGGCGTCACCTATTAACCTGACGGTTGGTATTCACAAGACGCAACGTCATATCATAATCCAGGGCTGTTAATACGAAAATATTTATAGTCTAGCTCTAGACGATGTATGTTAAGTCCTGTTTTGCTCCTTCCCCCCCTTTCCCACCTTTGCCTTTTGCAACACCTGAACTAGAGGATTTTGATGCACAACCTCCGGGAGTACCGTGGTCTCTTGGACCTGAACAGCCGAGCTTGAACTCGTGAGATAACGCAAATAGTGCTCTAGAGCTTCTGACAATTCCCAGGGAATCCCCACGCTTTTCGCAGCGATCTGAAATGCGTCTTCGCCTGAAACAAGATTCTTCATTTTAGGATCGGCGCCGTTGGCCAATAAGAACTCGACAATATCCCACATACCGAACTTGATGGCATACGCAAGCGGCGTTCCGGAATAACGTGTTTTGGAATTGACATCGGCCCCATGCTTGATTAGGAGACTCATGAGTATGTGCCAGTCGCCTTTATCCTCGCTTTGAGTCTCTTTTGTGGTGGTTTGGCCTCCCTCAGTAACGAGATTAGCAGTTTGCTTCCGCCGACGACGCACAACCCCGTGCAGAGGCCTTGAATATCCTGGGTTCGCGCCGTGCTCAAGAAGACCCTCGACAACCGCAAGATTACACCCGTCCTCAACAGCGCGATCCAAAGCCAGCCCGCACGTAAGATCCATCGGCGGTACTGCCCTGCTTCCCCAGCATGATCGCCTTCCATCTTGAAAAGGGGCCAAGTTCGGGTCTGCGCCATGTCGCAGTAGAAAGAGCGTGACCTCCTCGCTGTCCAGACAATGATTAAGAGCGACACCGAAATGCCCGGCGTTGCTTGGCACCTGTTGGTTGGGGTGATACCCTCGCCGGACGCACTGCTCAAAAAGAGCCAGAGAGCGGTTCATGCAGGCGCCTTCCACCACGGAGCAGTCCAGAATGGCTCCGCCTTCGTCCAGGAGGTAGCGGACGATATCGACACGCTTGTTTCGGGCGGCACAGGCTAATCCGTCTTGCACGCCGACTTGGAGCAACTTGTCCTTCCCTTCTAAGACCCAGCGTTTAACGACCTCTAGCGATCCTTCTTCGCAAGCCGCAAAGAACGGGCGCACCTCTGCGTTAGGGTAGTCCTTCGGATTCTTGATGTCGAGCCATTCGCTCTTCTTAGGCAACGGCGGCGGAAGCGGACTGAGATTATCAAGATTTGAGAAGTAGTTGTCCAGTTCTTGGCGCAGAGGCTCCTGCCGCAATTCCTCGCGCTCCTCTTTTCTGGTCGTGATCTCGTTCCATTGTTGTTGATCGGCCTGACGCCAAGTGCCCGTTGACCAGCGCTGTCTTAAGTCTTGGAGACGGGCTTCATCGTCGCTATCGTGCTCCAAGGGTGTTTCCGAATATTGTTTGGAGGCTTCCGCGGAGTAGTAAAGGAGCGGTGCCTTCCCTCCGCGGGATTGTATATGACGGGATGTATAACCTCGAGGCATGACAGGAGCTAGTTTTCTGTGATGTGTGACCAAGGCACTCGGGCGAGAGTTTTCTGGAAGAAGTGTACTATTACTAACAACACCCTCACCTCTATATCGTCTTGTGCGGTCGCGTAGATCAGATTAAGAAAGCAACTATTAATCATCGAAAATACAATCCACATACGAAGTGTAACTATTTCAGTGAACCCTACGAAATCAGCGATGATTGAGTAACGTACTATATCCCTATAAACGGTTTATGTAGACAATGAGGTCGGGGATATGTTGACATGCAAGGAGGTGGCTGAATTGTCAGCTTCAATACGTCGTAACCAGAACTATCAATAGCGGTACGGCTACTGTGGCGGTTGCCTAGATCCCAAAGGATCGTATGAAACTATCCTGGATATGAATCTGCCGTAGATCCTAATGTGCTATTGGGCATGCATGTAGCACAAGGCAGCGTAGCCGAGCTTAGACTTTAAAGCGACTTCCCTCAAATTTCATTTCCAGTGTGAAGAGCTTAGGTGACTAGACCATAGCAATAGTGGCGGTTTCATCCTGTGCGAACACACGGCGTATACAACATTGGGGGCCGATTAATTAAGCCTTCTACAGGCCGTCAAGAGTTGCACCAAGTCGTAGGAAGCCATTCGGAAAGTAGTCTGCGCCTCATGTAAGAGGGTTAGGAAATAGACAAGGTCTCTGATACCACACTACCTGTCCCGTCGAGGTCTATATAACCTCTTGAACTCCTCGTGTCTCCGGTGCGTCTTGTTAATTCACAGCAGCCCATGATTCTCCCTTGCTTCGTGGCCTTGATTCGTTCTCTACAAACTTGTTGAGTCTCAAGTCATGGCTCGACTCCGCTGGTTCTTCCAGCTAGCCATATTGGCCGCTTTAGTATCAGGTTTTAGGAACGAGTTCCGCAGAAACATAGATGCACTCCATGACGTTCCCATTGTTGGAAAGCAAATCTTCTTCCGAAACTTCACGTCTTCAGAACCCGGGCAGACCATTTCAAGCCCCGACAGCAGCTCTTCGGGGGTGGTTATTACATCTTCTTTACGTCCAACCTCTTTTTCTTCGAGCCCAGCTTCCTTTTCTTCAAGGCCTGGGACCTCTTCTTCTGGTGTTACCATCTCCTCTTCTTCTTCTAGCGTCAATACCTCCTCTTCTTCCGGCGTTATCACCTCACCTTCTTCTTCAAGTGTTATCACCTCTTCTTCCTCTAGTGTTAATACTTCCTCCTCTTCTTCTTCTGTCGTTATTACCTTCTCTTCCCCTAGTGTTATTACCTCTTCCTCTTCTTCTGGAGTTATTACCTCTTCGACAAGTAGCTTCACCCCGTCGCCGAGTGCTGGATCGTCTAGTGGGCCACTGGGCAGCGGCTCATCAGGAACAATCTCTACGACTTCTTCTAGAAGTGTTTCTACCATTACTGCTCCACCCACGACCTCCACAACTGCCGGTAGCGGCGGCGGTAGTGATGGCGGCAGCGGTGGAGGAGGTGGTGGAGGAGGTGGAGGAGGTGATGGTGGTAACGGGGGTGGTGATGGGGGAGGAGGAGACGGCGGTGGTGGTGGTGGAGGTGGTGGTGGTGGTGGCGGTGGTGATGGGGGAGGAGGAGATGGTGACGATCCGACGAGCCACCCTTCGAGCAGCCACTCAAGCATCTCGTCAAGCTCTTCATCAAGCTCTTCATCGAGCTCTTGCTCTATGACCGTGACTGTCACTTGGGAAAGTGTCTTCTGCACTGTCACAGCATCTTCATCAGCCGGGGCTCACCAACGCCGAGACGAGGGCTGCAGCACCCAAGTTTTCAGCACGATCACTGCCTGCAGTGCAACAGCATCTACCTTCACGACCACGACCACAGTGGGCCCTACTCAGACGGCGAGACCTGGTTGTAGCCCGGATAAGTGTGGCGCTTCGTGCAGCGCCAAGCGAGAGGTATTGAAAAGGGCCGTTCCACGGAGTACCCAGCCTGGAGTTTGTCAGTGGGCTGGGCCGAGCAACTATGCGGACCCCAACAACTTCATGGTCGGGGAGAGCAAGCTTTGCGCTTCTGTCGCTCTCGGTGACGAGAATTCGAAAATAGTATCTCTTCCCACCACCGGCAAGACGTCATCCCAGCTCGTTGGATTCTTCGACCAGCCCGTCTCACTCGCGGTTCCTCATCTGGTCGGCTGCACGTCTATCATCGTCGTATCCCGAAAAGGAGCATGGGCGAGCCATATTTGGGAGCTGCCCGTGTTCCGGCCGGAAGAAGAAGAAAATGAGGAGCCCGGTATGCTCGAATATGCCTTGCCTGGGACCGAGAACTTCTCACCGGATTTCCCATTTTCACAGCAACTGGCCTTCTTCCAAGATCATGCCTTGGACAAGCTACGAAACACATATGATCCTCCAGATGAAAATCACGAGTTTGGGCTCGGCCAGTTACAAAACTCGGCAACGCCAGAAGATCAAAGCTGGCAGGGCCACGTATTCGACCCCGACAGCGAGCCGCAGGTATTCGCTTTCATTCCATATGTCACTATCTACGATGAAAGTGACCCGAACTACAACCAAGTCAACCCCGTGAACCTTCCGGCGGCTTGGGATCGCCCCGGCGCGCCCAACCCCAGGGCCGATGAGAACGGAGACCCGTTCAACGACCAGATTGCCGGAACGCTGCGAAGCATCTTCGGCGATAATGACCTTCCCATTCAGAGGGTGCTATATGCGCCCGACGTAGAAGAGGAAGATCCCTTTGACGCTGATTATAAGACGTCTCGCGGCAGGGCCTTGGTACAATATCAGCCGGCAGATATCGGCACCTGCAGCTCCAAGGCCAACTGGCGCATCTGGTTCGAAGGACAGGTGGACGCTCCGACGCAAGAAAAGGAGTGGGACCCCCTCGGCCAACGAGGAGGCCAGGCGCCTGCTCAGCTCTGCGGTGGTCAAGCTGTCGGCGGAGGCCTCCAGAAACGCCAAACGTGCTCTATCTCCGCTTCGTTCAGCTCGTCCACGTCCCGCTCGCCCATTTCCACCAGCTCATCCATACTCATCAGCTCGTCCATATCCACCAGCTCTCGCATATCTAGCAGCTCGTCCATACCCAGCAGCTCACCCACATCCATTAGCTCGCCCAAATCCACCAGTTCACCCATATCCACGAGCTCGCCCAAGCCCACCAGCACACCTATATCCAGCTCACGCATATCTAGCTCGCCTATTCCGCCACAGACCAGCACGACCCCCTCTACGTCGTCAGCAACGCAAGATCCGACGACGACGTCCATGCCCATGTCTGCATCAGTGGTAGTAGGCGGGGATGGTTGCGAGACTTTCTTCTTCTTCTCGTCGTCGGCTGTACTATGCACCTAGATAGTCCCACTAGGTCAACAACCTCGGCGCAGATTCAAGTTATCTTAGCTATTCCCATACTAGCTCCGGAGATAGAAGCCGTTAGAGCCTAAAACAGATTCCTTATGGTTATCACTATGCTCGCTATCGAAAGCGAGATAATCAGATGAGGAAATCCAAGGTAGTAATTTAAAGGGGGAAAGAGTGGGGGGGAGGGGTAAGAATCTTGAATAGGGGCTAAAATAGGGAGTAGGCTCCGGCTAGATCCAGGGCTCAGATCAGACTGCCAAGTTATACGCTGCGTAAATACAGCGTCCCACATGACCATGCCACTTCCAAGGTTGCTTGCGCCCTGACTGGGGCTGATGATATACTATGCTTCTGCGAGCTTTGACTGACTTCCACTTCGTTCCAAAATGTCTGGAGTTATTCATTGAGACATGCCAGTCTAAGAACGTTATGCATCCAAAGGGCACGTGATGTAAATCAAAAGGAGAAGCCGCGATGCGGGGGAGAGGTAATGAACATGATTCTGGTGTAAATAACGAGTACTATTACTGCATGTATAAGCTGTGGCTCAACGTGACACAGGGTTGGCCGATAATTGGAATTCTAAGACCTCCTATGCTCAGGGTTTCTAAGAGACCTCAAGTGAAGTCTGGTTTCGATGCGAGAAAAGGCTCAGCGTCTAATTACAATTCCTTTAGGGAAGAAAATTGTACCAAAGTCGTACATAGCAAGGTATCATTGATAGATGCGTCTATGCTAGCATGCTACAGAGTAGCATAATTGACATGCAAAACAAGTGATGTATGAACATTGATTCCTCTTCCTAACCTTTTCCCTTTCCTGTCCTATGCGTAATCACGCGTAGTGAAGTGAGCAAACAAGCCATAAACGCCGTCGCAATGCAACACAGCCAAAGAAAGCAACTAGCTATACAGGAGAAAGCTTGTGTCTCTCTAGATCAACTCGCCTCCTTCATCCACACACCTGTTTCGAAACTCTGTTGCGCTTCTAGTGCTAACAGTACGTATGCTACCTCGTGGCATAGTATCCGAGGTAATAAGCAAGAATTCTTATTTTACCGAGATATTATTCGAAGCCGACCAAAAGACTGTCCAGCATACCACTGGTCTGAATCGCCTTTTGAGCCCTCTCAACCTCAAGCTTGACGCGTCGATACAGTAGTCTGAAAGCGGCGGCAAGCTCCGCACTGTCATCAGCAAACTCGGCGTATAAATCGAGCAGGTGTGTTGCAACATCTGTACACATAGACACGTATCGCGGGTCGACGATGTGCAACGCTACCCATTTGAGGATCGGCTGAACTGAGACCTCATCACGGCCCTCGAGAGCGTCGCGTAAAGCACTACGATGGCGCAACGCTACAAGGAGGGTCAGGACCGTCAAAGGACCATAGCCTTTGGATGTTGGGTCGAGCACATAGTCCAATGCGCCTCGGAAGTTGCCATGCCGTAGAAGTTTTTGCCAATGGTGTTCGCGTTTGGGGCGTGAAAGGTCATTCGCTATTACTACATCTGCACCTTCGCCTACCATCTCCAGACGCTTGGTGGCCGCGGCTTGCTTTTTCCGCTTGTTCTTAGCTCTATCGTGTGTGGCAATGGTACCCGCAAGAAGCGCTTCCATCTCCTTCTCGCGTTGCCGTT
This sequence comes from Xylaria sp. FL0064, assembly GCA_022593225.1. NCBI lineage: Eukaryota > Fungi > Ascomycota > Sordariomycetes > Xylariales > Xylariaceae > Xylaria > Xylaria sp. FL0064. The sequence continues at coordinate 966,839 of JAJKLE010000009.1, read as the reverse complement.
CGCGAGTGGCTTCGGGGCCAGTGAGACGCGTGCGCAGCGATAACACACCGGATTGCATGCCTACAGCCAAATGTCTGTCATCGTCGTTGGCGCCCGCGGTGATAATGCGCACGGCCAGAATGGGCGATGGATATTTCGCGCCAGCAACTACGTTCCAGCCCGTGGTCTCGTAGATCTTGATGTGTCCGTCGAGGGAGCCAGACACAACGCGGCGGCCGTTGGAGGCAACGCTCAGAGATGTGACAGTTTTCTGATGATTCGTGATAACATGGCGAGGTTTAGCCGCGACCAAGTCCAAAACCGATATCTGATTTCCGGCAGAGGCGAGGACGGTGGTGCCCGATGCCAGTGGTAAGACGTCCTCAATTGGTGCCTGATGCTTGAATACCATGACCGATGACGAGGAGCTGGGTGTCCGCGGGTCCCAGAGACGTACTGTATTGTCGTAGCTACCACTGACCAACAGGTTGCTCATGGTGCCAGGTATAAAGGCACCTGAGCGCACGTAGTCGGAGTGGCCAAGGAAGACGGAGGTGCTCTCGGAGCTGGGTAAGTCCCACAGCCGAACGCTGCGATCGTCGCTGGCGCTCATGAGGGTGGTCAGGTCGGTGGGCGAGAACTTGGTCGTCCACACGGGTTGTTTGTGATGCGTCCATGTCTTGAGAATGGCTCTCGACTTGATATCGAAGACCTGGATCTTGCCCGAGTCTTCTCCAGCGACCATGATGCGGCCGTCTCGCCGGATCTCGCCACTGCGCGCATTGTCTCCGAAACGCGTGAATGTCTTGATCAGCTTCCTCGTGCGCACCGAGTAGATCTGCACTCGCGGGCCGGCAGTGACGGCGAAGAGATCGTTGTTGTCGCCCGTCGAGTTCGCGATGGGCGCCGTGATGTGTGTGACGGGCACCTCGGTCGGTGTTGGAATAACGAGCTGGTTCTTAAAGGTGCGCCAGTACTTTTGCTCTGCCGTCACGACTGAAGGGCCCGCGGGCAGCTTCAGTTGTTGCAGAGGTGCCACCTCGGCCGCCATCTTGTCAATTGGTGTGCCTCTGTCGACGAGCAAAGCTGTACTCTGCACTGGTCTGCAACCTTCACTTATTTTTTTTTTTGCTAGAGATGCTTAGTCTAGCCATGAGCCCCACCAACCCTTGACCTGATCATAGCTAGGCGCAAGTACGATAAGATGATAACGGAGTATCGATAAGAAGTATAAGCCAACTGAGTGCCAAGTCCAGTACTCGGGCTGCCCATAGCGGACCTCGGCTCCTTCCCAGAACAGCTTACAAGGCGCCGGATTACAACGTAGACTCTCATGTTCTTTCCTCTGTATATCAACAATACGTATCTAAATCCAACAATTATCCAAAAACTAATTTGAACTCATTTTAATAGAACTTCAGTATGGCGACTTCCTTAGACGGCTATGCTGGCTTCAAGCATTTCCTCATCTCCTCACCAGCCGAGTACGTAGCTCACGTGGAAACGAACCGGCCGGAGAAGCTGAATGCTTTCTTTGAGGATATGTGGCTCGAGCTGGGCCAGATCTTCACTAAGTTATCACACGATTCTAATGTACGCGCTGTCATATTCTCTGCCGTTGGGGATAGAGCATTTACAGCAGGTCTCGACGTGCAAGCGGCCAGCCAAGGTGGTGTACTCTCACAGGATGGAGTAGTGGACGGGGCGAGGTTCGCAACTCGCGCCAGACGACATATATACGAATTTCAAGATAGCGTTGGTGCGATCGAGAAATGCGAAAAGCGTATGCTCCATGTTATTCCCATTGCGAATCTTGATGACAGTCCTAATTATATATCGCAGCTGTCATTGTTGTTATGCATGGCATATCCATTGGTCTCGCAATCGACCTGTCCTGCTGTGCGGACGTCAGGATCTGCTCAAAGGATACCAAGTTCTCTGTAAAGGAGGTCGATATTGGTCTAGCGGCAGATATTGGGACTCTTAGTCGCCTACCCAAGGTTGTTGGCAATCATTCGTGGGTGAAGGAGGTATGTTTATCCGCCAGGTTCTTCGACGCCGATGAAGCTTTGGCCGTAGGGTTTGTCAGTCGGGTGCTGGACAACAAGGCCAAAGCAATCGAGGCAGCGACAAAATTGGCGACCCTCATTGCCTCCAAAAGTCCTGTGGCCGTTCAGGGTACCAAGGAGATCCTCAACTATTCTAGGGACCACCCGGTAGCAGAAGGTAAGAAACAACCCCCTATCAAATTCAGTGCGCTTTCTGATAAAAGTTTAGGATTGCGTTACACCGCGGTATGGAACTCGGCGATGCTCCAGTCCAAAGATCTGTCAGCAGCTATGCTCTCCGGTATTAAGAAAACAAAACCGAGGTATGAGAAGCTGTAAGATTCCAAAAGGTGCGGCCCCATAGAATGTATATTAGTAGAGTCTAAGACCTCCGGAAGCGTTCCATAGTAGTACAGCATAGCATCTTGCAATCTAACAAACTCTCACTGTCGAACCACACTCAATAGAAGCTGCTGTGAACTGGTCATATCTCGTGCTTGATCGTAGCTACCAAGCCCATGATGCACCAGTCCTTAGAATGTAGAGCGATTTCACCAAGTGATTCAGCTAAGTTGTAATGATCTCATCTCTTGGTGTCCCGATCAGAGCCCGAATCGTCGTCAATAAAGGGAACGGTCTCTTTCAGTCTCTGCCAGTCAAGTTAGCCATCCAACATTGAAGTTCGACAGCGCCGAAAGACGGAAGGGACACCCAAGCACTCACTTCCTCTAGCTTGGCCTTGAGCTGCGCAACCATAACGTCCTTGATTAAGAGGTGCGAATCGTCAAGGTCCTCGATGATGTAGTCGTTCTTCTCACTATCGATATTCATGATAATCGATTTAATAGACGGGTCACACTCCACCAAAGTTCCTGCAAAGCAGTTAGACCTTGAAATGTTTGGTTGACGGATGGGGCATAGAACAGGCACGATAAGATGGCAGGATATCTAGTTACCTTTAATTGCTCGAACCATTTTGCAGAAGTTAGCTGGGAATGAGGGTACTTTTTTTCTCTGGGACTGTGAATATTCGGGCTTCTTGTCTATAGAGCAATATATCTTTTGGGTTTTCTGGTTCTCGCGTGTTTATAATATGGCTTGTTGATATGCTGGACGAGGCATTGAATGAACCAAGGAAACCAAGACTCAGAGCATGTGGCTGCACCATTGATGTGGCGCTATCGTGTGGCTAGGCGGTTACGACCTAACCTAAGTAAACCTAGCTTGGTTCCAATCACTCCAGATGATCAACCACACATGCGACAAATACAGCGCTACCTACCTAGGTACCAAGGTACCAAGGTACACTAAGCTTGTCAAAGTTTTAGCGGGGAACCTAGCGCAGTCTACCTCTCTACCACTTGTATTTAGTGGAGTGCTTAGCGTCATATAGAACGTGGAATTCCAAGATGTAGCCAAGCAACTGCCGTGCTTTCCGGCACAGCACCACTAATGACATACATCAAATACAGCTTGTCTCCAGTAGTATGAAGTGGTATCCTCAATAGTCTGGGGTACGGAGATCAGTGCTACCTACAAGGTGGGACTCAAGTGTCAAAGAGATGTCAGAACGGATAAACTAGTAATGACAATAACATTAAAAAGTTACCATACTAATAGATAACAAAGACATCTCGTGATTTGGAATTACCCCTCCAAGGCCTCTCCCAAATATCATCCTACGCTGTATTAGTACTACTGATGATCCTACTCACCAAACTCACCAAATTATCCCCGGACATTCCCTTTTACTATACTGGCAAGTAGTGTGCCATACATTAACAGGGGAAGATGACGAGGATGGGCTTTTGACCACCACACGTGTTGTGGTAAAATGCTACCCAGTCTGGAAATATTGCATTGTCATCCTTAGCACAGCCTCTTTGCACCTGATCATCATCTTCGTCATCTCATTCATTCATCAATCAATTGATTATTAGCGAGTCCCTTGAATTTTGTCTTGGTTATACTGCTGTATACTATTTTGCAAGATCTAGCTTGGCCACCATCCAAGATTCTCTTGATCGAGGAATCTTTGTACCATAATTAATTACTCGCCAAGACAGCCTTAGCACCGCCGAATGGTCAACGAATGTAGATCGTTCGGTAAGCGAAGACTAACCACCTCACCTTCCACGACACGCAGCCGTATCACGGCGTGAGACCTGGCAGGTGAGCGGCCGGTACACCAGCGCGATATCACCCGTGGACATCCCACGTTTGGCTGGATAACACGCAGAACGGATTTCTAATCTCAAATCCGCATCCGGCAACCAGCCAGCCAGCCCCAGAAAATATATATTACCCGCATCTCGGGCCCGGCTTTAATATAGCTCTCCACTTCTGAAACCGGGAACAAGATCCCGACGAACTGCGATAACAAAACGTCCTTCGAAGAAAGAAATAGGTGAATAGAGAAAGGAAACGAAGGAGCATGGCGTTAGGCAACGACGAGAACCCGAACAACGGGGCCCAGGAACCCTTCGCCTACGTGCTGATCCCCGTGCTCGTCTTCGGCCTGGTAGTCTCGCTGATAACGTGCTATCGGTTCCGCCGGCGGAAGCGCCGCTTGGCGCGTCTCGTGGAAGAAGGGGGCAGTCCCACGTTCGTGCGCGATCCCGAGACGGGGCGCACGCGCATAGACGGCCGCGGGGCGAACGGAGCCGCCGCGACGGGGCGGAGGAGAGCCGGGAGGCGGCTGGGCCTCGGCGTCGGGAGCAGGGAAGAGGGGTTGAACGAGTTGGGCGAGGCGCCCCCTGCATACACGCCTAATGCACCCAAGCCGCCGTCTGTCGAGCATGTCGAGTTGATGACGTATTCTCAGGCTACGGCGGAGATTGGTACTAGTCGGAGTCCACCGACGTACGGCGAGGAGTCATCCTCTGGTGCCGTGAATGGGCCGGCCGTAGGGTCGACGAGCGGTAGCTCTGGTGCTGGTGCTGGCGAGACTGCCAGATTAAGTGAAGAAATGAGACGAGATGCTCCTGGTCGTTCGGGAACAAACAGTGCCAGCGATACTACGAGACTGAGTGAGGAAATGAGGAGAGATGTTACTAGAAACGTAACAACGACGGGTGGTGCCAATGAGAATGCAAGACGGAGCCTGGAATCGAGAAGAGACGCCGATGGTGAGCAAGCAACAGCAAGCGGCGCTGGCCAAAGCACAAGATCAAGCGAAGACACGAGGAGAGGTACTACTGAAAATGTAACAGCCGATACTACGAGACCAAGCGAGGAAATAAGGAAGGACACTCCTCGCGACCCAACGATGAGTGGCGATACTGGTGAGACTGCAAGGCAAAGCCAAGAAACGAGGAGAGATGCCACAGGAAATGCGATAACGACAGCGACGGAAGCGACGACTGCGGCTGACACGACTTCGCCGGCAGACACGACTATTGCGACGTCATCAATAAATGAGCCAGCACCTCCACCAAAAGCTGTATTACCTCCAGCTTCAGATTGATTAAAAGAAGAAAGTAAAAAGCAACGGCATTTTACGTTGAAATTTGGGATGAGAGGATCTGGTACGATATGAGAAGATCACACGTTATTTAGTGTCTCGATTAGGACGCACAGACAGCCTTCCGGGGTTTCGCCAGCCCTTCCATTGCAATTCATTTGCACGCAATATACCTGGCTGAAGGATGAAGGACGAAGAATACACCAACCGCCTATGCCATCCGCACACCCCCAACACCAACACATCCACTCAATACAAGGAGGAAATGATGAATTACATCAATAAGAAAGAGTGGACGGGTGAAGGTTCCAACCACGGTATTCACGATACTGATCTTGTCGACGATACCTTTCTATTTCCGACCAAAAGTTTCACGCAGAGTAGCATTTTGTCGATTATCTAGTCAGGCATTATCCAGGCATTATCTATGTAGCATAAGCAGGCATCTGAGAGGCTTCGATGATAGGACATGTGAGATGGCATTCCGCGAATTCGATGCCACGATCTGGACGCTATATACATCTATATTTTGAATACTAAGGTACTAAAGGGAGGTAATAGTAAAGGGACAGAAACTATATTGCAATATACCCAGCTTTATATGATGTTATCGTCTTGCAATCATCATGCCCTGCTACAGAATGTGAGAACTTTGGTCAAATATCAAGTTGGAACACGCGACATCAGTCCCGTGAGACTTGATACAAAATCTGCAACACAGGAAATTAATCATCGACTTCCTTTTATTATGTATATGAGGTGTATCTATCCTCTCCTTGTCTACTTAACTCACTCTAAAATGACGAGCCTGATCACAGTGAATCCCAGATCTAGTTTTCTTCTCGTCTCGTTCCTATCTCATCCTCTGATACCACTTTACCATTTTAGTTCAGTCTAAAACCGCTCAGTAATCGCCGGCGGCTTGTTGTTCAGGATAGTATCGATCTTCTCCATGATCTCGGGCGTGAGCTTATCGACGGCCGCGACAGCCCTCACGTTCTCGTAGACCTGCTCGGCCGAGCTCGCGCCGATGATGGCGGAGCTGACGTGCGGGTTCTTGAGGACCCAGGCGAGCGCCAGCGTGCTCTGCTTGATGCCGAGGTCGTTGGCGATGGGCTCCAGCTGGTTGATCTGCTTGACAAGCTCCTCAAACTTCTCCTTGCCCGTGCGCTGCCACCAGCCCTTGATGAACTCGACCTGCTGCTGCGCGAGGCGCGAGTCGTCTGGGATGCCGTTCTTGTACTTGCCCGAGAGCAAGCCCTGGCGCAGCGGCGAGAAGACGGTCAGACCCGTGCCGACCTCGCGGTACAGGTGGGCGTACTCGACCTCGACTTTCTCGCGGTTGAGCATGTTGTACTCGGGCTGCTCCATCACAGGGCCGATGAGGCCTAGCTTGTCGGCGTACCGCCAGGCCTGGGCGATCTCGTCGGCGTTCCACATTGAGGTTCCCCAGTACAGAGCCTTGCCAGTGTTAATTAGGTGGTTGAAGGCGCGCACCGTCTCCTCCATCGGCGTCTGTCTGTCCGGGCGGTGAGCGTAGATCAGGTCCACGTATTCGAGCCCCAGGCGCTTCAGCGAGGCGTCCATGCCCTCAATGACGTGTTTACGAGAGAGACCCTTGTTGTTGACTGGGTTGTCGCCAAAGGCAGTACCCCAGTAAAGCTATGATTGGATGTCAGCGCAGTCTTCACAAAAACAACAAAAAGATACGAACGGATGAGATTATATGAGCAGGGTAACAGAAAGTGGTGGCATACCTTGGTCGAGATGACAAGATCATTGCGTTTCCAGCCGAATTTCCTGATAGCCTCACCCATGACCTCCTCGGACTTGCCGGCTAACAAGCCGTAGTGTTAGCATTATCCGCATTTTCGGGCAGGTTAAGTACAAATTCAATGGCATAATTGCAAGCCAAGGGCAACGCCACCTCGAAGACAATTTCACTCACAAGCATAAACTTCGGCGCAATCGAAGAAGTTGATACCACTGTCATACGCGGCCTTCATGCACTCAAATGACTTTTCTATAAAACATAAAAGTTAGCTTCCTTCGTTCGCTTTTCGTCCATCCGACTGCCTGCTTTTTCATCAAGCTTTTCCCAGTAAGCAATTATAAACTTTCCCCTCCCCGCGCACAGAGGCCCTCTTCCCACTCATAAACGAGTCATTTCAAAAGAAACTATCTAATCTACACACAAGTATAACAAAATGAGCAGCGAGAAAGAGATGACTTACCGTTCTCTGTGTATCCGCCGTACGTCAACCAACCACCAAGTGAAATAGCCGAAACCTGCAGACCTGAGCGGCCGAGGAATCGGTACGTCATCTTAGGAAGATCCTCAGGAGGCGCCATTTTGGGTGATGTGCAACGGAATCAGGTCAATGAATTAAAACAGCTGAATAGTTTTTCTCTGCTTGCTTTTCAAAGGGTCCAGGCGGCGAATTGGTGTCTTATATCGATATGTCGTTTGTAGTGATGAGTATGGCGGAAAGAAAGAACACAGGTCCTTATAAACCGGGTCAGTGTTCGTAGTGTAATAAGACATATGCCTAAAGTTTCCAATAAACCGTTCCTTCCCCTCATACCCCCACATGGTACCAAAATTTCTAGGCTATTGGGTAGTAGGCAAAGGAAAGCGGTACCGTACCTGTGTGTAATAGACGACTAAGGTATTCAGCTATGGCGGGTAGCTAGAAACCCCGTATATTTGTAAGCTTAGAGACAGACAGAGCGACCCTCTACGGATTCAGTATCGCCGAGGCTTGAAGAAGGAAAAGGAGAAAAGCGGAAAAGAGGAGAGGAGAAACGGCAGGGCAGAAATCACTACGGGAGAAAGAAGAAAAAGATCAATCAGATCAGAAACACATTTTACAATATTTATATCACTGCACGATTCTCACTACCTTACTTTAGTTCTCACCTACATACCGTAGGTAGTAGATAATGCCGTCCGACGCCGCCACGTTCCAAAAGGGTTCTGCAGAAACACAGCAGTATCATAGGTCAGTAGCGATGAATAATAAGAAATACCATAGTAATGGTGGACGTAGGTGGTACTGCAGGCAATTAGGTAGCAGCGGGGTAACGCCTATCAAGTCAGTAGTGTCCAGCCATGATGATGCCATCTCTACCAGTAATGAATAAAAATCAGTGAGGTACGACCCCACCTCCCCTCTTTCAACACGGTTCTTACATAGTCGTGTAGTGCAGTTCCTTACCTTACCCCGTCTGTTCCCTACGGATATAACTGCCTTCTTAGCCCCCCATAAGCACCTTATTAGATCATGAAAGGGGATAGATAGGGCCAGTCACGCCATACCTAGCTACATGTACCTTGAGCTTCTTCGCCAGCCCGATAGTTGTATTATGTAATCTACATAAGTACCTAGGTATCAAAACTACCCGGTGAATCAAAACTCCTAACGCCGCACAATTGAGCAGGAAGGGTGATTAGGAATCTGAAGCGACTACCTACTAGGTAGTATATACACTGCTGCGCGACTAAAACTTCTATTTATTAGCTAGAAGCCCTATACAGTTAAACGACAACACTCAAATCTCCAGGAAATCAGTCAACGCGCAACGAGATATCCATCGAATAACGTATATTAGGTCTACAATAAGTTGAGAGTACCTATCTACCACCATGACCCTTCCAAGTCTTCTCGCGAAAGCCGGCCTTCCCACTCAAGCTAGCGTGACCGCTTCCAAACCCCAAAAAAACAAGTGGCAAGATTCGACATCCTCAGCAACGGGGTGTTTGGTATCAATACAGCGAGCATGCGCAAGCCTTTATAGAAGGACCGCCAACAATGGTAGAGTGTATGTATATGAGCCCAAAGAAAATAAAACATGGCAGTAGATATACCACAAGATACTGTCAAAACTTGCCCCAACGCCTCGTCTAATCTTGCATTCGTGACATCCGCTCCTGTAGCCCTTATTAAACGACCGGGAAAAAGCAACAAAGAACACCCATGCCGTGGAGTGAAGATTGTATCCAAAAAGGCTGAGTTATATAGTCCTCGAACGCCAAGAACTCCCATTGCCTGCCCGCTTTCCATCATCCAAAGTCACCATTATCAAATCGATTCAATCCTCCAAACTCCTCCTCCAGCACGAAACCGTAGGAGCCTTATCTTTCTGCAAAAACACTGAACTCTCGTTCTCTGTCACTCGTGGTCCATGGTGGTGCGTTACTCGGATATTCGCTTGGCGCACTAGAGCCCTGGCTTTCCGTCTCATGCTCATCAGCGTGGATTGTTGTTATATCACCGCCGGCATCAGCATCTATCATAGCATCATCGTCCACGTGAATGTCCACATCTGGGTCGTGATTCTCGCCATCAGAGCAGCCTGGCCAATCCTCCTCTAGTGCTTCAGGTGCCTGACCATCCTGCGAGGATCCAGACGATCGAGACTGGTATGAGTCATGGCCAAGGTCCACCATAGATTTATCATCGCCGTCAACTTCGTTTTCCAGTTGTTGGAGAGCCTCGTCGTCGTCGTAGACGTCTATATCGCTACCACTCTCGGAATCATGAAGGACGAACTCGATATCATCATCAACATCGTCCTCATAGATAATGACACCACCACGACCCGGCCTTGTGTCTATCAAAGGCGCATTGCTATAAGGTGTTGCGTACGGGGTTGTGGGACGGTTTCCAAGTACTTCGGGAATGGGCGTAGGTGATGACGCCGACGTGCTCCGGCGTGGGGTGTATCGGTTCCAATGGCCACCAAGGGCTGAGGGAGAATTACGACGCTTTACCCGTGTTGCAATTTGAGCTACCCGGGACACTAGGGGGGAGCTGTGTCGCACTTTTTGCTGAACATGTGGTGCAATGCGCCTTTTCGAAATCGCTGGGGAAGCTAGGCCTTGGAGAGTTGGTGGCAAAGAGACCGGTCGTATGCGTAGCGGTTTAGATGCTTTCCTTTCTCGGAGCACCGCTGGGGACTGTGCTCTCGAGCTAGAGCGCCTATCCGCGAAAGACAAGGAGGTGCCCCTGGCATCGTGAAAGACATCTCGCGATGAGGTCAGGGTAGACATGGCTTGCCAATGCTCTCGCGCGGATGCCAGCGCTGCCTGTTCACTAAAGATATGAAAAGGGGGTTCAGGCTCGTCTAAAACGTCATTCCAAGCCCAGCATTCTTCTTTAGCATCTCCTTCGAGGATCTCCTGACTATTTTGCGAGTCACCATAGACCCGGCTCAGTTCTCGTAGGCGTTGCCATGTCCATGCGTTTTCGTATGCGTCTTGATTCTGGAGGTATGCTTCAGGATGAGTGATAAAAAGGCGATGCACGCCATGCGACTTCATGACGACGCTTGAGGTAAGGAACTGAACGTCCCATGAAACCGGTGTAACCATCTCGGCTGGTGTGAGGAAACGGAGTCTAGAGTCTTTGTGTAGCTTGCGAAGTGGTACCCACGGAGATTGCAAGCCCAGAAATTTGGTGAACCGATGATTGACCGTAGAGCCATGATGTACATTGGCTTGCATTCGAGAAAAAGTCCGGAAAAGCGTACCGAAGGCCTCTGACATGGCCTGCTGCACGCTTCGAGCATCAGGGCCGCGGACTGCTACATTCTTCACCAAGCCTCGACTCTTTAAGCGCTGTCCAATCATATTGTCAGGCGCACAAGCGCGCCCGAGCCGCCATTCTGAATCAACCTCTGGCCCAGCCCATTCACTGGAGCATGGGGACTCGGGTTCAGGGCTGCTAGGTAACTGCATCCATAAATCGGCTTCAACAGAACTGTCATTCGAAAGCCGTTGGCTACCAAAGTCACGTGACTCTAACCAAACATTCTTTAGAGGAAAAGGGAGGAAGACAACCTCGATCTCCCAGGGCTGCGAGAGAGAAGGGAATGAAGAGATACCGTGTAATTGGCTGAGTTGTGTCTTCAAGCTTTCGAGTTCGCTTTGAAGCTCTGCACGGTCCATGACATAGTTACCCGTGCTAGTTGAGACGGACACAACGCTAGCCGTCGCGTCGTCGATTCTGTCACGACGCGACCAACCTGCATGACTTGCATTGTCATTGAGGATCTTTTCAAACTCCTCGACGCGTGATTCGAGCTCTGTAATTCTTAAATCAGATTGGTCATGCTTCTCGTGGCATGTGTCATGTGCTGCAGCAGAAAACGAGATGTTTTCAAGGTTCTCAATGCGCTCCCCATGGGCCTGCACTGTATTGGAAAGTAAACGGTAAGCTTCGTCGTTTGTCCTTGGAGTAGGTGATTGGTCGGGTCCTTCAATCACATCTCTGTATCTCGTTGATCTAGGAGTATTGGCGACGGTCTGGTCGTCATCCGCGGCCTCATGATTATCAGGGTCAGCGGTATCCTCATCCTCCGGCTCGGCAGAATGGCTCCTTTCCTTTTCCTGGACGGGCTCGAGTGGTTTAGATCTGACACCACTAAGTGTCTGTAGACCTTTTCCAGCAAAGGGTTTCAGATATGCTATCCGCGTGGATGATGTAGTTGAACTCGGCTGTGATGCCATTAGACACTGGCTGGGGATCGGCGGGAGCGAGGCAGTCGAAATAGGCTCCGATTGAATGAGACTGGCCCAGGGCAACGTGTCGGGCATCGAAGGCTGCGCAGCACCACCTAGCGGTGCATCTTTATGAACATGAGAGGGAAGATTAGGGTTGGTAAGCGCATTCAGATCCATGTGCTGGCCTACGGAACCGAGGGGGTTAAAAGACAGGTCCGGAATTACAGGTGTAAGTGGCTCGCGGTTAGTTCTGGGTCGTTCATTCTCCTGGCCATTCGTGTGGACGGGTGCGACGACTGAAGTCGGCGCCGACGGTTGCCCATCGCGAGCATCATCATGAAAGCAGGCATGGTGGGAACACATGCACCACACGGTTTGGTCCTCATATCCGTTGGCAAATCCGGGCGGGTATCCTATCGGGCTTCCTCGGTCCAGCCCGCCAAAAGAGGCGCGACTCCAAAAACGACGGCAACCGCACTTGTGTCCACTGGCACCGGGAGTCAGATCAACGTAATTGCATGGGCCGCCAGGAAGGCTAGGCGCATTGGTAGTTAGGGGTCCATCGGCATAGATATTGAAGAAGGAAGCGTTTGGCGGCGGAAACTCAGAGGCGGGACCTGCCATTGGGCTATCTGGGCGAGAGTCGCTGGCATTGGAGGTGCAGAGATGGCGGGGAGAGAGAAACAGGAAACGGAGCGGGAGAGGACGAGAGCGACGGCGATTGGGGACAGCCTTGGTATTTATGGTCGTGGCGGGCGCAGCGCTGTGGTGGTTCTGAGGATGTCGAGACCCTGCGCGAGCGACCGTGCCCAAACACCGCTAGGTCGCGATCCGGATTATCTAGTACATGACTGCGGTGTGTGTTAGTTAGCTCAAGCTCAGGATCATCGGTCAGCCAGCTCAACGAGCTGTAGGTGAGTGAGCCCAGTCACGCAGACACTGACCAATGCGCGTATATGAAATAAATTCGGTAGAAATATGAACAGACAGCAAATCGTAGATTCGAGAGGGCGGAAGAGAGCTTAAATATAAGAAATTGAAAACGCTTGGCGAAATATACTTGAAGAGCAATGCGAACGATGAAGGCGACGGAGAGGAACTGAGGTTGCCAAAAGTGAGGCGTCCACCAAGGATTAGCTACCTGACAACGGGCGGAAGGGAAGTAGTTGGTGGGGTAAGTCTGGTCTGGTTGGGCAGATGGTGGATACAATAAGGTATGTTCATGGGGGTTGCTTGGCAGGTCTGCCCAGGACAACCCGCAGCCCACTTCACTATCTACAGGTGCAACTTCCTACAGCATTGGTGTAAGGGATGTATGTAGGGAGCACAGGCGTCAGGAGGGTGGTTACACGCTGTGTGCCGGTATCCACCAAGCCATCAAGTCGTGGTGGAGTGAAACCAACGACTTGATGTTGTTGCAGTCAGTCATCCACGCTGCCTATCATGTACTTGCCTACATACATACAGTGCACCTATCAAGTATGCATGCAGAAGACTTTCGTCGAAGTGTCCACCAATTACTGTAAAATGTCGAGACGCTGCCTATCTAGGCAGTCACAATAGAACTCGGAAATCTACACACCCTATAAGCGCCCGCGTATATTTCCGTAACAGTCATCGCAGTCAAGTGGTAGTGTACATAGATAATCCGTCAAACGCGCCGCCCGCTCTCTGCCTCACCAAAGAAAGCAAGCAAGAAAAGAGAACTTACAAATAAGAGGCGACCAAACCAAGCAGGGATCACGCCCCAGTGAAGCGAACAAGCCCCTCCCATTGGGCCCGCAAATCCTCCCCAGATCCCTGCGAACGCGAACCACCGCGGTACTGTATGTACATGCGTGCGCGGTGCAAGAAGCACGCTCGACAAGTCTCGACGCAAGCTGGGTCCTCCGAGTCCACCGCCGAAACGCAGCCTTGAGCGCCGAGTTCGTGCACGGAAAGTGACCTCGAACCGTTACCATCGTCATCATCCTGTTTTGCCGCCACCGCTGCTACCGCTGCCGCCTCACCCTCACCAAACAGAAATGAGACAAAGCGCACACACATAAGGTAGGTAATCAGCCAGACTCTTCATCAATCAAACCGATGCAGGCGTCAGGAGGCATGCAATCATGAAAGCAAGGCGAGATCTGCACGCCTCATTTCTTAGACTTGACTTGCCTAGGTATACCGTGTCTACTCGACAAACAGTCTCGGTATCAGTTTTTTTTACTTCAGAATCACTCCGGTATCTGACCCCAAGTACCACCGAGATTATGGTTGATAAGCATAGCTGAATTATCTCGTCACTTTGGGCCAAGCCCACAAGGAGCGCAAACCGTATCGGCAGCATCTCGGAGGCGGGGAAGCTACCGGTGAAATAGATATACGGTGATAGCTGGGATCTTTCCTATTGGACATCGAGCAAGCCAGCATTGTAAGCGTTGTAATAGATGGGCTATATATATAATCATACACAGATCGCGTTCGTGAAAGGGTATAGTACATTGTATAATTCATCAACTTCGTTAAACCTCACCCCAGCTTCCCATCGGCCCTGTCGTAGCGATGATGGACCCGGTGCCGACAGATCCGCCGATATCCCAGTAATGACGAGATGATGAGCAGCTGCTCCGCCTGACGGACCGGCGAGTGCTCTGGCTCGCACAACTTGACGCAGGTCTAAATAGAGCCGGGTTGGACACCGTCGTGGCTTTAGATTTGCGCCTCTCTAGGGTACGGGATCGAGACACTAGAGGATGATGTTGGCGGACTCTTGCCGCTTTTGCCGCCGCATCCTGTGTAGCCATGGCCGGTGCTGCTACGTGCGGTGCACCAGAGAGCGCACTACTACTGCTGCTGCTTGAACGTGGTAAAAAGCGTGACCTTAGGTACCGGAACACCAGCCGAATGTCGAGGTCTTGCTCCCATTCATCCTGAGTGAAAGCCATGCTACCGTCTGCCTGCAACTGCGACTTGCCGCGGGTAGAGTCCGGCGGGTAGCGCACCTGTGGTATATCGATTGGTTTTGAGGCTGGAATGGTCGGTTGAAATTCGGGCATGGCTGTATGCTCATCTTGCGTGATTGCGTCCGATACTAGGTTGTTCGTACTTTCAGGAATGGCAGGCAGACCAGCATAAGGGATGGGCATCTGTTGTACTCGGCTGAAGGTTGTAAATGCGCCGGGATGGTCAGAAAGCTGGTGAACCAATTGGCCGAGTTCTTTAGCTACTCTCTCAAGCATCTTAATCTGCCAGCTAGATTCTTGTGTGGCCTCCCGAGTAGTATTATCATTGCGGTTTGATGATAGCAAGGTTGATGCCTTTGGTGTCGTAGAGAGGTCCTCCTCATCAGGAAGTTCTTCGCCAAAGAGGATGCATAACGTCTTGTCGTCAATCCCCATAAGATCCCGTATCACCTTACGAGTAACACGGCTCCATATACTATCGTGCCTCTCCGATGAATCACTCGGGTTCTGATCATGCCAATCCTCACCCACATTTACCTCTGTTGCTCCGCCTGCTGCATTGAGTGTCGCATTTTCAGCTCTTTGATCGATATGCTGTGTGTTTGACACGCTTGCCAGCGACTGACGTCGCCTTCGAGTTTCTTTTTGGATTTCGTCTAAAAGATAGCGACTTTGTTCGAGACGCCAGGACTCTATTCGCCGTATCTTATCAATTTCCTGACTTTCTTCTCTTTCGAGTTCCGCTTGCGCCAAATTCAGACTTTCCCGCCGTCTCTTGATCCGTCTCGGGTTATATTGCTCAAAGGCGTACAATCTGTTTTGGACATCCTGTCCCATACCGTCCTGTTCCAGACGGAACAGGCCCAGTCCGTCATGGTTTGGCAGAACGGGTGCCGCTTGAGATGATGATACATAGAGATCGGGAGTAGACCGAAACTCGGGCAAGTGGCTATCGAGACTGTCTAATTCAGCATCGTCATCATCCTCGGCCGCATCGATGAAGCTATCGGAACGCCGACGTCCGGTGTTAACTTCGGACGGAGCGAGCGTATCAAGACTCCCAAAATTATTTGATTGTGAACGGCCCGGTGTTATGTTAGACCTATGGGCCGATGTCATGTACGACGATGTGGTGCCCGCATCAGTCACTGGCGAGAACAGAACCCATGTTTGAGACTCGTCGGCGGATTGCGCGACGGCTAATTGGGGATGCTGTGGATTGTCGTCCTCTGGTGCAGGGCGAAAAACTCGTTGTGCCGCCTGGCGAGTAGGCTGACGGAACGCCATCGTCGAGGATTAGGTAAAGGTCGCCCAACCTAGGGGTAGACCCTGACCCAGCAAATATCGCCGGCGGTGCACGACGCAGGAACAAGGCCGCTAAGTATGTTGAGGTTACTTTCTTGTTGAACCGCAGTCACCTAACTTGGACGTCTATGCTGTCCCTGTGGTAGATGTTGATGGGCTGAGGGGTAGCTCGTCTGATAAGCTTTCATATAAACGGCATGGACATGAGAGTTGGTAGTGGCAGAGTAGAATGTCGTGTTTGTCGGTGGAAGTGGTGAAGTGTTGTTGGGCGGCAGGCTATCTAAGAGTAGACAAATGCGAGGAAGATAAGACCAAGGCCCGGATGTCTCTTATGTCACCTGTCTGGGTTCGGGGTGGTTGTTGATGACCCTATCTAAAGTCGCGTGGACCGTCGACCAGTTGAGAGTTGATAATGCGGCAGGGTGGGTCAGTGCCAACTGTCTTAGTGTACCTGTTCGGTGGGCCTAGCAGGGAGGGATCCGCCATTTATTTGGGTACATTAGGCCCAGATACCTCTAACAACTGTTGAAACCATAGGACTGGTGCATAGAGATCCGGTAACAAATGGTGACGGGGCAGGTCTGTAAAGTCCAACTGATTGACTGCTCAGCTGTCCGGGACGTACTGTAGATGTCCAGTGTCCCGCCCTGCAAAAGCAGGTATAGTGAAGTACCTAAGTCGACGTAAGACAACGGATGAATGATGCGATGCATCATCAGCACCAACTGGTTCACTAATTATCGAATGTCTCTCAGCCTGATCATCACGTAACTTTGCATCCTCCTTGTCCCTGGACGGCGTCTCCCGCTTGCCGACCCTTTGTCTTACTTCCTGGGTACTATTCATATCGAAAACCCGAATCTCACCCGACCGCTACCCGACACCTCTGGTCTCGGTCTCTGGTCAGTAGGTGACCAGGCAGAGATTAGGTGAGCTGCGGGATACATACATGCTGAGGTCGTAGCAGCCATATCAATGGACCACATGGTTATCACATCCTGTCATTTTACCCTGCATATATGTACTGTGAGGTACTTACGTACGGTATATTTAGATCCGTAGAACAGGACCTTCTCTTCCGATTCGAAGGAATCTATGGGATAGCTCACACTACAAGCGCCCTAACCCAGGTGAATAGGGTGAAAGAGAGCCTGTCGAGCCTGTAAGAGCGCAGCACGGTGGGTCGAAGTTAGCTATTCGGCCAGACGAACATCATGGTCCACCATCACCGCTTTTGATCGCTCCGCTAACTGCCCAAATGGCATTCTCACATTAAGTTGAGGATGAAAATGGCAGGTGTTCGAATAGCTGCGGCAGAAGATACACTAAGTAATCAGTTCGCCACTTATTCACAAAGTCAACGTTCTATTCCTAATGTGACTGCAAAGCTGCCTATGTGAGGATGCTCTGTATCAGTAATCAAAGTGTGTCATTCCGCCCGAAGACTCATAAGCCATTCAGATGTTATCAATCACGACCGGCATCAATGCTAAATTTGGACAAGACCCTACTCAGAAACTTCCTCCAGCCTTATGTCCAGACTATGTCTTGTAGAAGTTATATAGCCTACTGGTTGCGACTGGTGTCAAGGAACATCGAGATTCTGAAACCAAGGGAAGGTGGTTTTTAAATCCGCTTGTGATACCCAGTCAAAAGTCAGGTGTTGAATAATAGTTCAAGTTCACGTTCACAAGTAAAGATAACCAGAAGGTGTAGTGCAAATGCAAGATCCCTGTTGACTGCTATGGAACAGTACTATGGTAACCGTTTGACGCCAGCCCTCTCATCCCATATTTGCTTAAGAACAATACGACAAATTAACCCTCTAAGCCTCAGTAAAAGCATCGGGGAAACGTCTCATGTTGTCCTCCAGCTTTCCCTTGTTGGAAAGGAACTGCACGTAAGCACCATCAGACAAGAGGTGGCCAGCGGCCTTCTTCTCGAGGTACTCCTCGCGACGGAGAGGAGTGAAACCCCAGTTCTTGGAGATGATGATCTTTTGTCGGCCAGGGAACTTGTACATGGATCGGCGGAGAGCCTCGAGAGCGATAGCACGGTCTACACGGACGTTAGCGATAGCTTTCCCAGCAATTTGAGGGATATACGTACTGGAGTCACGAGTGCGGACACTGAGGAGAATCTGGCCAATGTTGACACGGGCGACAGTGCCGTTGGGCTTACCCCAGGCACCACGCATACCGGTTTGCAGTCTATCGGCACCAGCGCACGACAACATCTTGTTGATACGGACGACGTGGTAAGGGTGAGCACGGACACGAAGGTGGAAACCCTCCTTTCCGGCTTGCTTGACGAGGTACTTGTTGGCGCAGATACGGGCGGCTTCGAGAGCCTCCGAGCTCAGCTGTTCGTACTCATTGGAGACCATGTGGATGCAGAGAGGGAAGTCATCGACATTCGCCTTCTTCCGGCCGAGATCGAAGATGCGGATCTTAGGGTCGGGGACACCACGGTTGAACCGGGACTTGGGATACGGCTATTGGGGGCAGGTCAGCTTAAGTCCAGACAAAGTTTGCGCTTTGCATTGTAATCTGGTATACGACGATGAAAATTCTAGGTGGTGCAAGGAGGAAACCGATGCCGTCATCCCAGCGCTTTCGTGGCATGCCACTGCGCAAAGTGGGAAGTGAAAGTGGGAAGTGAAGATGACGCAAATTTCGATCTCTTGGAGTTTCTAGGTGTGCTGTTGTTCTTCCTTACCTTGTTCTTGCAGTATCGGTAGCAACGAGCGGGACGGCGCGCCATCTTGTCTGTATTTTCTCGAGCGTGACGTAGATGTTGTTGCGGGTAAGTTGGGATTGTCGACAGATTGAAGGAGCCAGAGCCGTCCTCTATGAAGTTCCGGGGGATGGCAAAAAGCAAGAGTTGATTTCAAAGCAGGACGAGCCACAAACAGTGGGGCCAAAGACTGCAATCTCATTGGCTCGATGGCTCCAGGCGGAAAATGTGGGGTTAGGGCTACAATGCGCACGCAAATAATGAATTTAGTGGTGCAAGGCGCAAGGCCCCTCCAAGCCAGCCGAAATTCTTGGGTGACCCTAACAAAGTAAAGGCTATTTACATTCACCAACTTTTTCCGCCACTGAATTCCTTGTCCGTTGTTCACCACCACCAGTACAACGTTACCGAACCCCAGAGCCGACCGAGACCTCAATCAGCAACAATGGCCGGAAAGAAGAACAAGAAGGATGCCAACTCCATCTCCAGCAAGCTGGCCCTCGTAGTAAAGAGTGGTAAAATCACACTCGGCTACAAGTCCTGTATGTGGATTGCCATCTTCTCGCATCGTCCAGTCGAGACCTGAAGCTTACAAATGTCACAGCACTCAAGAGTCTGCGCTCTGGCAAGGCCAAGTTGGTCATCATTGCTGGAAACACGCCTCCTCTCCGCAAGTCCGAGCTGGAATATTACAGCATGCTGTCAAAGACTCCCGTCCACCACTACGAAGGCAACAATGTATGATAAAACCCCCTTCCTTTTATGACTTGTTGGTTTCCTACAAAATCGTAGGGGATGGAAGTCTAGTAGACCACCATCCTAGCCCAGAGAAAAAGCCTTGCTCGGGCTTTGGAGGGTCAACATCTGCTAACTTTGACTGGCACAGATTGAACTCGGAACTGCCCGTAAGTCACCATTTGAGAGGCATTTGTGCCTTTCGATCCGCCCACCACATCCCAACAACTACTAACATTAGCAACGATAGTCGGTAAACTGTACTCCTGCTCCACTATGGCTATCCTCGACGCTGGTGACTCCGATATCCTGAGCGACCAGCAGGCTTAAGCTTAACTTGCATATACAACGGCGTTTGGGTTAACGGTCTCAAGAAAACGGGCAAAGGATTCTCCTTCAGGGATAAGGATCGTTGCATATCATCATCATATGATGAGCAATCATAGTAAAGGGCATCGGGTTCTCGTAGTCCAGTCGCGCCATTCCAGATTAGTTTCTGGTTGCGCCATACCTAGCACTCGACTTATCGAGTATGACCACGAGTGATACCCAATACACTTTTTTCTAGCAAGAATTACGCCGTCCGAAATAGGACGACTTTTGCGAATATTGTTGAACATGTGCTGTCCGCAGCTGGTTGGTCACAGTTATGATAGGAGTTTCTCGAACTTTCACGTTGTAAATGAAATATGCTGCGCAGCCGCCGGCAATGAGTCGTCACGTGGGTGATCCAAAGCAAATGTATGAACGCCGTGCTGTGTAATTTGGAAAGCTCCCATCGCGAACCGGTAGGAGCCGTCGACTCGTGATCCGGGGACTACTCTGTTTTGTGATACTTAGTAAGTACGGCACGCCAGCCCGCGGTATAGATACAATGTTAGATATCAGTTGGGATGGTACGTACTGCTAGCTGTACCTCATTGGCTTATATATAAGTCTTGTACCTCCACACCCAAAGGGTTCAGAAAGCGCACTCAAAAAGTTTTGTCAACTGTCCGTACTGTTGAAGCACGTACCTAGGTACTTATCAAAGCAAGCTCCAGCCGCGAGCCCTCAGAATCGTTCGGATAGCTGACGGAGCTAAATAGGTAGATAATAAATGCTTGAACTTGCAGAGGACCGAGGAGGTTGCGTAGAGATTATAAAGTTTTCAGCTGTCAGATTAAACTCGCCTCATGCTTGATATGCTAAACCTTGATGCAGAGAGAATCATTATGCTTGAACTTGGCTTGATGATATATCTAGTCGTGTACACCGTCCTCAATAGACGTGATTCAATATAAAACCAAACGTACCTAGGTATGTTGTAGGTTATATAGTTACACTGTTCGTGTAAATGCAGATAACTCCTCCTCAATATACCCCTGTCCCAGCACATAAGTGTCACGGGACGACTAGGATGCCAGCATAAAGGTAATTAAAGCAAATGAATGAAAGTTGGCCTACACTATGCCATAAAGCAACAGCAACACAGACAGTACCTACCTAGGTATTGTAGCGTCCCCCCTGGTTCTTTGTTTCCGGGCCACGTATCACTAATACTACTAACAGTTTATATTCGAGATAGAACAAGACCCAAACAGTTTGACTCGAAAACTGACTGAATCGAGATAATCCCCACGATCAATCCACCTTGGCTAACTTTGATGGGCCTCGACAGAGAGTTGAATGGATGTTTGACGAGCTGAACCAGTCCCGATTCGACTTAGGGGACAAAGTTAGAATCTTGCTACAAGGTACTATATCTCCCTCCCCTGGTACAACGCATACAAAACACTATGTGGAGGTACCTAACGCGCGCGATAGATACCTACTGATACCCCTAAGTAGACCCTGAGCGAGTTGTTGGAGGGCAGTGAAAACGGCTCGGTCGGTTTCTAATTTGGGGAGCTAGTGTTTTGCACCGCATTTTACACCACGGGACCCTATGTTAGGCCCTAGACTACAGTGCCCACTCGGCAACGTTGAATCCCCCCGGACACTTCAGATCACACTGCATACCGGGAATTATACATAGTTGATCAGCTGTTGCAACTCAGTGCGACACTACCTAGGTACTTACAAGAGAACAACAACAGCAGCAGCAGCAACAATAATAAAATATATTCTGAGTCAGTTTCAGACACCCGCCATTGCTACGCATTCCTCACATCATTATTGACGCAGCAACGAGCGATCGTCGCCCCAGCCCATCGCTCCCCCGCACACCGTCGCTGGGCATTATATGTAGTTTTGGGTAGACCGCCGCCGTCGTTACAAGTGCAACTATGTCGGCTGCGACGAAGAAGCCGAGTTCCTCGGCATCTGGGCGAGTGTCGGCGTCAGACAGGGCAGACCGGACAGACAGCAACCACGCGCCCGCGGCCTCGAGGACACCCCGAGCGTCCACGCCCACGTCGTCCTCGTCCTCGGCCACGGCAGCGAATGCGACCACCAACGGCACCCCGACACGAACCCGGTCCATTCGCACAGGCACTCCTGTCTCGGCACGGGCTGCCGCACACAGGGCCAGCTCTTCGCTGAGCATATCCACGAGGGCCGGGGCCGACGCCGACGCCCGTGCTGAAACCATCGCACTCATCGAGGACCTTAAAGAGCGGCTGCACAAGGCCGATGCGGCTTCGGAGCAGTACAGGAAACAAGGAGAGGTCCTGCAGTCGCGGCTAGACGAGGCTCTCCGCGAACAAGCGAAGCTAGAGGAGAGAGCCCACGAGAACGACGAACAGATCGAGACTCTGAGGAATGAAAAGAGAGAGGCCGCGAGACAAATGCGTGAAATAGAGGCTATCTATGAGGCTGAGAGGAGCTCTATGATGAAAGAAAAGGAGGAGATGTCCAACCGGGAAGAAGAAATGCAGACCATCATCAACCGGCTGAAGGAGACTCTAAACCAGCGCAACGCCGAGGATGAATATCGGTTAACGAGGCAATGTGAGTTTGATATCCGTTATTTCTTTCATCTGTCAGATGTGCGTGGCTGATATGTCATTTGTAGCAAACAACAACTCTCCCAGCGTCGAGAGCGGTAACTTTGCGCCGCCTTCCTCAATCCAAAGAAGCGATTCTAGGAACAATTCAAAGCTGCTGCTTCAGAAAGACAAGCTTATAGAATCATTGCGTCTTGAGCTAGCGGAAGCCCAGATCAAGCTCGTTGAATCGGAGAACCAAGGTGGCGGGCGGCTCCATGAAGTCGAACGACTCCTTATGGAGGCCAGAATGACGAATGCACGCCTGATGGAAGATAATGAATCCTATCAGCTACTCCTCCAGGAGAAAACACTCCACGGTGACTTTGGAAAAGGGGACTTCAACTACATGGGTGTCTCCGCCAATCAAGACGCTCTTAACGCCCTGGAAGGCAGAAGTAGCACTGGTGGTGCCCTAACACCCGGGACAAGTCTAGCTGATGAGCTTGGCTCCTTGGCCGACGAGTCTGAGATGGGCGAGAACCACACACGCCAGCTCGAGGCTGAACTTCGTGCTCTCAAGGATCAGAACAAGGCTTTGACCCTGTACATCAACAAAATCATCGAACGACTGCTACAACACCAGGAGTTCGAGCATATCCTCGACCAATCCGCTGACGCGAAGTCCTCTGCTAACGTATACAAAGATCTTCCCCCGCCACCTCCAACTGAGATGCCAGGCGTGGGAGTTTCGCTTCTTCAGCGCGCCAAATCTATTGCCACAGGGGGTAATGCGGCTCGGCCCAAGCCCCGTCCTATGACGATGATGCCAGCGCAGAACTCAGCGCATAACAATCCTGAGACAGCGCCCAGTATCCCGATTAGCCTTGGTCGCACGCAGAGTACACGCCGTGGAGGGCGTCCCATGAGCGAACAATTTACAGGAGCAGCCGGTATTGTCAACGCAATGTACAAGGGTCCTGATGGTCCCTTGTCCCCAACACTTAGTAACCCGCGTAATTCAGCATCCTTTTTCTCCGGTGTATCGACACCACGAGTTCCCTCATCCCAAGGTGCACCTAGTGCTGGGAATTTTCCCGGCATGCGGAGCGAGACCAGCAGCGTCAGTGGAGACTCTGCTTCAGCCGAAGGCACCACGTCAAGCCCACCCCGTGCAGGGAGTGGTCATGCAAGCGTATCTGGCTCTGAAAAAGCGACAACTTTCGCCGGTAACAAGCCGCGTCCATTACGACTCGTACAGGAGAATTCACATGCTCCCGAGAAAGTCGAAAACAAACGGGCAAGCTGGATGGGCTGGGCTTCCTCCGCATGGTCCAAGAAGGAAGAACCCGTGGGAGAATCTATCAAGGAATAATTTTGCTACTTTGTCTTCTTCGATGTCCATTCGGTAGCATTGAGCACGGCAACCAAAGCTTCACTTTGCATCATCAGGAGCAATTCAGTTCGGTTTCGAATTTCCCCTATCTACATATTCCCCTTCTTGTATGGTGTGGATTCCATCTTGGGTCTGGGTAGCTTATGATTATTACCTTGAATTTGGTTGGAGTCCTCGTATGTAAATGATTTTTTTAGGTAATATCGAAGAGAGTTGATGACTTGGTGGTCAGCTAGGATCCCGGCCTGTTTATAGGTAGCGATGAATGGTTTTATGGAAATAGAAACGAGAAAAGATGACTTGGACGGGATTTTAATACTGAAATATTTATGACGGACACTCGCAAGATAGACACTCATATCTCTCGATTGTCTGAGACAATAATTTCGAGCCTGCAGGTCCCTTTTCATGCCTCTATTGTCTTTCTACCTACTATCTATGCAAACATGCAGTGCCTAATGACGTTGGCAGAGCGTTGATAATCACCAAAGTTTGGATTCTATAATAGAACGAATATTTGATATTACCCATTTATAGTTGGCACATATGGCACGTCTGGCATTAAAGTACCGGCCTGGAGAAGTGTCCTCTACATTTATGAATACGTCCATGTGGATAGATCAGACATCTCGAATGAAGACATACGCCTCGAGGATTCGTCCTGCTGTAGTAGTAGGCAGCAAACACTCGTCACATTATAAATATATAAATGACGCCCCTCTCACTGTCGCCGGCCTCCTCGCTAATTATGAGTACGCAGGATCTAAAAGTTGAAGTAGTGACCCAGTTGACTCAACTCGACTTCACAAGGCGGAACCTTCGTAGGAAGGCTGTAGATAATCGTCGAGTTGAGTCGTCAACTACTCGGTCCTATTCGACGGGGTCACTGCGTCGTGTGGAGCCCCTAACTTCTGGCGTGGATATGGTAGGTATATGAGTAAGAGGGCAGGAGTTGAGGCGCCATGTGTTCGGTTTTCGGTCCTTTTCTGCAGATACTCCTTAAAGAGTCCTGAAGAGTCGGAGGAATTGGTAAGAAGCAGCCCGCGATGGCACCGGCGGTCATTACGTCAATTTGTCTAGGAAGGGACCCGTTGGAGATAGATGGATAGGCGGTGGTAGACCTAGAGCCTGATTATTCTTATGACGCAGATTGCGCCTGGCCTGGTGCTGATCTGGGGAGCGCCCAGCATCGGATGTACGAGTATAGTGAGATACTATCGTGGGCTGGGGTGTACACTGGCAATAACTCTGATAGATGGACTGAATGACAGACGGTGCAAGGCAAATAGGGCGGATGAAGACGTCAGGCAGTCTAGTAACTCGCTAAGGGTAAAAGCAATCGGCCATGATGGCAACGTGCCCAAGTGAGATACTACGTAGCCTACGCCTACAGTGGTTCGATAGGAATACTGAAAGAATCTCCAGATTATTAATCTACTCCCTGCGCCTACGCTGAGAGATTTAACACGCGTACATTATCAGCATAGCAATCGGTACATCATATATCAGCATCTCCAGATCGTGGGACTCTGATCTCCCAGGGACTATCTAGATTATATCAGGTAGTCTAGCCTACTAATATCTCTCTAGAAAAGCGCCTGCTGTAGAATTTATCTAGATGAGCAAGTCTAGGTGAACTATGGCTCCGCTGCTACGATGTGACACCGAGCTAGATACTCCTTAATTAGCCTTTCGGGAATCTGGCGGCGAAGCCTTGTTGTTCACTGCAATGTCCCCTCTCGTTGTCAGGTGAAACTTATTACAAAATACTTCACTGGAGAGATATAATAGGAAGATGAGCGGTGTCTTCCTAATGGCCCATCGTGTATCGTTATATTCCTAGCCAACATTCAGTCTTGCTGGCACATAGTCTCACTTCAGGTTCATGTTCCCATAGCCAGGATGGAAAGCCCCCGTGTTTTGGATGCTAGCATGTACAAACAAGAGCAAAGAGACCTTAAAGGATACTATGATATCTTCCACCATTGTGCCTGAGGTCAGAATGTTAAAAAAACTTTGAGAGTCGCATTTTAATTTTGACATCTTCTAAGCTCCTGAGAGCGTCCGCTGTATACCGAGCCTGTATGACTCCCACGGCTTTCCCAGAGTGGTTATAAGAGCACTAATAGTTATAGGATTTAGAGTGATCCCGTGTCAATGTTAGTTCATAGGGTGCTTTGAAGCTGGGTTCAGCATAGGGAGGTGAATATATGAACAGGAACCATGCTGTAGTTTACATCCTTAGCTATAAAACTTTGAACTAAACACTGTCTTGGTTAAAAGTCACGCTTTTGTGCTGTACATGAGACGCGGGATGGACGCAAGGGATAAGTATTCGTTATCCCACAGGATTCGTTCTGCCATAGGGCGCACAGTCGATCTAACTTTACTTTAACGGGCCAGAACCGAAGCCGCGGTAATACGGCATGCTTTGTGCTTCTTTGGGGCATGCGTGGCGCTGTCTTGGGTGATGACGAGGAGTTAAATTTGGACGCATCGTGTCCAACTGCTTGGGTCCAGTGCGTCAAGTAACCTTAGCTCTGTGACGTACGTATACTCTTGTGGGAGTAGGCTAATACGAACGTTACAACGATGTCGTGGATCGGGAGCTGTGTTGAGTGGGATAGCGAACAGTGTGAGGAATGCTCTGGGCTCTCGTTCAGCTTCCCGTTTCCTCGCCAACTGATGGCAAGGAGTATCCCTCCATAAAGCATCGCTCTCTATTCAGCTTTTGTCTTGAAAAATCTGCGCGTTGTTTTTGTTTGAGAGTAACTGGATGCTATATCCGACGCAGTTGGCTGGTGACGAAGACGCTCTCGTCCCACGCCTTACACTAGATACACGAAAGAAGCATGGGGTTTGATATTACACTCAGCTACACAAACACGACGGTACGAGAGACAGGGCTGTAGCACACGGGGATACCCGCCATGTAGACTTGCAACTTACCATTATTTAAGAAGACCGAGGTTACGCGCGTTCACTACTCACTCTCTTGCGTGCCTACACTAGTGTTTCGTAGCGCGGCGCCCTACCTATTATCGCGCGCGCAAAAAAGCACAAACAACTTGGAAGAGGTGAAAGTTTCTCCCATTGGTTGGACGATGGATGAGAGGAAGCGCACGAGACATGCGCCATTTCGTCACCACACCTCAGCCTTCTCGACTGGGAGGGTGGCTTAAAAATAGAGGTGTGGTGCTGTATCTACTGTAGGTAGGGCCGACTGTGGCTTGACCATGGGGGTTTAAAAAAGGAAGACGCTACAAAAGATCCCCATTCTCATTCCCAGCAAGTACGTGGTGTAGACGACAGGAGGAGAGAAATTCTTGGCTAAGCATATGCGCGCAATTGTTCATTGGCGCCACTTCCCCCCCCTCTACCTACTGCAGTAAGTACTCCCTACACACCAAAGGACTTCCTGTGGCTGCATATGAACTCGGCAGCCGAGCCTATTAGGGTGGCGGGTTCCTGCGCAGATGACCATACCCCCAGGACAGGTCTTCCCAATCGATCGATGCCATGTCAACGGGACCACGACGCCGATAAGACTGGGAGATGACCAAAAGAGGAACTTGGGGGCGGAATACTAAACTGACTGTGCTGACGAGGAGGGTTAGCTGTACCGTCCGAACGGGCCGCGGCGGATTATGTCAGATCTGATTTAAATCAGACACGTTTCATGGAAGCATTGTCGAACATTGTGACAAATCCAAGTGGTGTCAGTATACTACTACTACTACAGTACTGTATTGTCCGGGGTGGTCGTAGTATTGCGGACAAAAATAAGAGAGAACAGAATAGGAGACTTTGCCCTT
Source organism: Xylaria sp. FL0064 (assembly GCA_022593225.1). Taxonomy (NCBI): domain Eukaryota; kingdom Fungi; phylum Ascomycota; class Sordariomycetes; order Xylariales; family Xylariaceae; genus Xylaria; species Xylaria sp. FL0064. The sequence continues at coordinate 939,003 of JAJKLE010000009.1, read as the reverse complement.
CACTTAGTACAGTAAGTAGACGAGTGGGAATCGCGCGGATCGTCCCGTCGTCGGATCAATATAGAGTAGTGCCCGAAATATTTTGGCTCTGCGCCGTTACTACTACATAGGGCCGATATCCAGTGACTTGATCGATATGTATGTTCATTCTGAAAGCGGCAATGATTGCATTTTAAGGGTTAGGCCTGAGAATGTTGGTATGGTGCAGAGAAGGTCAAATTTGATCAGGGATGTAGCTCGGGATGCGACCGTAAGAAATGTCCTCTCCCAATTTTCTCTTTTGAGGAGGTCAAGCAAAGCAAAGCTCCCATTTGGGATGACCACGTAGGTGATGCGGTGATAATGACAGCAGATATTTGCCAGGGGTGGGCGGTGACATTCGTTATTATTAGTGCAAGAGGTGACCAGAGAGCATACGATGACAGTTAATCGCGCGCGCGCGCGTGGCTTGCTGTCCACATGTCGATCGCTGAGAGGCCCAAGATCTGCCAGGGTACATGTACCCTCGACCATCTCGCTTGCCAGAAGTGTACATTGTCTCTTACTGATGGAGGGTTGGGGATGCTGTAGGGTATTTGGATAAGGCTGTTGGCGAGGAGGGCTGGGGTTTTTGTCTCGCTTATTACAGTATCGGACGGTACTCACTACAGGAAGTACCTAGGTAGTAAAATCGTGCTCGTGCTGATGCTGATGTTGGTATTCTAGTGTATATCCTCAAGTACAGTAGGTAGCGTAGTCACTGTATTATTTAGTGATTACTTTTGCACCCGATAGCCGTTTTGTGTTTGATGACACTTAATAATCGTGAAGAGAGACCCTTCCAGCCTGGGATTTGGAGTTGTTTGACGACTTTCCCCGGTCCTTGGGGAGAATCCGTCGGATCCTTCCAGGCGAAATTGTCCACCCATCCATGACGGGCCGGATTCCATATTCTGATGGAATGCTTCCTTTGCTGTTGTCCACATTGGGTCATCACCCTACTGTCTTCATCTTTACTGTAATCGCCCTTCTGTTTCCTTATTAGCTAAAGCTTGCAGTCAGTACCTTGTCAGTATATCTGACATTCCCGAATTATATACACTGACTGCGTCTCTCTCGCTCATCTCGCTGCTTCGCGCCTTTCCTAGACAGCTAAAGCCGACTTTCATGACGTTAATTATAAGCATTCGCCAAGAGACGAACATGCGGAGCACAGAGTCATCTGGTTTTGCCTTACTTGCTTCCGGCCTGTTTTTTTATTATTTTTAATTTCTCTCGAGTTGTCCCATAGTTGTAACTGAGAGCTTTAACATTTTAGACGGAATAGCCCAGCTAAAAGAAGCGACCATTACCACTACAGAAGTGGCAGAAGAAATCTGTATGTTTCAAGGTCTCTTTGAGAGCAGACCTTAACTGCTATGTATGATGTAGCGGCTACACGAACCTAGGGTTAGAAATAAGCACTTATATTGTATCTAATACATCTGACTTTCTCCTGCTAGCTTCTATTCAGTCAGGTGCACAATATCGTTTCAATCCTGTTATGGTCAATCCCCCTATCCTCTCTAGGGGTTTACCCTAAGTATACATCTCGTGACTAGCGACAAGCTAGTGAAGTTGGGCTGTTTAAGGGATTTTAGATAAACGAAAAGGAAGAAATGTTGGCATCCGAGGTTGGGAGTAAATTACCTAGATACACCGACTGCTAAATACCGTGGGCAATATGCCCTCCTCGCGATATTTATGTGTGGGTGTGTAAAACTCTCATCCTCGGATTGGATGTTCCGGCTCTTGTGTTATGTCGTCGTCTATTACCAAATGATATACACATACCTAGGGCAAACTCAAAAGCTCTCAGCTTACAGTATGCACTTAATGTAGGGCAGTATACACCTACACAAAGAACCTACAGTACAGTACACTATGTATCTCGATAGTGTGCAGTAGAATAGAGCCAAAATGTATGGTCCCAACGGTGCAGCGACTGGGTCAACGATCGACTGGAAAGTTCGGTCAACTGGGAGCCGTTGAGCGTTATGTCGCTTCTAGGGTGCTACTAGCTTCCCTGCTAGTTGCAGGGCCTGGCGTAGATTTGCAGCTGCCAACCATCGTGCATTGAAGATCCTGAGGGCGTATGAACTGCTGCCGTCATTAGGTAGGTAATAGGCAGGTAGTAGTAGGCCCGTGATCCTGACGATGCCTGCCTACCAGTAGCACGGCTCCTCTGTGTCTTGGATGCTGTATGATTGACGTAGTTATAGTATTCGATAGCCTACACTATTACGCCTCCTCACAAAGCTAAGGGAGAATCTCGCTGGTGTGGTGTGTGCCGTGTCAGGGAAAACAAATCCACGGGTCATTAACGTTAAGGCGGATCTCTTCAACACCTGGAACTCCAATTAAAGACGTTGGGCCCCAGGTGTACAGCCGATGTCATAGTGTGGAGAACGGTAGAGGAACAGGACTTGATGGTCCAAATACTTACAGTACTACTCTCTGTATATTACGCTACCTAGGTACTCACTAACACAATCACAAGGCGGGACCCTCCGCAGAGCCAATCATATACGTCACCATCGAAGTGGGATTTAAATCCCAAGGCAGACCTCGAAGGCTAGGCTGCATACGACAAAGCCAGCTCATCATGGTGAAATTGACGGAAAATTTGCTGCCCCAACATGACCAAAATACAAGGTCTGCTATCTCCTGAATCTGTGAAGACTGCACGCATTCATATATGCCTAACGAAGTATTGCAGTGTGCACAGTTGGAAACTACATATATAGCTTCCAATACCATTGATCAGTAAAGATACAAGCTTCAAGCTGGTATTGTAAATACAGTAGCAGACATTGGCAGCCCGTGGATGCCGAGAATTTATATCAAACACGCTAGATGGGAAAGGGAAGTTATTGTGAGACAAACAATACCTACTGCGTACATACAAGTACCCTACTGCCGAAGCTGAAATGCCATAACCCGCATGTGTGTGCGAGGGAGGTACTCCGGAGTACTGCCTCCTGATCGTTGTTCCGGCGCTGAATGACTGCGCTGTCCCCACAGAAGTGTACAATTCGCTCGAATGGAGGTACCTACTGGGTGGATACCTTTGTACCGTTTCTGACTGCCCAAGTATTTAAGGTACCAGCCTAGCCACACTAGACCCAAATTCAAGTTTCTGGCGGCTCTTGTCACACATCCCCGAGTTGGCGCTATACCGAAACACGTACTAAGTCGACTCCTTTTTGCACTAAGTATAACTTTTACCCCTTGTTTTGCCCGGCTGTGACAGCACGACACTTCGCTAGAAGCCAAGAACAGAGCTAAGAATAATAACCAAGCCCTGTCTAATGCTGTTCCTGTTTTCCCGAAATACCTGCCTAGCCTACAACGCTGCGGGGTTCCACCATCTACCCACACGAATATACTGGTAATACCTAGGTACCTCTTCTAGCTGGGCTGGTACGGTGCTGCGTAGTGCGGTATGGTACGGTACGGTACTGTACCTCTCGTGCGCTCACTGCCCACGCCATTCCCGCTGTCCTGGACCTTTTTCCGGGCCCTCGAGTACCGCAGTAAACACTCCCACCCATGCATAACGCCTGCACACTTCACCTGTACATTTTTGGACCTTCGCCTTTTTCTCCCATTCCCGTCTCGATCTTCAACTTGTTCTCTCCGTCCTGGACGACACTCGGCTGGCCCTACCGTGATTGACCATTCAAGAAGCTGTGTTTGTCAGCCTGTGCCACGCTACATTGCATTCCCCCGACTACCGTATACGACACATTGTGTCATCTCTAAGTACTTTGGGTGGCCAATCCTGCGTTTGTAGACCACTTCCTCGGCAGACCAGCAGCCAAACAGAACGAACCACCCCGAGCACCACTTGGCCTGCTGATATCCCTCGACCCCTTCGTCCCTTGCCTCCGCTGCGTGCAGACTCTCAACCAGTCCTGCGGGCTGTTCACCCACATCCTGGGACGCACATACGGACAGACCAGCGACTACAGGCCTGGGGACGAAGCGAGCCGTGGCAACAAACGCCGGGGGCTCTATCTCTTGCTTGCAGCTAAGACATTTCCAACTCTACGCACTACCCGGCAGTCGTGCCCATCGCTGTACCTCGACCCGGTCAACCCGCATGTCCTCCTGACGGTGCCCGTAGTACGATGGTCGTTGCTGACGAGAACTTACTGGCCATTCGTTCGAGCTAGACCCGACTGCTAGATGGGTGGCATGCAAGTCCCTTGAAGACGTGGTCCCATCCCTTGCACAAACCCCCCACGAGTAGCCAGCAAGCAGCTCCCAGACCAGCACCTGACAAGCCGGGCATCATGGCGAATACTAATACTCCCGCTGGCCTGGACGCCAGCATCTCGAGCCTGAATTCTATCGACAACGACACATCTGCACCATCCAGCGCAAATCTCGACACGCAGCCTTCCAAGTGGACGTCGGCTTCTACGTCTCTGACAGCCTCGCCTGCCCAGTCAAGGGATCCGTCGCCCACAAGAACAACTAAGACCTCTGGGAGATCCAGTCGTGCATCTACGTCACCGGCGCAGTCGCGCAAGAACAGTACCCAGGAACCGAGCCCGCTAAGAACGAGATCTAATCTCCCTACGTCTTCTTCAAATCTGAGACAGCCACTTTCTGCAACTAGCATCCCTAGCTTGCCTCCCCCATCGGGTTCTGAGACTATATTACGGGCACCTGTCCCACAAAAATTGGCTTCGGTAACGCAAGAGACATCCAAGGACACGCCTCGGTGGCCCATCTCCCCGAGACTGAAATCCCCTCCGCCTACCTTCGGCAAGCCGACTGTTGCCTCGTCGGCTCGCAGGAACGACTCAGAACCTCCCGTTATCCATGTACAACGCGCTACTCCTTCACCACATGTGGAGCCGAACTCGCAGTCTGCATCGGACGTGGAGGTTGAAGATTCCCATCTGTCATCCGGTATGAGGACGCCAAATCGTGGACCGAGCAACGGTTCATCTACTCTCGAGACGGTGCAAGAGGTTAGCCAACCGAACACACCGCGGCCAGGTCTGGATGCTGCGATCAAGAAGCTTGAGGAGACCGCCACGTCGCAAAACTCGACACGAAATAGGGATCATGACGCAACCTCTAATAGTGCCAAGTCGAGTCAGAATGCGACAAATAGCGAGAGTGGAAGTGAAAGTGGCAGTGTTAAGACGAACACGCGGCGATCCAGTATTACTGCCCCGCCACCTCGCCTACATAGCAGGCAGTCCAGCTCGAAGTTGAAATTTAATGGCAGGGGACAACCATCCGGCGAGAGCTCCTCTAGGAACATGACCGTCGAGACTGAGGAGGTCAAGGATATGCCGCAGCTGTCTTTAATTCCCAACGCTGGTGGACAAAGGGCCAATGGAAGCCTGAGAACTCGCCCTAGTAACGAGACCATTAAACCTAAGAAGGAAAAGAAGAGACACACCAGGAAAGCTACTTCCGTTGCTACTAGTAATGGTGAGCTACTGCATTTCATTCCGACGCCAAAACTTCGACATAGTTGCTCAGCAAGATCGTTCTCATCGACGTATTGCCGTTCATCACCAAAGCTCCGCGGTCAAGGATCGTGGGGTGAAGAATCAATGTTGAGTCCTGGGCAGCGGGTCAAGCGACTAGCAGCGATACGGACTCCCAGTATAACCTCCCATATGACGAATTTGCTAACTCGAGGTCCTCGCCCAGCATCCTCAAAAGCAGATATCTTTGAGGCTAAGGTGGCCAGTGCAGTAGAAGAGGCCAACTCCTCCGATTCCGATGAGACTTTCGTGTATGACTCTAACCCACCAGATGCGGAACGTCCTCGTCGCTACCACTCGCGCACACCGAGCGCGACATCTATGGCTAGTCAAGTCGATCGTAACGGGATGCGATCTATACATGCCGTTCTTGATAGTGGTCCTCATAACGTTCATGTCAAGAAGAACATGAAATTCGTCAATAGCTATAGCGGAAACGGAAACGAGAGTGTTCAAGGTGACGATGATGGACGTGGCACAGGCCGGAGCAACGTTGGCTCAGCTAGAGGCACAGGGCGCCACCACCATCACCCTGCGCGCTGGGGCAGGAACACCGGCAACAATCATCTTTCGCTTTTTGATACCGAGTCTCCCTTCCCCAATGCTGCCCGGTCCAAGTTCTCCTCCGGTACCAATTCTAGACAACCGTCTAACCCTCCTAGTCCTCGATTTAATACCAATAGAGGCTGGTTATCGGGTAAGCAGCAAGCCGCCTTGTCTAATGGCTACGACATGGACGATACGACGCCAGGCGCAGACGATGAAAGAACCCCTCTTCTTCAGTCCGGTACTGTGCGTACGGCCCGGCCTAACCGGAACAGACGGAATCTGCCACTGCGAAACTTAGAATCACAAACATATCATCGGAATCCTTCGTTTCTCAATCGTTTCGCTAGCTGTCTGGTCCTGACCGTGATGTTGCTGCTCGTTGTCACTGGCGGTATTGGTTTCATGTTTGCGACATCGCAACCGCTCACTGATGTGGCCCTGCTGAAAATTGGCAACGTCCTTGCCAGTGAGCAGGAGCTTATGTTTGATCTTACTGTGCGAGCGCATAACCCTAATGTCGTTGTCGTGATGATTGATTCAGCGGATATCGAGGTATTCGCTAAGTCACCACATGCCGGTAATGACTCTGAATGGTGGCGTCATCCTGAAGGAGACGACTTCAAGATCCTGGATGACTGGAAAGACAGCTCACCCAACGACCCTGACGACGGCACTTCACCCAATATGAGGCTGGGAAATGTTCACACATTTGACAGCCCTCTGACTTATGAAGGTTCCTTTTTCCAACGCGGATATACAACGTCATCTGGCGAGCTCCGGCTCCCCCGCCCGGGAAATACCACCGAAAGCGGCACAGAGCGGTGGGAACGAATTATTTCAGACGAATTTACTTTGGTTATCAAGGGTGTGCTCAAGTATACCTTACCTCTCAGCCAAAAGATCCGCAAGGTGTCGATATCTGGCAAGACTCTCGTCAAACCGAATGCTGCAAACGATCCGACATTGCGACCAAACAAGCCAGAATTCTCAATCTCCGATGAACCCACAGCTTGGGCAGCCTAGCCCTAATCATTTCCCTTTGTATATTCAGTATGATTTCTGTATATTAGCGAGCACGATATTGCATCCTCGGAGCTTCCGGCGTTGGATTGCACCATTTGCCCGGCCAAGCCTTCCTTACCGTGCCGATTTCTATTTGGGCTTGCATGTTTATTTGCTTTTAATCCGGCTATGTTTATTTTCTGGGACAGAAAAGAACGGTTATAATGACTCAAGACACGTACATAGCCCCGGCGTTTTACACGATGCAGGCTTCATTGCAACAGCATAGGATGGACATGAAAAGATACATTGGGCACGCCACGAAGCGACCTGCGCGTCATTTGCTTTCTTCGTGGTAGTTTATTTGCTTTTCTTCCACATCCCCCCTTTTCCTTCCCCTATACATGATTGGGCACATGGGATGGGGAAGAAGCGTTTGGTTTTTGTTTTCTGCTACAGGCTGCGAATTCGTCATTTAGAGGGTAGTGTTGGCGACTGCCCATGAAATCAGATACCCCGAGACAGAAACGGGAACTAAAGCTTCACCGATTCTGTATTTGTAATGAAAACAAACGCGTTTACGAGAACAAGACAAAAGAGATTCAACACAAGATGGACACCCAGGAGAATGATGGAAGCGTTTTGCCCCTTCCTCTTCATCCCGACAACCTGGACCGGACCGAACTGAGCTTTTATTGTCTTGGTTTGGTGGTACGACAGTCTTAGGTTGTCTTACTCATGGGTACTAAGGGAGATGATGAAGAGAATGGAGGGGATTGGACTAAGTAATATCCTACCACCTACCTACTTATGTACCTACCTTTACGTACTTTTTTAATCAAAAGCTCGATCTAGATTTAATGTCGCACTTAGCAGTCTTTCGCGTCTTTCTTGCTCTCTACGTGATGTCTAAGTGCGGAATTGTGTAAGTTGATTTCGCATACTATAGATGTTTTAGAGAATTTTGATGAGGAAGAGATAGAGGAAATAGAAAGGGAGACATGGCGAGCAAGAGTGATGTAAGTGATGGTGGTGACGATGATGCATACGCACGTAGAATGGAGGTTCGAATCTCAAGTATCGTCATTTACACCAGGCAAGTAGATATGTACGTACGTACGCACGCAGATAAGTAAGCAAGTAGTCTACATAGCTTAGATTATATATCCCCGAGTTGTTGTTACTATGTAGATACACATGGGTTATGATCATCCAAGGGCCGTATTCCATCGTCTTCCTGTGATTATCTAAAGGTATCGTTTTGCATGTCGAGCAGTAGTAGAAAAGCAAGTACCCAACCAGACAGACAGACAGATGGCTAAGCTTGATCATCGAATCCGGGTTTATTCCCATTCATTCCCTTCTTCCCATTCTTAACTAGCTATCTCAACCAAGCTAATTCTTGAAATCGTAATCATAAAAAACAGGATACAGGTATATAACACACCAATACTACATAGTTTAGCAGCGGGTAAATCTCTATACTGAGCTGCCCTTCCGTCACAGCTTCACACGTAAAGCCAGTCAAGATGAGATAAGGGAGCTGGGTGTTTGAGAGGGGTAGTAAGTTACAAGGTATGCATGCGTCCCTCCTCTTAATGCACTTCCGCAGCAACGAGCTTCAATATTTCTTCGGTACTCTTCCGAGCATTCTTCGGATCCTTCGCAATGCGCTGCCAGACCTCGCCGTGCCGAGGCTCGACGCCGATGCACTTCTTGACGACCTCGTCTCTCTTCTCTGGCGTGCCGTGTTCAACAAGGAACTTGTAGTACCATGCCCAGCTGTCTCCGAGATCTGAGTCCCGCACAAGGGCTCTCTCAAACCAGTTCTGCGCCTTGTCAAGCCGACGCTCGCCCCAGAAGATGCGCGCCACGGCCACGAGGAGCACGGGGTCGTTCTCTGCTTCCTTGACGGCCTCAACAGCACGTGGCTTGCGCTGCTTCGGCTCTGTCAGGTGCCATATCTTCTCTGCCCAGAGTAGACCTTGCTTGTTCTTGGGCACGTCGCGGCGCGCACGCTCCATGAGTGACTCGGCCTGTTTCGTGTCGCCTGCGCGGAGCTCTAGACGCACAGATTCGCACCACAGCTCTGGGGATTTAGGGACTGCAAGACGCGCGCGGTCGAGGACTGAACGGGCTTTGGGGAGGAGACCCAGCGACTCCTCAAGACGAGCGTAGAGCAGCCAAAGGGGGATAGAACTCGGCACAGCTTTCACACCCGTCGCGTACGCTTCGCGGGCCTGTGGCTTCTTGCCCAGGTTTTCATAGATAGCTCCTTTCATCATCCAGAGCTTCGGGTAAGAGGGGAAGAGATTTAGGGCCTGCTGCACGAGGTCGAGGGCTTCGTCGAGATTACCGAGTTGCCTCTCAAAGACTACGCTCTTCATCCATACGCGATCCGTGGGAGCCTCCTGTCGGGCTTGTTTCAGTAAACCACGGGCTTGCTCTATTTGGTCATTCTCCGCTTCGAGCTTGACGGCCGCGAGCCAGATGTCTTCATTGTTAGGGTTCTGCTGGAACGCTCGGGCGAGGACACGGCGCGCATTGTCGACCTCTCCAGCTTGCCATTTCTCCTTTGCGAGCATCATCCATAATACCTCGCTGTGAGGAACCGCATTGACTGCCTTTTCAAGCACTTGCCAAAGATCCTCTCTCTTACCGTAAGTTCTCTCAAGGTCCGCTGCAGCCAACCATATTGTTTTGCTAGTGGGGAAGACACGCAAGGCATATGCGTATATAGCCCTAGCCGTTTCATACATTCCTCTACTGATACTGCTACGCGCGTCTTCTAACCAGGTCTCTTTTCGATCATCATCCTCATCTAGGCCGTAGCCTAAAGTTTCTCGTATAATCGCACCGCAAGATATGATGGCTCCCTCCTGTTCGCATTTCTCGGCCTCGGTAATCCATTCTTCCCGCTTCGGCATAGCTGATTCCTTTACTAATACCTGCACCGCACGTTTCATGACGTTCACCCTCTCTCCTTCACCAAGCTGCTCTTGTAATCTTGTAGCGGCTATCCAGATTTCGTGAGACGTCGGGCAGTGTTTGCGGGCTCTGTTGAGGACCTTTTGCGCGTTTTCTGGGGTTTCCAGACGAGCCAGCGCCAGCCATAGATCAACTGATATGGGAATAAGTTCGGTAGCCTTCGCGAGGAGCAATTTCGCATCTTCCGGATCTTCTTCGAGATTGACGGCTTCTTTCCATAGAGCTTCGGATTCGGGGATATGATCCAGAGCATGTCGTATCACTCGTTTCTTGGATCGCGCATCATCTTCCAGCTTCATGGCCTCGACCCATAATCGAACCGAACGGCTATTTTTCTTGATGGCGTTCGCAGCGATAATCCTGGCGTTCCGCTGGTCGTTTAGTCGGATATTCTCCAGCCACACATCTTCGCTCTTGGGACAATGCTCACAGCCGCGAGCTATCACGTTACGCGCTGCCACGATTTTACCTGCAAGCTCTTCGAGACGCGCGGCTGCAATCCAGCCAGGGCCGTTATTAGGATTCGTCTTGATCACCGATTCAAGCAGTTCTCGAACTCGATTTATGTCGCCAACCTGGGCAGCGCTTTCAGGTAATTGCGACCTTGCAAGGCTCGTCAGATAACCTTTAGGATCTACGCTAGTAGCACTTCCTGCGACCGTGCTGGTTCCATTCTGAGAGGCCTGGTCAAGTCGCACTTGTAGGACCTTGTCTCTGGCTTGTCCAATCTTGGCGAAGTCTGTTACTGTCCCATCAGTTCCGTTCGTGGGGCCACTAGCAGGGGCAGAAGCAGTGCCATCGTCAGCTACTGTCGTTCCGAGCTCGCCCGCGCTGCTCGCCGCGGCTAGGACACTGTCGGGCACGGCATAAAATCGCTGATGTCTGGCCTGCCTAGCCCGTTTGTTCCTGCCAGTAAGATCTCCAACCTCGGGCAATGCGGCCCATTCGTCTTCGGTAATACTTTCGAGACCGCGTTTTAGGTCGGCGAACTGTTGGGAAATCTTAGGGTTCTTGCGTTCGTATTCTTCTCTTTCTGCTTTCTCGCGAGCTTCCCTAATCGAGTAAAAATCGTCGGTAATCTGTTCAACTACATCCGGGATGAACGGTGAACTAACCGGGGTCTGTGTGGGATGGGGGCAAAGTACTAACCTTCTCGCTCTTCGTCGCTTATCCATCTTTTCATCTATTTCACGATATATCCGATCGGCCTCGTCATCGTCCTTGTCGTATATGCCACCCGCGAAGAGACCGACTTCATTGTCGGGGTCTTGGAATCGCTCATCGTTGGCGTCGTCCTCCTCGGCAGCCTGGTCCTTCTTCTTGCCGGTGATTGCGTCGCTGAAGCCGAGCTGAGCAGCTCGCTTCGCGAGGGCTTCTTTGATCTGATCTTCGGAAGGGCCTTCTCGAGCGGGACCCAAATCTGAGCGTGTTGTGAAGCCGGTCGCTCCACGTCCCAAGCCGGCAACGTAGTTCTCGGGCGCAGGCTGAGACAGGAAATCGCGTCGACCGGTCATGGTGTCGTGCCGCCGCTGGGTGCGCGGTAAGCTGTCCTTGTGGCAGTTATTGGTATTAAAGAAGCAGTATCAGGACGGAAATATGAAAGTGAGTAGAGTTTCCGCAACAAGATGTTGGCTGGTTGAGGAAGTGTAAAGGACAGCGCGCAGTTTCGCGATTTGGGTTTCTGGAGTTGATGTTGGAGAAGCCTGAGAAAATGTGACTAGCCAGGACCCTGCCCATGCATGCATACTTAGGTAGATCACTTCCAGCTGGGGGCTAGTGAGATGGGATAGATAAGATAAGACTTTAAAAGTGGGACATTTACAGCCCACTTTGAAGTTCATCCATCAAAAAAGATGCCGTATCGATTGACTGCCCCTCGGCCTTGAATATACATACCTCATCCTGTCGATGCTACTATCACCCATAATCATCCCTGCTACTCACTAATAACTTTGTGATACGAAGTCTTCTACCAAGTCGTTTTTAGAGCCACACAAGAAAGAAAGACTACTCCTGTGGCAACACGATCTTACTGCCGCTCAGAATGGGGAAAGCCAAGACAGCGAAGCGTGGAAATGCGGCAGGGCCATATGACCGTCCATCTAAGAAGAACAATGCAGCTGTCAACAACGTATTTAAATTCACGTCAGTAATTTCGCAGATATTCAAGTGCTTCTCATATTTATCAATAGACAAAAAGGCAAGAAAAAGAGCATCGACTGATTGGATATCTCTTGCAGAAAGGACCTGGGTCAACACATCCTGAAGAATCCGGGTATAGCCCAAGCCAGTAAGCATTCCAAGGCTTTCTTCGTCTCCCGGTCTGGCAGATTCTGGGGCTCACCATCCACTCATGCCCTTTCATACTTGAGGCAACTCTGACTCGTCTTCTGCCATAGTCGTGGATAAGGCCTACTTGAAGCCGACGGATACCGTGCTCGAAGTGGGACCTGGAACAGGAAACCTAACAGTTCAGATCCTAAATCAGGCGAAAAAGGTTATTGCTGTTGAAATGGATCCAAGAAGTGGGTTCATCGATATCCTTCCTCCGCGTTTCGTGTTATGCTCGACTACTAATTCATGAACCCATAGTGGCTGCTGAGGTTACAAAACGTGTTCAGGGCAAACCCGAACACAAGCGGTTGGAGGTCATATGTCAGTGTCTTGGTCTTCTATTCCCTCCTTTGGCCTTTTTCGAGCTCGCTGCTTCTGGGCAACTTCGAGACAGCAAACGACTTGTACTATCCATAGCAGCTGCTGACTCCGGTAATTGTACAGTGGGGGACGTGATAAAACAAGACATGACTAATCTTGATTTCGACGTAAGTTGTTTATTCTGGTACTGGAGGCTCTTCACTAAGTTAAGATAAAACAGGTTTGCATTTCCAATACCCCATACCAGATTAGTTCTCCACTAGTATTTCGTCTGCTGCGGTTACCAAGTGAGTCGTCCTATCAGCTCTCCGTTATTTAACCAGTCTCTGGTGTCACAGTCTTTCATCCGATTACTGACTCTCGAGCGTGTAGAACCCCCGAGGACTTGTATTCTTATGTTCCGTAAGTGTCCTCGATCCAGGCAATAAGCTTCTTAAAGTTAATGAAACCCACGCCTTTAGAGAGAGAATTCGCGATGCGCCTGTCAGTTTGCATCTACAATTTAAGGAATTGGGAATGTTATGCTGATAGAATGCAGAACGGCACGGCCTGGAGATTCTCTCTACGTGAGTAAACCACCATTCTAGATGACAACCGTTCTCGATATCCTGGAATGTGTATACTGACTTTCGGATTAGTGTCGCCTTTCGGTAAATGCACAGTTCTGGGTACGGTTCTCGGCTTTTATCCTTTCGTTGCGTTCATATATTGATGAATTTATTAGGCCAAAATCGAGCACGTCTTAGTTAGTTGCCTATTCGTCTTTACATTTCCCATCTTGAGCCGATGTCGCTCTATTTCCGGGAGGACGCCCGTGTGAGTGAGATTGGCAAGAGCTAACAGTGTTCAACTCAAAGAAAGTTGGCAGGGCGAATTGTAAGTGATAAACCAGGACCTAAGAATCGAAGTTGGGCAACTTCAATACCAAAAGAGCCGATAAGGAAATATTTGCTGACCATGAGTGGTCCTTCACAGTCCGCCCTCCTCCCCAGGTAGATTCAAGTGTAGTCCGCATTTCCCCCAAAATCGGGAGTGAGCGGCCAAATATCAGCTTTGAAGAGGTACGCTCATGTGATACGACAGATTCGGCCACGATATTCGTCCAAAGCACATCACATGCTAACCTTATACAAGTTCGACGGGCTACTTCGGATAGCATTTAATCGCAGAAACAAACAATTGAGCGCTTCATTCTTAGCGAATAAAGAGGTCTTAAAACGTGAGTCTATACGAGAACCCCGTTTACCCTACTTTTTTCACCAGACCAAGGCTTTATGTCTGGATGCGCTCATTTTCCATTGCATAATTATCCCTCCTAGAAGACCCAACAAATGTCCGCATGGATTGGAACTGCTAACACCCCATAGTTATGGAGACCAACTATCGTCTTTACTGTGCCCAAAACGATATACCCGTCGACGATAGCCTGGTAGATGATGCTGGGGAGGATGAAGAGATGGAAGTGGATGAGAACGACAACGATCCGTCGATGGATATTGACGGAGACGACGAGATGCCCTCATTCTTTGGCGCAGCTAAAAATCCAGATGAAGGTACTCTCACGAGCAAGAAAGCGTCCCTCAAAAAGACTCGTATCGCAGTATTGGTAAAGGAGAAAGTGCGCAAAGTCCTCGAAGAAACGGAGTTGGCTGGAAGCAGGAGCGCAAAATTGGCAGAAAACGATTTCCTCAGACTTTTGGCGGCCTTCAACGCTGAAGGCATACACTTTTCATAAGAATATTCATATTAGCCTCGACGTGAAAGCTCTGAGGATGTAAGCTCCAGAGATGCCACTTTGATAGATACTCAGGACTGGAGTCTGGCGTTGGGACGAGAGAGAGTGATTTGGACCGCAATACCCTGCTTTGAGGAGATGAAAAGGCGCTAAAGAGATGACAATAAGAAATGCTCACCTAAGTCACTGTTATACTTAGCCGTATGGCTTAGTTCCGATGTGAAGTGGAAGTGTAGATGGATATATGCGTCTATTCAAGTTTAAGAAGCCCGCCAATTGTTATCCAGCAATTAGTTACGAAGATTACGAGGGGATCACAGAGGAAGTCAGCTGATACTGCGCATATTTCATCGGAAACTAGACCGAGAATATGATACGGAGGCTTAATAGTTCAATATAATAACGTAATTAACCGTACAGCGTAGGCAGTTTCGCCGATGCACAGCAGCATGTAAACAGTACAATAAGAATCCCATATACTCCCTGACGGAGTAAATATACACGACATGGAACAGAACGCCAGTAAAAAGTTCAGTTCTCACAAATCTCCTCTCCCAGATTTATTGGTTTGTTTTACTTCCCACCGAACCAGCTGGAGATACCACTCTTCGCCTTGGAAGCCTCGGTCTCGACCTTCCTGTCAAACTCGTCGACCTTCTTCATGGTGGCGTCTCTAGCGCTCTTTGAGTAGGCCTCGGCCTCGGCTTTGGCCTTAGCTAGCTCGGCTTCTGTCTTGTTCAACTGTGTGATGAAACCAATAGTCAGCCTCTTGACTTTCCTGAGAGAAGCAATAGGTATTACATGGGTTGAGCGGGGTGATTGGTAGTGGGACCGGGGTAGCTATAGAATGATGCTGGGAATGAAACATACTGCGTTGTCGACTTTCGCTCCCGCCTGTCTACCCAGTAGCTCGGCGTCCTTCTCCGCCTCCTTGCCACGACCCGGTAGCTCGCTCTTAAATCTAGCAGAAAGCTTGTGTGCGTCGGCTGTACCGTCATTTGGGTCAGTTCTTGTTTGACTGGGGAGGCTTGGTGAGTTGGATTATGCTTGTCATCCGTACCTTCGGCTTGCTTCTGGGCAACCTTTCCATCACCGCCCGCGGTGTAGAGGTAGTATCCGATACCAGCAACGGCAGTACCACCGAGGATAAGGGGCATCCGAGATCGAGACATTGTGGCTTTTCGGATTTGATTAAATTACGAAGAGAGTTGTAATTGTACAAGAGGGCGTAACAGGAGGCAAGTTCTCGGTTCGTTATGATAGATGGGATTGTTTATGTGTGGTGGTGTGTGAGGTCGAGTTTGTATTGGATGGACGTGAAAGGGACAGTAGGAGGAGGAGAGAGGGGGTTTTCTGTTAAATATCGAATGGCCTGACTCTTGGTCTTGCTGCGGCAAGTTTCTCCTCATACATCGTCTTCCCAATAGGTACTTACCTAAAGTGTAAAGCATTGCTGCTGCTGCTGGTTGGACGCGCTACGCACGCCATGGCTATGGGCGACTTGGGGGAAGACATGACGTAATATACGGTGCTGCCAAATGCGGGGAGCTAGTATCTTGGAAGTACCGTCATAAAAGCTTGGCCCATATTTTCTTCCAGGATCCTTCCAGCAACTGAAAAACATCACAATGTATTCATCCGAATCGAATTCTTCAACAAGCCTGTCCAGGTGCGGACAAAGAAGTCATTACATCATTTCAGCCGTTTTAGTATTCCTCAGATATCGAAGGCCCCCATTGCATTCCTTAGTAGGTAAAAAGGGATGATACGGATACGATTAGATTTGTTATTTGCCCTTTGATACTGGTGATGCTTGCACGGACAGCAATGAACAGATCGAACTTGCCCGTATGACAGAGATGTTGACGATTCAGAATAGCATTACAGATATTCAACTTTTTTGTTACAGCCCAGCTGGACAGGGGGCTGCAGCGGCAGTATTACACTACCTGCATTAGGATAACCAGGAGCTGTGGCGGCAAGAGCTACTGTATGAACAAGAGCTAGAGTACGAGAGCTAAACCTGCCCCATCGCAGCCGCCATCGTCATCATCGGTGCCACTAGCTCCGACTTTGAGCTCCAGCCTCAGGTTCTTGGTAGTGTCTAATAGTAGTGCGGTCTGTCGCGCATTGCTCTTGCACTACACCTCTACGCTCCTGCTGTCCAAGTCTACTGTGCAGATCAAGTCGCCGTCTCCGCGACAACTGCCCGCTTTTGCTTCTACTGCTCCGTGCTTCTCCCCTTCCGTGTCCCCTTTCGTCCTATCTTACGGGCCAGACGGCGGCGATACATGTGTCATTTGAGTCGGCACAGCCAGTCCTACATTGGGTAGCTCCGTACATACGCCTACTAATAGTGATCGCCTGTAGCCAATTCCTTGACCTTGTCCTCTACTCTTGTCTCTACGCCAGGTGCTGCGTGCATCTGCGTTGCCGCCTCTCGCTACTATGTGGGAGCTTGAAAAGCTCTAGCCATGCCCGGTCACAGAGCGCATGTGCGCAGTTCCCGTCGCGTGCCTCCGCTCACCGACAAAGAGATTGACCACGAGATCCGTCTCGTCGACCGCGACGAGTCCGCGAAATCCCCTGTGTCTCCCGTTGCCCAGCGCTTAAGCATCCAAACAAGCCAATCGAGCCTCTCGAGTCGGGTCGTGAACCAGCCGGCTCCCAATGAGCCCCTCGCTCGCTCCGAGTCCCAGGCACCGTTGACCCAAAACGCCAGCGAATACGGAACGCTACCTACCAATGAGGAGCCAGAGTCCGGTCCGTCTCGGGCCCCTCGAATAAGCGAACATCCCGATGCTGAAGACGTTGAACCGTCGAGTCCGCAAGGGAACCCGGGCGCAAGTCAGGATCACGATGCTCGGGAATCGTCTAACCGTCGTAGTACTGGTATTCGGGAGCCCGAAGCTCGTCCGCCTTCGCCGCCGAAAGAGATTGAGTCCGAAATCGACATATTGTATGAGAACCAGCGTGGTGGTTTCCTATGTGGCATTCCCCTTTTCTCTTCTGCAGCATTAGGGAACCTCGATCCTCCTGCTTGGACCAATTTCGCCCATAAGCCCAGTCCGACCGATATACACACAGCTCAAGTTCCCGATCCTAGCTGGCAATGGGCTTGGCCCGAATGGCGTGTAAATCATGACGACAAAATTCAAACCGATAGTGACGGCTGGGAATACTCGTTCATGTTCTCCTCCAAATTCTCATGGCATGGTCCAAAATGGTACAATTCGTTTGTTCGAAGAAGAGCGTGGATAAGAAGACGGATAAAAATAAACGTGGGATATCAAGCTGCAGACGAGCATGTCATGAATCCAGCTTACTTCACCGTATCAGCCAAGCATCGAGAGCGGAGCCCCTTCGCGACAGTAAACGAGGTGGAAAGGACCAGCATGGAGAGGAAATCCAGGAAATCACAGGAGGGGTCTAGTAGAAGGTCACGAGAAAGGTCAAGGGGAGAAGCAATCGAACCTCCGACCTCCCTAGACGTCAAAACTACTGAAGATTTGATGACTATTCTCAGACAATCACGGATTGACCGAGAGAGACTCGAAGCAGTCGAAAACTACATTAACAACTGTACGGATGACTTGCTGCATCTGCAGGATTACATGCACGAAATCATGTCCATGTTTGTCTTCCAGACCTCTCGAAAGACACTCCTCGCACGACTTACAGAGTTGTATGACGTGACTAGCAAAAAGAAGAAAGAAAAATCAATAAGAACAAGCAAGACGGAAAATTTAGCTGAGGCTATCAAACATGCTGATGAGGAGGTCCGCAGATTGGAATACTGGAGCGATATCAAAGGAATGGCTGAGAACGGTGAGACTGTTGGCGCTGTGGATCACAAGCAGGGCTGGGATTCGTGTTGGCAGGGACTCGACAATAGTGGTGCCAAGGGCATCAATAACGACGAAATTCCGTGATAACGACCTCGTTGTTTTGAACGGGCTATGCGAGAGGTACAGAGGCAAGGGTTTAATTTTTAGTTCTTTTTTTTCTTTTCGGATACCCTTACAAAGGATTATAGATGCATATAGGTATGTGGCATTCCATGTTATTGCGAAAAACCGCGGGACTTGGCTACGGCACCTAATCTCACGTTATCTATCAATAATCTTGGTCCAACCACACCCTCGGTTGATGTGTAAAGTGCGCGAGTGTACTATTGGTATGCTATTTATGGATTTAATGTCCCCTTGCATACCAATTATTCCCGCCCAAGAACCGTTACGCGGCACTTTACCGAAGACGATTGGGTCAAGAGCACTGTTGTGTCACCTACCACACGGGGTACGTTGAGTGGTGATAACGGGTTCAGCCGCAATCACTAAACCCGGCAAAACGCAGCCATAGGGTGCGCGGCTCCAGCTCCGCGTATATCTGAACGGCCCAGGTTCCCGTCTACACGATGGCGCGTTCTAGAAGGGGGCAGCTGAGCTGTACAGTGCTAGGTAAGCACATCAGATGGCTTTCGCTTTCCGTGGGGGTGGGAACCCTGCAAACGCAACCCTACGCCGTACACCAAGGATATATATGCAGTGAGGCAGGTCCTATGCCAACCTAGCCTACTTATTATCTAAGTCATCGGATTTTTCCCTTCCGCCTTCGCGAGGTCGCGTTGCATGGTAGCGAGCTCTATTCCGCTTACTTGCTTGAATCCCATGTCGAACACGTAGAAAGTTCAGCTCTTTGCGATCAGTGAAGGCGCTTTATATCGCGCCCTATCGTAACACTGGCGCTTCCCTATACGGTCTCGGCATTCCCTATCTATTGACCTCGATACTGGTTTTCCCTGCATAAAATATGAAGGGGGTCTACGACTTTGATATCTTTCTCTTTGGACTCAGGAGCTTCCAGTCCGGTTTCAAACGGCCTCGACAGTGGGAAGCAACTAGGTTGCGTATTTACGCTATCTATTGACAGAACCGCGGCGGGAAACATGTCCGCGATATTGGCACTAGTTCGCTGGGCCCATGACTGTTTTCCGCCTCGTACTTTGGATTTTGCCTCTTCAAGGTGATAATATGCACAGTTCCATTTTACTGCATGAACGACGATGCCGTGGGGGTTGGGAGACCCCTGAGCATTCTTGTTACGGATGTGTGTTGCCGGATCTTCCGTAGTCGTAGCCTTTAAACGACGTAGGATAGGTCCCGATCTGTTTCTATTCGGGGGTCGGTGATATATACATCGTTCCTTCTTCACTGGATCCTCTTGGTCGAGAACCGTCCATCAGGTCATATTTCATTCTTCTACTCTAGACCGGCATCATTATACCGAATACCTCGCGAGCTATTCTTGTCGAGCCTCCTTCAGTATTGCCAATCTTACCGACGATAAACATGGTGCCGCTAGTAAGGCCGAAAGTAGGAGACCGTGGATTATTTACCCTTAAACCGTCGTCTTCTACTGGTTTTGCCTCTTTTATTGGGAACGGACGGGCGAGTGGGAGCGGGAATAGGGCTGGAAGTCAAGATGGCAAAATCAAGGATCAGTGTATGGTCGTGAAGCCTTGGGCTGATCAACCGTGGCCGCTGATGGAGGTCCCGGCGAGGACACAGAATGTGAGTATTGCTTCTCTCGTAGAATTTTGGGATATTGGTTCTCTTCATATGCAAAGGATGGACTTGCTTGCTCCCCCCTTGACTTGATCCTCATTATATGGCTCTTTACCTTGTTTGGGATATTCATTCTTCCATACCTCAAGACCCAAAGCCAACATATGATCCTCGAAAATTCACAACGACAGCCAGGCAGATAGCTAACAGCGAGCCCCTAAGATCACACATCCGGCGCTACACATCGCCAACGAGATCTCACACATCCACAATGCCATGTTACGCGGGCTTAACTCGATATACCTCCAAGCACCACATGTGCGACGAGAACGGGATATAGCAGACCTTTTGTTCCTGACGCAGAGCTGGAGTACATGGCTCCTCGACCATCACCACCTCAAGGAAAACACCATGCTACCCAGTTTTGAAGCCACTTTGGGCATGCCAACAGGTACACTGACCTTACTCAGTCCATCGACCGCCTCTGGGATTGCAGAGAGAGGTATAACGACTAGGACAGTGAAGGGCAAAGAGAGGGACAGATGTATCAAAGAAGATGAAGAGGAGGAGGGGGAACAGGAAGAAAACGCGATATCTTTCCTCTTACACCGCGTCTACGCATACGCATCTGCCACGCACAAGGATCCGCAGGCGTACAACGCGACGACACTTCAGGGCCTCCTCGGTGCTCTGGCCGAGACCCTCGTGCCCCATCTCACGCGGCAAGTTGGGCTCCTTGTATCCATGCGGGAGATGTGTTTCGGCTCCGCTCCGGCCAGAGGGAATGCCAGTGCCAATACCACGCACAAAGAGCTGGAGAGAGACGAGGAGATCCCTGGTCCGCTGCCTATTCCCATGGTCAAGATCACGAAGACGATTTCTTCTTCTTCATCTACGTCGCCACCAATTTCTCCCTCCTCATCAACATTCTCGACACCCTCGGCCCCGACGCCTGTATCTTCAGCCTCGTCTCCTGCGCACTCCCCGCCCAGTGTATCGCTTTCTTTATTCCCGTCTACTGCCACGATGACATCGCGACCACTACCACGGCATGGCAAGACGAGCAGTAATAGCAGCAGCAACATTACTAACTCCACCTCCAACTCCAGTAAGGACAACACGAATGGCGACGGTAACGGGAAACGCACCCCCGATAGTAGCGGTAGTAGTGTTGGTGGTGTTAGTAGTTCTCCCGCAGCCAGAAGCATGTCGGTAATAGACAAAGACGCCAAAGCCCGCCTAGCGCAGGCCCGCGCCCTCCTTGAGGCCGACGACCGCGCCAACAAGCTGACGCAGATCCACGCCGCAGCCGACGCGCGCGCCGCGGCTGGGATGGATCCCTTCGTTATCCTGCCTATGATTGTGCGGCTACGCGATAGTACTACTACCACTCCTACCAGCACAATGACCCCTCCCTTCTCACCCTCCTCTTCTTCCTCAGTATCGCGCGTGCCGTCTTCCTCATCGTTGTCGTCCTCGAATGACTCTAGCAGAGGGGTGAGTATGGGGATGGGTATTAACGCGGGCGGAGTAGGAACAGGAACAGGGGCAGGGGATAAGGGCGAGTGGCCGAGAATGTCGGTGCCGGCTATCCATGCCGTCGCGGATAAGCTTTCGCCTCGACATGCGGGAGCTTGGAGATTTCTGCCGTGCGATGTCTGGGGACGGCCTAGGGAGTTGCCTTTCCTGGGGATGTGAAAGGGGTGTGCGGTGGTAATGTGGGAGGCGTGGAAGAGATAGTTCACGTGGTGGTCTGGTACAGTGATGAGTATATATATCTGTATTTTTAAGGTGGGAGTATAAGGGGATGAGTAAAAGCAGGGTTTTTAGAGCTTATGCTTGAGATATACGCAAGGCTGGGGATTAGGGGACGAATATAACGTAGTGGTAACTTCCCCTGGGTCTTTCTGCGGGACTCATAACACGTACTTCATAAGGCTTTGCTTCTAACAGATTCAGCAATGCGTACTAGGTAGGTAATTAGGTTAGGTACTAGAGCAGACTGCTGGCAAATCATCTTCATCGTCGTCAGAGTTAAGATCAGTTTGTGTTGGGTTGCCCAATTGAAGCCGAGCACAGCAGGAAGCCAAGCAGGAAATTTGCCTTTCGCTCAATAGACTGTTTTCTCGGACCGAATACCGAGAGAGTTCTTCCGACGAAGAGCACGAAGTTCCTTGGGAAGACGGTAGTGAAGATTCAGAGGGAGGTAAAATCATTAGAGATTTTTCTTTCGCTACTAGTGGCAAAGTGGAACTTGACTTACACGGCGAGCAAGACTAGGTGACGGATTGGTAGTCCCGCTCTGATGAGGACGGCGCCTCGCCTGGAGTGGCAGAGGTGAAGATATAGCAGTGATGGTCAAGGCTACGAGATAGCAGAGGAATAGCATAACAATAATACTAGGACTACCGAAGCCATACATGAGCGTATAGATATTTGATAAAACATATATAAGCATGCGCATACATTGATTTCGACCATATCAATATGTTCAGCCAGCTAGGTGAAGACTAGACCTTGAATAGTACATATCCATAACCCAGCGGCGTGAGTGAGACTTCAGCAAAGTAAATGAAATTCCTCGCGAGGATAATCACGTCGGCAGAGTAATGGCTTTTTCTAACATGGTTATTGTATCTGTTAAGACGGTCGTGGGAAATTAAGGGTATACGAGAAGATATTGCGAGTAGATGATGTTACAAAGCGTGTTATCACCTGGAGATGCTGGGGTAGACAGGTTCTTGAAATCGACAGACCCGCTGTTCGAAAACAATATAATCGCAAAAAAATCACGAGCCACTAAACACTAGGGGTCAAGGAAGTGAGTCGGTATCTCTATTTATCAATCTCTATTTTAGAGACAGTATCTTCGAGGGGAGTTACATAGGAAGGCTTCAGCTAGGTAATAACAGAATAGCATATATATGGACATAGACCAGGGACAAAAAAGAGAAGAAGAGTAAAATATGAAGGAAATGATAGAAGGATAGTAGAAAAAAAATCATGAAAAAATTATTTTCTGGGTTGCTACTCTCAGTTTATGAGAGGCATCAGGAATTGAGCCCGATGCGGGGGTCGAACCTGCGAATCACGTGATTAGCAGGTGACATGATGATTTGTATGCGGATGTGTTAACTTACCCGCAACCTTGAGATTAAGAGTCTCACGCTCTACCGATTGAGCTAACCGGGCGCTTGTTGGTGAAAGGCGGAGCTGCAAAGTGTGTTTATTACTCGACCAGGTGTGCGGGATCGGAATACTAGCGTGGGGTTCGGCGGATTTTGGAGAATTGTGTGCGGGGTGTTTATCACCGCCCGGCAGCTGGCAGCATAATGCCGACTCGTTAGCTACAATTGACTGTAACTGAAGGCTCCCCTATCAAATGCCCAGGTTTGTAAGTCTGTATAGCTACGTCAGTATATACATAGGTTTATCTGTATGCCCATTGGGTTCGTCAACATAGCTCGACTATGAAGCTCGACTATGGCTCAAATTAGCTTGCACGGTTGGATTGATCTAGGTAAGTATACTGCCTTGACTGACTGACTGGCTGGCGATTTACTGACTGACCATGTTCGGGCAATAGCCCTGATCTAATTGTACTAATAACATATTTACTTATACATAGTCGTAAATTCACCGACGACCCCCAATTGACGGACTTCTATATAGTAACGGACTGATCTTGACCTCGCTATACGGAAATAGTAGCCTTGACGTAGCCGACTAACTGACTGGCATCTAGGTAATTGAGACTTGGTGGACTGTATTTGGATGCGCCTTTACTACTCTAAACCACATGGCAACTGGATATTAACTGTTGAGGCTAACTATAGATTTAGAGTCGGCCGCTCATTCAAACCCGAAGAACGCGGATATTAAGAGAGCTGACTCAATCTCATACCCCACGACGCCCTCAACATTCTTCTCCTTGGGCTTAATTGACACCTCTTAGTCATGGCTTCTTGGCCAGGTAGAGCCATAGAGGCTCGAGTTCAAAACCACCTGTTTGTAGCAGCAAGGCCAATATCACTGTCTTGAGGAGACTGATGCAATGTTCTCTCATATCGTCTCTCGCCGTGAGATCAAGCTCACCTTGGTAATAAGCGCAGAGAGAGGGGACATTTACGTCCCGAAAATTTGGGACCTGTCCATGTATCGATCCCTCGTCAGCCCGGAATGCGAACATCAATCAATCAACGAGAGCGCGCATGTGAGACAAATTTCCCCATCAATTACCAAATCCAAATTCCAGCAGCAAGGTCAGCCCAAGCTAGGCAGTCAGTCCTTAAGCGTAAACAATTTGGGCGACTAGCGCCGTAGATTGTGAGACCTCTTCGTTGGATCGAGAGTAAATGCGTGCCAGTCGCGTCGTGGGAAGACCGGGATACACCTCTGAGACATTCAGGAACGGGTAAGGTGGGAAAGAGGGGCGGTTGTCTGCAGTGTCTTGTACTCTATTGCATTGCTGAGTTGCAATGCACGGCTTCTAGCGAGCGGATAGCGCGTCTGTAGATTTCTCATGGAAAGAGAGGAAGAAGAAAGACAGATGGAAGGGATGGGAGGCAGTCAAGCTAGTCGAGGTCATCGCGTCCTGGTGATGTCGAAACTCGTGCTCTTTCCATCGCGTTTGAAGCTTCCAACTTGAGAATACTCTTCCTCAGTTCAGCTCAGTTTGTAGATCAAGCACAATACGCATGCGGAAAGATAGGAACTGGTTGGTATGCGAAGACGAACTCGCGCACAGGACTGTATCAGGGTTTTAGAAACGCTCCACGAAACAGCGGTTAATGTTCTCTTGAGAAAAAAAGAGAGAATCGCGACTCCCGCTATCATTATCGATATTCCCATTTACGATGATGGTGACGCAGCGGCGGGCGAGTCCCCGTCGCGGCGAGGCCATCCCGAGTTCGCGCCGACACTTACATTCAATTCTCTCGGTTCAGCTCACAATCTTACTCCTAAGCATCACGGCGCCTGTATTCGGCACGCCAATATCGTATTTCCCCTTTAACTCACAACTCCCGCCCGTGGCGCGCGTCTCGGAACCATTCTCGTTTAGCTTCTCGCCCATAACATTCTCATCCGAGGAAGAAATGAGCTACGCACTGGCCGAGGGCTCACCTTCATGGCTCTCGCTCGACAGCGCGTCGCGAACGCTTTCTGGTACGCCAGACGACGCCACGGTGTCTCCGGGCGAGATACTCACCGGCATTGTAATCACGCTTATAGCGAGCGACGGCACGGGCTCCACGGCCGCGAACGCAACGCTCGTCGTGTCGCGCGGTCCGGCACCCGTTGTGCGAATACCACTTCTCGAGCAAATCGAGAAATTCGGTCCGTACTCAGCACCTGCATCCATATTGCTTCGCCCGGCAAGCGAGTTCGATTTCGAATTTGATCCGAATACTTTTGGTGCTGGTGTCGCGAAGGATGGGGATAACCAAAACAAGGTCCATGATAAGAGAAGCAGGACTTCAGATGAGAAAGAAGCGGCAGATGGAACTATGAGTGGAACAGAGCCACTACAACTGAGCTATTACGCTGTATCAGGTAACAATGCGCCGCTCCCATCCTGGGTTGCGTTCGATCCCAAAAAACTTGCCTTTTCGGGCAAGACACCGCTGTCTGAGCTTCTTGCACAACCGCCTCAAAGATTTGACTTCCAGCTCGTAGCTTCGGATGTTATTGGATTCTCGTCAGCATCTATCCCGTTCTCAATCATGGTGGGCAATCACGAGCTCACTAGCGAGGAGCCCATCGTTACAATAAACGCCACGAGGGGAGAGCATCTTGAGTACACAGACTTATCCAAAATATTGAAGTTGGATGATCAGCCGCTTAAAGCAACGGATGTTTTGTCTATCAGAGCAGAAGGCCTGCCAAAGTGGCTCTCGTTCGATGAGGAATCATGGAAGATTAGCGGAACGCCAGATTTAGGAGCACAACCAAGCAACATCACGATTGCGGTGATCGACAAACTTTCGGATGCTTTAAATGTTACTCTGGTAATAGACTTCTTGGACGAGAAGATCTTCGTGTCCGACCTCCCGAGCCTCAATGTGTCAGCAGGGGAAGATTTCTCGTTTGATATTAACAAGTTCCTCCTCAACCCCAAAGACACGCAATTAACGGCCAAGATAGAGCCCGATGACTCGTGGATTCGATTTGACGATTTGTCTAAAATTCTCTCGGGAACAGTACCCAAGCCTTTCGATGCGAAGCTTGCTGACGAGATTCGAATTAATCTCACCGCAACTCACAAGCGTACGAAAGAGAGTGAGACAAGAGACATGAATATCCACGTGAATAGACCGGTTGGTAATACAGACAAAGCTCCTCCCGCGAAGGACCCTCCCAAGCGAGACGATTCGCATCGGGATTTATACTGGCTCCTTATAATTCCGGCCATGCTCATCGCGGTTGCTATTATTCTGTCGATCTTCATGGTGCGGAAAAGACGGCATCAACCGAAAAAGCTCGACTTCTCCGAGGTATCGGGGCCTGTCCCGGGTACTTTCGTGGCAAACGGGTATATGGATCCCTCGTTAGATGAGATACGGAAAATGGTGGATATGGGGCCAGAGGGGCCATATGTGCGAGCTTACATACCAGCAACCGCTGCCAATCCTCGAACACCTCAGGCAGCAGCAAAGCCAAAAATAGAAGTAGAACATGTTACTCCGCTTTCTAAGGCGAGGCAGCCCGGGGCGAACAAGCTTGCACACCAAGGTAGTCGGATTAGAGATTCCTGGCTGGGCGGTCAACATTCTCGGCCGTCCCCCACGGGCACAGATGAAGTTAGTCTATTATCCAACAGAAGCGGTGGGCGAGAAGATCACGGTAACGAAACCTTATTTGTAAAGAAACGAAGGCCGGGAGAAAAGGTGCAGGAGAAGAAGATTGGTCTCGAGGTCCCGGAAACTGCCGAACCGTTCAGTATACAGCCGACTCCTGATCTTGCTTATGCGGTAACGAGACGGTATGAGTACATTTCCGATGAAGAGACACGGCCTAGTATCGGTTCTTCAGCACAACGACAATTGGGTCACCAGGATAACACAAATTTCAGCCTTCATAAACGATTGAGCATGTCGAAGTCAGGGGACACGAAGCGAAACAGTCAACATAGTACATCGACAGATGTGACAACTTGCACAAGTATCCTCACCTCAGGGGTCACCGAGGAAGCAACAACAGCGAGCGCGAACGTCGTGGCGAGACCGACAATAATCCACATACCTGGTAAGCCAGGCGAGGCGCGACAACTGAGTAGAAGAACGGGTGGCTCGACAACATTCTTCGCTGGCGGTTCTATCACCCAGTCTCAACGGAACTTTGGGCGGGAAAAGGACGCGATGTCCTTCTCAGCATATTCCCCTACCAAGGACCTTCGATCTTCCACCGCTTTCAAAGGAGAAGTAACTCAAGACGGCGATATGACATGGGATAACCTAGCAAGTACTCCACTGGGTATTGCCTACAGCGACAATCATCCAACTAGACACGTCCGGGATCAACAATGGAATACTGGCGTCACAAACGAGGAATTGATGTCTCCGGATCGTTGGCCCAGGCCGGGCGTAACTCCCCCAAAGCCAGTAGACACAACTGGCGCATTCTGGAGCCAAAAGAAGCCATATCAGCTTCCGCCTTTTCAACTGCCGGCCAAGGTTGATCAGCCAGAGACACCCATAGGCAAAGGGAAGAACAGAATGAGCCCTATGCGCAGACTGAGCAGGCTCCGCGGTTCTATATCATCGCTTACGCAAACACCATCGACACATACGCGGAGCAAACGATCTTCTCGCGAGGAGCGCCAGCGTTTGAGTCGCCTCCGAGAGCAAAAGGCGCTGGATGGATTCCGAGCCATGATGTCCCATACACCGTCACCTCACAACGAACGTCCTCCGACAAGGGGTAGACCATTGCCGGAGACGCCATCAAGGCCTAGCAGACCGCCAACCACTGATCAGCCGAACAAACCAAAAGGTCTCAAGAGCGTGGCCTCGAAACGAAGCGTTAAGACTTTGCGTAGTAACAAAAGTGTGCGGACCGTGCGGGCGGATGATGATGACGACGATTGGGAAGACATACCGCCACCTGAGTCGGTAATATTTGGATGGGAAGGGGATGGAAGAGATGAGAGCGATGGAAGTTTTCCTGTTTATATCTGAGATGCACGATGATGGATCGTAAGCCCGGGCTGTTTGTATTACCTGATCTTCTTATACCTGGTTAGCACGCTTAAAGTTGAGTCCAAGCTTTTGGTTTACGCTGGTGTGACCACCAAATCATACTGTACGCTTTAGTGTGAACAATGATCAACTAGTAGGAGATTTCAAATGGTAATAAATGAAATCACTGCTGTGTTTAGGGAGATATTCAGTTGTGCGATGAGACGACAGTATGGGTTGTCTCGCTTAGCATGGTGTTGCCTCGTAAGCTCTTGAGGCGGTACACTAGAATTCATTCATGATCCCAGGCAGTAATAACGATGGTGGTGGTGCAGGTCACGGGATGGTAGAAAGCCGCAGCAACCTCAAATAGGCACAGCCTGGGCAGGAATTGCCCCCGTCTGTCCTCTACGTATAGGCTGGTGGACGACATCAGCATGACCCTACGATAGGATTTGCCCCAGGCGCCTGCATCAGACCATACAGCAGTTCGAGCGCACTCGGTGTTCAAGCGTTCACCGCCTCGGGTCTTCCCAAACCCCTTCAAGAAGCTAATTCAGCAGCATGCAGCGGGATGAACCGTCTGGCTTCCACTGCTGGGCTATTGATAGAGGGTCTGGTCCCTGTCTCCATGGAGTCATGAACTCGTTGGTGGCCTACTAAGCAAGGTACGGTACTGACGGACTGCCCAGCCCTTGGCGGCGATAGATAATGTGTGCAGCAAACCAATGCAGGGCTAACGGCAAACTTCCTCTCCTGCAGGGATCGCCTGGTTCTTGACAGTCAATATTCGGCGTCATCGGGCCAAGAGTTTCATTCAATGCCTTAAAGTGGGATGCTGAAGCACAAGTAAGGATCACGATGGAGGTTGTAGTGTAAGCCTCTTGGTTTGCAACGCGTTTTGTTGAGTTGGTGAGCCAACATAGTCTGGAAGTGGTATTGGACACCTGACGGGCCACATGATCATGATTCCTCACCAAAAAACAAGCCACAACCTAACGTACCGGAGTAGGTTAGGCAGGGCTTTCTGGTTTGCCACAGCCACCACAGTATTGTGGGAAAAGGATAAGCGAGCGTTGTCTTTGAATCTGAAAATAAAGGGAGGGAAAGATATTGCTGAGCTTTAGATTGAGTGCGTAGAAAGATTAGTAACCATATAAGACAGAGGTCGTACTTGCTGTACTAGAGTGCCAAGATATGTACCTTCCTTACACAGATTGCACTAAGTACTTAAGTTTTATACATTGAAGTACCCCAGCAACCTGTTTTACCTAATATTTGTTGGTAGACTGTTGTGCAGTATCATTGAGAAATTGAAGTGTCTCAGTGTAACTTTGTTCCTCTGCCACACCTTTCCATCAAAGCCATGTGTGAAGAATCACAAACCCCTAAACAGATCGCGTCTAAATATTACACGCGTACTGTTCACCTATCCTCCTAGTGTAGCACTTACTCTGTCTGATAACGGATAGGCCTAGGTGTCTACATGTTGGCCGGTATTTAGAATATCACTAGCACCAACCTACATGTAGCCTACTAAATTTTTTTCTGGCTAGATGTATCTTCAGCATTCTACCACAGTACCTACATAGAGAATTTGTTTGCTCTCCATTGTGCAACCTTTTTCGCCTCCATAAACATGTACATAGGTTAGCTGTGTTCAACAACATTTCCGCTTATAGCAGGAGTATGGCTTCCTGTTTCGCTGTTTATTTGTCATTGTCAGGACATATGTTTTGTCTCATGAACGCTACCCACACATCACCTAAATTTACAGCGATTCGCGGTTAGGACACTTTATAACTATATCGGTCATCCATATACGCTAGCGCACTATCTGCCTGCTGTATCTGAATAAGTACCTAGGTACCTAGGTAGGTACTTAAGTTCGATAGGTACTTGCACCACAACACCGGCGGAGGGGAATGGGCGATCTCTGAAGATATGTATATCACTAAGCCTATCTCACGCTAGCGGTTCTCAAACTCTCTACTACCTACATCATCGCCTCACGTAAGTACCTGCCCAGGCAGATTGCCGCCAATATATACTTTTAACCCTTGTATCTCCGGTGCTCTTTTTCTGTGTCCAAGTCATTTGGCATTTGCATTTGCCCACATCTTTTCCCCCTGTACCCTTTGCAACCCCGCCTTCGACTCCCTCACCAGGTAGGTTCTCGACTGGCTGCAGCCCACCCGCTGTGGCCATCCATATCACCATTCTGCACTTTGAATGACCACCGGCCACCCTGCCTGCTTGACTTACTGTCCGGCCTACCTACCTAAACCTACCACCACCTTATCTCGTCTATTACCTTGTTTTTTTTCTTCTACTGTAAACAACAAGGAGAAAAAATTGCTATCATTTTTGTTAGTTTCTATTTCCTTCCAACGGGGACCGTCTAAAGCCCCCGGTCCAGTCCTGCTACTAGTCTCGTGCAGTGGTCGCTCGACCGTCTGATTCGATTCTTTGGCGCAATAACACTTCTCTCTCTCTCTTTTTTGCACTCTTTTTCTGACACCGGCCAGCTTGTTCTCGACCTACCCTTCGCGCAATCTCCCTAGCGCCTCAAGGAAACGCACAGAGTATACCCCCGTCGGAGACACGCGAGCTGTCCAGTGACATTCCCACCGACGCCGCTGACGACCACCCAACAACGGCCAATCTGCCCCTCCTTCAGCCATCAACGACCGTCTCGACTTATTCCCCCCTTTGGCCTCACCATTCACACTTAAGTGTCTTCTGTCACCATGGGTCAAACCCTCTCGGAGCCCGTTGTCGAAAAGGTATAGACTTAGCCTTTTGAATTCTTCCATATCAATTGCGCCGCTTCCGTGCCTTGTTGCGGAGCGTGGCCTCTGAGCGCGTGCCTGATGACCTCATCGCATCCCCCTTTATTATTCTTGTTTTACTACCTTCAGTCCTGCTGGATCGCAGCCGTTCACTTAAGCCGGCATTGCTAATGTGCTTCTCTTCCAACTAGATTTCGGACAAGGGCGAGGATGACCGGCTAGTATACGGCGTCTCGGCCATGCAGGGGTGGCGTATTAGTATGGAGGATGCTCACTGCACCGTTCTTGATCTCTTGACCCCTGAAGGCGACGAGAACAAAACACATCCGTCGCGATTATCCTTCTTTGGCGTCTTCGATGGTCATGGTGGAGACAAGGTCGCTCAGTTCGCCGGCAAACGCATACCAGAGATTCTCGTTAAGCAGGATACCTTCAAGCAGGGCAACTACGAGCAGGCGCTTAAAGATTGCTTTCTAGCTACTGACCGGGCAATATTGAGTGGTATGTATCTCGACCGACGTTAGGACCATGGTATCCCAGTAATCCTACTAACGCCTGCTTAAGATCCCGCATACGAGGATGAAGTATCTGGGTGTACCGCTTGCTGTGCACTGATCAGTGCCGACAAGATCTTCATTGTTCGTATTAACCCATAACGCTGAAACAAAGTACCCGCTCGTTCAATCAACTAATCAGGCCCTTTCAGGCCAACGCCGGAGACTCGAGAAGTGTCTTAGGAGTTAAGGGCCGGGCCAAGCCGCTGTCTTTTGACCATAAACCCCAGAATGAAGGTTGGTTTTGCTTATCATCTTATCACGGCTGTGCGATAGTTTGCTTACTCCAAAAACCTTTGTTATTATAGGCGAAAAGGCCCGAATCACTGCCGCAGGCGGTTTTGTCGACTTTGGTCGAGTCAATGGGAACCTCGCTCTCTCGCGTGCCATTGGAGACTTTGAATTCAAAAAGGGCGCCGAGCTTGCACCAGAGCAGCAGATAGTAACCGCCTATCCTGACGTCGTTACGCATGAGCTCACCGACGACGACGAGTTCTTGGTTATTGCCTGTGATGGTGCGTTGGTCCCCTGCCCTCTATGCATTGTTGTTGCGGGAGACTGACACCTAATAGGTATTTGGGATTGCCAATCATCGCAAGCTGTCGTCGAGTTTGTCCGTAGAGGCATCGCTGCGAAACAAGACCTCGACAAGATCTGTGAGAATATGATGGATAACTGCCTAGCCTCTAACTCAGAGACTGGTGGAGTGGGGTGCGATAACATGACGATGATCGTCATAGGTTTCTTAAGAGGCAAGACGAAGGAGGAGTGGTATGAAGAAGTTGCCAGCCGAGTAGCTAAAGGCGACGGCCCCTGCGCCCCTCCCGAATACGGTATGCCATCTTAGAGCCCGGGTCTCCTGGAACGAACTGACTTGCGGTGCCTCAGCGGAATTCCGGGGACCTGGTGTTCATCACAACTACGATGACAGCGACAGCGGCTATGATATCGACGTGGAAAACAAATCTAGAAATTTTGGCCTCGGTGGCTACAAGGGCCGCATCATATTTCTTGGAGATGGCACCGAGGTCCTCACGGACTCGGACGACACCGAAATGTTCGATAACTCGGAAGAGGATAAGGACCTGGCAACTCAGGTGTCGAAGAAGAGCGCGGATGATAACGAGCCTCCGCCTAGAGCGCCCTCGCCACCTCCTCGCGGAACGAAGAAGCAACAGGAGCCAGCCAAGGAAGAAAAGGACGAATCGACAAAAAAGCAGGCCGCAGATAACGAGGATGCCAAAGGCAGCTCCGAAGATACGAAGCCTGAGCTCTCATCAGGGTCGAAAGATTGATCCGGCTTTCGGAACGAATTCCTTGAGGTAGTGTCAGACTAGATTTGTCGTTGTAGCATGTTGTCAGCGCTTTAGGAGAATCCCCAAAACCACACACGAAGTCCTGAATGTTTAGACGTGATAACGCCAGTGTCGACGAAGGAGTCTTTTCTTGCTTGGGCCATACGGAAGTGTCGATGGAAATGGGTATATGTGCCGAGAATGGCCAGGCAAAGGCGATGGTCTCCTTGGGTGACGATAAGTAGAGCCTTGAGCGTATACTATCGGGTTTGGCAAAACGCGTCTTTGGAGCGAGCGTACCCTGTTATGATAGGGACCTTTCTTTAGAGAGCGGCCTAGATAGGTCGAGTCAAGCTCGCATAGCCCGTGATGTTGGGTCTCCACTGTCAGTCTTGAAAGAAAGACAGCTCGAGCTTTTCTACTACAGTTTTTCTTAGTCTGCCAGTGTCTATTTGCATCGACTGGAATAAATGCATACCAGTCCCAACTCATGTCGAACGTGGTCAGTCCATGTACCTGCTTAGGTAATCATGCCTTATGAAGAATATCGTGCTCTGCCGATTAGTAACGCTGTGTCACAGAACCAGGAAGGTGTAACCGGCCCACCTCCAATTGTCCGGTATTTAACTCTAATCCCGGTAAGGTTAGAGTGGTTGAGATAAGCGTGCTTATCGTAAAAGTTGCAAGTCAAGTTAAGTCAAAGTGAAGGGCTCTCGACACACTTTACGGAGGCTTTCACGATTCGGCCGAAATAGCATCGCACGCACAACCGATTGGCATGCCGATCTCATAGCCCATGTCCCTGGGAGTCAAGTCACTATGGAGAGCCCAGTCTCACCTTAGACTCATCCAAGGGCTCTCCTTGGGTCCCAGGGAGTTTCGGAATCAGCAGCCAGCCCGCAGCACCCTACAAGCCCGATGCTGGCTCTCCTCGTCGGCCGAGTTTCCTTCTCCGATAGGTGATCCCGAGTCTTTGAGCATTCGAAAGCTCAAGATCAGTCAGAAGACGACGGACGTGGCCCCCCGAGATGAGCGACAAAAGGGGCCACCACGCCGGGCCTTTACCAGGAAGCCTGCGGCATTGTCACCCTCGGCACAGAGACGCGCCTCTCTGAGGCGTAAGATGAAGGCGCATGTGCCTAGTTCATACGTTACTCCTATGATCAAGCCGTCGATCCAGTACCCAAGCAAACGCGCCTCGCGCCGAAGTCTGCGGAAACATGTAGCCAGCTCCAGAAAACAAGCTCTCCACGAGCTAGCCCGCGACGCCCTCGACAAAGCTCCCAACGACTGGCGCTCGACATTGGACTTCATGATTCGGCACACTCCCAAGTTTGGCGAGGTATTGGATTTCAAAGTAGGAATCGGGAAAGGAACCGCGGCACAAGCGCGCGCGACCCTTTCTGGACTGGACACGAACCTCTGGCAAATACAGCAAAGGCACCATTGCAAGATCCGCGTGGAATCGGGGTTTCGCGAGGATGAACCTCTTATTCTAAGCCTTTCGGGGACTACTTTATCCGTTCGGCAAGCACTGTTGGAGCTTGTCGGGACCGTTGGTAGAGTGTCGGCTGTCAGGGTTCTCGACCCGGCCTTGCAGATCACCCCGACCGAGCTTTGGCGAGGCAGCGCCCAGGGACAGCAGTCCCGGATTCAATTGCTACGTGACGGGGAATCGGCTGCTGAGGAAGAGATGGTTACCGTGTATGGTAACTCGACCGACTTTGCCAAAATGGCTGAGCGCCCGAAACACAAATTGTACCAACTAACTACTCGCGCTGACGAGATTCCCCGGCCAACTGTTTGGACTAGATCTTCTTTTGAACGATATGTTGCCAAGCTGGTTTTCGCTCGAGTGCCCACCCACCTGCACCAGTCCCTCTACCCAATCGGTCTAAGTCACCAGGCGACTGTAGTCCATCTCCTTACCAGGCTCTTTAGCTCAGAAGACCTGCGAGCCTTTATGTCAGTTACTGCGTTGAAGATGGCACTTCAATACATACATGCTCGGGCCCCTGTGTTTCGACCCGCGGCTCGAGCTATTTGGTATCAAGCCGAACTACAACATCTACCCCTAGATGCTGAGGTTTTCCAGACTTTCCTGACCAGTGCGGCGAGGGCCGGGGATATCCAAGGGTTTAATAGTGTTCTAAGAGCAATGCATAGGAAAGGGCATTATATGCGAGTCGAAACCTGGACCTCGTTCTTAACAATGATTCAGAACCCCAAGGTCAAGTCCTACATTACGAGAAAAATGAGATCGCGCGGCCTACACCGCCTACGCCCCATTCTAGAAGAGATCGGGAGGCAGAAAGTAATCCTATTTCTTCAGAGTTTCTCAGATACGCAGATCGACATCCAGCGTTTGCTGCACGCGCAGGAAAGCAAGTATGGCTCGTCATGGTTAGATACTATCACCCTTAACAGGATAATAGATGTCCTTGGTTCCCGTGGAAGCCTGGAGGCTTGCCACGAACTATTAGACTCAGTCGACGGCAACCGATTGGTAAAGCCGGATCATTACACACTCAATACTATGATGACGCATACCATGTCGATTCCGCAGAAGATCGCGCTCCTATCGCGGTGGCCAAAGCTGGGCCCAGATGACGTTACTTATCAGTTATTCTTCAAAGCAGCCTGGAAGCAACGACTTCCCAACATGCTCCGAATAATCTGGCGATACGCCGTATTTGCGGACTTGACAAATTCAAAAATGCGCTATACGCTTAAGGAGTTAATGCGCCCCAGATTGGTTTTAAGTAAGAACCGAGCCCTTCTTAAAGAATGGGAAGACGTCATTTTGGGCCGAAGCGAGCTTGAAGCCGGTAGACTCTTGTCTTCTGAAGGTGGTAAAGGTTTCGGTACGACGTATTTAATGAACAAGTACAAGAAAGATGCGGGAAAACTGCGGCCGCTTGTTGGATTAGCGGCCAAGCTTCAGGAGGCTTATGAGATGGACATGAAGATCCACAAGCTCATCAAGGAAGGAGTTGAAATGTCTCCTTCGATGAAGGAGAGTCTCACGGTAGATATACCCCTGGGTCGATCACAAACAGACAAGCAGGGTGCTTCTAATGAGGCACCCGTAGAACTTGTGGATAGTGATACACAACCCAGCATACGGCGCATCTCAACTTAGTATTATGGTGGCATGTTCCAAAGGGGCATGAGCATGCTCATCTTGTATATTGTGTGCTTCTGAAAATGTAAATAGATGGACCTAGACATTTGTATATTAGAGCGGATTATGTTATATACGATTGCCACGCCCTAGCCAACTACTCTCTCTAGACCTGAACCACACTTAGAGGGTTATTGCTATCACCGGTCCCCTCTGAGGATAATCCACGCCGAAAACTGCGGCAAAGCCTTGGTTGCCATCAGTAGAAGATAACTTAGACCTTGGTTTGTTTATATAACGAAGGTGCTCATTTCATCAAACCATGTAGGAAGTAAAGATTTCTTTTCGATACTCGACGAGCTGCGGCTAATTGAAGTAAATCTGGAGCGAGTTGGTATGGTAAAGAGGGCTCGTATACGACGATATATTTATATTTATATACCTAGGTACATACTTGATTACGATATAACTGCTCCAAGAAAACATTGAAGGAAAGACGTCTCATTATTTTATTAGTCGACTAAAACAAAATCAACTTGGGTGGTTTATTCCAAGTCTGTACCTCGATTTTGGATAAATTACCTAGGTAGACCACGGTAAAAGGGCGAGTTTCTTTTTCTCTTCTTTCAAAGATTACTCTTCGTATTGTTTGCTTGGCTCAGATAATATGGACTCGCAGGTCCTATCAACCATCAACCCCGAACTTACCCACCTATTAGATGCGATACAGATAGTAACATGTTAGATCATGGGACGAGCCTGCATTCGGCTGCCTTCCGCAAGGGGCAGGCGTTGTCACCTAAGCCATCGTTAGCCGTCTAGCCGTCCCGGAGCAGGTGGAGCTAGCAGTATTTTTTGCCATGTGAGCAGCAGCCGAGTTCCTATCTCAGTGTTGCTTCAAGACCCGGTGTCCAATGAGCTAGCCACAACGTTCGCGTCGTGCGTGCTGTATTATAGAGCGTTACCCCTGGGTACCTACCTACCTATCCTCCTCTATAAACTAATTGCCTAATCGCCTAATCGCCTAATCGCGTAACCGCCAATCTGCTGCCCCTCACTTGTAACAAGGTTGCACGAGGTGTCTGTGTTCCCTGCATATAATGCCCAAATGCCCCGCACTCTACTCACACGACTCCCTCACCAACGCCATCTTGCAACAGCAGCACCACCATTGCATCTAAAGGGCAGCGCCAATTCAAGTCTCATTCGAGCCTCCGGTCGCATTTTCAGCTCCCCTCGCTCCACAGTCTGCCCATCATTAGCTCGTGGATATCCAACGCCGGCGGCCACCAGACTTCCTAGCCCCTGCGCAGTCTCAGCCAGAAGGACTTATCTAACCCCCGCCATACGAGCTCACCAAGCACGCAAGATGGCGCCTCAGCTGGACGGCTACTTTGCCGAGGTCGACAAGCTCTCGAACCACTTCATCGACAGGCTTGCCAAGGCTGTTGCCATTCCATCTGTCTCCTCCGATGCTAGCCGCCGTCCTGACGTCGTTCGCATGGGCGAGTTTCTGGCAGCCGAGCTGAAGAATCTCGGCGCCAGCGTCGAGCTGCGACCTCTCGGTAAGCAACCCGACAATCCCGACCTCGACCTCCCGCCCGTCATTCTCGCCCGCTACGGTAGCGACAAGAACAAGCGGACGATCTTGGTATACGGCCACTATGATGTCCAGCCCGCCGAGAAGAGCGATGGCTGGGCCACAGAGCCCTTCACACTATCCGTCGGCGAAGATGGCCGCATGTTCGGTCGTGGTAGCACCGATGACAAGGGCCCGGTACTCGGCTGGCTGAACGCCATCGAGGCTCACCAGAAGGCTGGCGTCGACTTCCCCGTCAACCTGCTGATGTGCTTCGAAGGTATGGAGGAGTACGGGTCTGAAGGTCTCGATGAGCTGATTGAGAAGGAGGGCAAGGGCTACTTTGCCGACGCCGATGCCGTATGCATCAGCGATAACTACTGGCTGGGCACCGAGAAGCCTTGCCTGACATATGGTCTTCGTGGCTGCAACTACTACAGTGTCGAGATCGCTGGTCCTGGCGCTGACTTGCACAGCGGTGTCTTCGGCGGTACCGCACAGGAGCCCATGACGGATTTGGTGCGCGTCCTGGGCAGCCTTGTTGATACAAACGGCAAGATCCAAATCCCCGGTATCTACGAACAAGTAGCGCCGGTGTCATCAGATGAGGAAGGGCTATACGACCAAATTGCCTTCACTATGGAGACGCTCCACGAATCCCTTGGTTCCAAGACCACTATATACGAGGACAAGAAGCCTACCCTCATGGCACGCTGGCGGTATCCGTCACTTAGCGTCCACGGCGTCGAAGGAGCCTTCTCAGCCCCTGGTGCCAAAACCGTCATCCCTGCTAAGGTCATTGGAAAGTTCTCCATTCGCACAGTTCCTGACATGGACATCGACAAGACCAACGAGGCCGTCTATAGCTATGTCAAGGATGTTTTCGCGAAGCTCAACTCTAAGAATTCGCTAAAGGTCTACGCCCAGCACACGGGTAAGTGGTGGGTTGCAAGCCCGAACCACTGGAACTTCCGTGCCGCCAGCAAGGCTACCGAACGTGTATGGGGCGTCAAGCCTGACTTTACACGTGAGGGTGGAAGGTAAGTTATGACCTACTCCCTTGTTAATGCGACAAGAGTTACTAATTATACATAGTATCCCCGTCACCCTGACTTTCGAGCAGGCCACGGGCAAAAATGTGCTATTGCTGCCGATGGGTAGCTCAACAGACGGCGCACATTCTATCAACGAAAAGTTAGATAAGCGCAACTACATTGAAGGGATCAAACTACTAGGAGCTTATCTACACTATGTTGCAGAGGAGCCTCAGAACTAAGGTCGTAATACAATGGTCTGTCTAAAGGGCTCACTAAATTAATGCCGAGGCTGAATATGTAGAAGCGGAAAACCCTGTAGTAATTTCGATAGACTACCGACGTAGTCTATCAAGTTAAATAGCATATATTATCAGATCAAAAATAGTCTGATAACGACATCTACCGCCCAGGTAGGATAAGTTCACGGCACAACTACAAAGTTTAGGGACCTAATATACCCATTCCAATATTTCGGAGCGGTGTCTATCGCGCTGATGTTCATGAACTCTGATTGTATCTCAAATAGCGAAATAGGTGAAGTGGGCCCTAATCGAAGCCGAGAATTGGAATGTCATCTTGATCCCTTTGATATACTCTACGTCGCAAGCATAAATCTACCTTCACGGAAGCCACCCAAGCGGTATATGCCCCTTAGGCGGGAAGCTTCAAGGTTATCATTTCGAAGCAATTGGGCGACAACCGTATTACATGCATTTCACACTTTAAGCCCCCTTCCTATCTTCCTCTGTGGTCTCTGTGGTATGCAGGCTATGATAAATACTGATGAAATTGACCGAGGTGTTGGTGCCGGCCCAAGTAGATGCACTCCTTAATATTTTGAACCGAGACCGTGGTTCTTCCTCGCGGAAGCCCGGTTTTGCCTGGATAGCCGAAGACCTACGGCCTTGGGGGCGAGCCGAACTTGTTCCTACTTAGCCTCTAGTTGAAGGTAGTCGGGAGACGGCGTTATTAGCTAGCTATTAGGTAGACCGTGCCGTCGTACCCGCGACTTAGTCTACCACGCCTCAAAGCCGAAGCCGAAGCCGACTATACATTTTTAGTGTGACTGATGGACATATATGTATGGAGGCTCGGTACAATCACAGTGGTATCAACTTGACGATCGAGTCCCTTGAGGATATGCAAGCGAGGAATAGTTCACCAGCAAGTTTGGTGCTGTGGTCTCGACTAACTACGGATAGAGAGAAAGTAATGGCAAGTTGAAGCTTATACCGTATTGCTTTATTCTATCTCGAGTTCGTAACTGTGGCGATGTAATATTGTACGACCATCCACGTCGTAGTCTCAGATGGCACTGTTAGCTAATACGCCAGGTACCCATTGGCTCGTCTCCAAGGCACAAGCCGGTTGCACTGATGGACAGCCAATGAGAGTACATATTTCAACGACTGCTTTTCGGATTTGGAAAGGAGTTTAGAGAGTCTCCTTGGCGAGTCCACTATTCTTGTTTAATATATTTATTTATCTTGATATACTTTTTTTATCTTGATATACTTTTTTTATCCTTCGTACCTTCTATAATGAAGGTTTACATATTGATGAGGTATTCACATGGTGACAACTGGCTGGGTGGATTCTTGATGACTGGCGATAAGCTTTTAATGTAGGTAAGAAGATAGAGGGGGGCCAAATGGCGGAAGGGTTCTAGATTGCGAGGAGAAAGTGGGCTTCTCCGGACCGGAGAACTCCCAACCTCTACCCAACGACGAAAGGAGTCAGGCAACTTCGTAGAGAAGACTTGGTGAACGAAAAATCTGAATAAAAAGGGCTGTCTTCGTTTGCCTTTTTCTGGGTCTGAAAAAGGAATAAGAAAAAGGATTGGCAGTGAGGCTTTCGGCGTTTGTGACCACGCCGCCACCAGAACAACTACACCACCACCACTATCACTATCACGAGTGAATCAGCAAGCGACTACCTAGTCAGACAACCGAACTGGTCCTGCCATTGATTTCAGTGCATCTGCTGTATACACAGACACAAAACCAATGTCAAAAACGATAGATATCAAAGAGCCGCTAGTCACGGCGACGGCGAGATCGGTAACATCATCATCGTCATCGGCGGACTCATCAGACGCAGAAGAAGGCGAGTCCTTCTCCCCGCTGGCGCTCGTAGACAACTTCACGCCGCTGCCGGCGTACAAAGCAGCCGGGACGACGGAGACGGACTTCGACGGCCTGTTGCCCGCGGGTAAGAAGCTGCGTCTCCATGAGGATCTGACGAATGGGTGTGGTGGCCAGCTCTGGCCTGCTGGGATGACGCTCGCGAGATACATGTTGCGGTATCACGCGCGGGATCTCGCAGGGAAGAGGATGTAAGCTGTCTTCTTCGTGTTTACCTTGATATCCTCGGTCCCGATGGTTTTCGTGTGATTTCTGGACAGCGAAGAGGCGTTGACTTTGGCCTGGATTACCCTGCACTTAAGTTCAGGGGCTGGATATCATATGCCTTAGTAGGCAAAAGTGCATACCTACATATGCATACTTTGACGTTAAGATATGCTAACTAGGATTACCCTTTAGACTCGAACTTGGGGCAGGCGGTGGACTGGTTGGCCTCGCTGTTGCTCGTGGCTGTGATCTGGGAGAGAATTATCCTCCTTTGTGCATCACGGATCAAATGGAGATGTTTTCGCTCATGAAGCATAACATTGCGCTCAACGAGCTCGAAGGTAAGGTCGAAACTAAGTTGCTAAATTGGTAAGTACTCACCCTCGCATCTATCGGTCTTTTTC
The DNA here is from genome assembly GCA_022593225.1 of Xylaria sp. FL0064. Lineage (NCBI taxonomy): Eukaryota > Fungi > Ascomycota > Sordariomycetes > Xylariales > Xylariaceae > Xylaria > Xylaria sp. FL0064. Next base: position 897,660 of record JAJKLE010000009.1, on the reverse strand, counting down.
GTTGCCAGCCCCTCCTTTCACCTTTGGCATCAACTGTCTCACTTCAACGCCCCTGTCTCAAGCTCTTGTCTCCCGCACGTTTTTCAACGTATCACAGAGATCGTTTGCAATATAATCAATTTCCCACAACCGATTTCATAAATTCCCAACCCCCCTCTGAACCTACCGGGTATACTAAAGAAAGGGGGTGGTGGAACAGGGGTGAACCGCTCCCAGCGGAAATCGTCGCGAACCCGCCAGACGTGATCCTGGCCGCAGACTGCGTGTACTTCGAGCCGGCGTTCCCGCTGCTGCAGACGACGCTGGACGAGCTCCTCTCGCTGCGGCCCGAGGCCGTCATCTACTTCTGCTTCAAGAAGCGCCGTCGGGCGGACATGCAGTTCCTGAAGCAGGCGCGCAGGCGCTTCTGCGTCGCCGAGATCGATGATGACGAGCGGCCTGTCTGGAGCCGGCAGGGTCTGTTCATGTTCGCTATTACGTCGAAAGGGAATGCGAACGGCAAGATGCAGGGCGCAAAAGAGGGGTGAGGGGAGCTAGTCTGCTAGATTGTTAGCTAGTTGGTGGTTGGGTAAGGGGACGAGATCGGATGGAGATGTGGAGGTGGGGAGAGGAAGGCCTCGGTGATATCGAGCTACACTGCGTCTAAACAGGCGAGCGGAAGGATGCAAGCAAAGCCTAAGCATAGGATGGGTGGATGGTTCATTCCGACATGTTCTATCTCGTTGCGCGAGCGAGGCGAGCATGAGCAGCCAAGCAAGACAGCAACGCTTATACTAGCTATTAGCTAGTGAGGGCTTGCTCACGGAGTACGGAGTTCTGCTGTTTAACATCTAGAGCATTGCCGGCATAGAAATCGGGCGCGAGATAGGGCTTACATACATGTTCTCGGTCTGCTGGTTGGCGAGAAATGGATGAGGGGAGTTGGCTGGAACATCGTGACGTTTCCTAGGGCCTGGACATACAGATAGAATTACGTAGATACCTAGACTAGATAGATAGATAGAGGTATGCATTGCATACCGGCCATAGAGAACAGATACCGACTTGGAAATGCGCAAATGAAAGTGTGGCAAGCGAAAAAAAGAAAGAAAAAGCGGCTTGTTTTCCTATTGAATTTCATCGAGCCATTTAGAGGGGTACATATGCGGGCTCTTGATGTCGTCCTCTTCATCATGTCCGAATTTCGGTGATACTGGTCAATGGCAATAGCGATAGGGTTGCGCGAAAGTCGTAGGCAAAGACAGATTTTATGTAATGTAATATATCGAGAGATCTTGCCGTGGCCCGCGGTTCATATCGACGTTTATGCATGCATGCACCTGCAAGTTTAAGGTGACCGGTAGTTTATCCCAGATATCTACCTTGCGTGCTGTAAGTGGACAGAAAGAGTAACATCGATCACAACGCGATGCCATGTGATGCCATGCTACGCCCATGTCCCACGCGATTTCGCAGTCTTGTGTAGGGTAAGGATAAACAAGTTCAGGCGGGCTGGCTGAACCATCCCATCCCATCCCATCCCATCCCATCGGCCGTCGGATAGCGACAGCGTGGCGCGGAGAACGTGAGGTTTCGCAACGTTTTTCTCATTTTCGCCCGTCCTGCACTATTACCCCAAGATTCTAAATAAATCATGTTCTGATTTTTACATGTGCACGATCTTGTATACTACAGTGCAGTGGATAGATCTTGTAACATATACCGGCATGACGGCCTCAATGCGGCGTCATTACCGGGTATGGGGAAAGGAGTGTTGGCGTTCACGGTTCTCATTGCCTACTTGCACTTGTATTTGCATACTAGGCAGGCAAGTATAAGAGAGAACCCCTATCTATATCTGAGCTCGGACACTTTCCGTGCTTGCTTGGTCAGACAGGCCCTGAATGGCGAGTAATCTCGCTCAATCTTGGTTCTTAGGTAAAAGCATGACAGGAACGTGTGCAATAGCTGGCAACACAGCACTGATCAACCTCTTCACTACCCAAGTAGGTTGTGTGTATGTGTGCGTTTGTGTGTGCTGTAGGCCCTCCGATCGGTTTCTGGAACAAATGTTAGGTTGTGTACACATGGCACGACAGTTTTAGCTCGCGACGTGGCCGACTGTCGAGGCTGCTAAGCTTCCGACCGTGTTTTGCCCTGACAGGGAAAAAGAGATCACGAGTTAGACAAAGGACAATATCACCACTGGCCTTGAGTTGCTTGCATTTTCCCGTCTCTTGTTCTCCTTTCCTCCTGTTCCAGCGCAGTTTACCCCAAGCGGAGATGGTCAGTGCGTTCTAGCTCAGCCTAGTATTGTTCGCATCTCTTAGTGTCGGTGACTGTACTAGTATTACGCAGATCAGCAGAATACGCAGAAGCTAACGGACAATTGAAAAGGACAGTGAGCCAGTAATAATAATAATAATAAAGTGGTACGGTACGGTACGTGTTGTCAGGGCTTGGGGGGGGGTGCTGCGTTGGTTAAAGGGCAAAAAAGTCTTTCTTTCTTTCCACTCGAACCCCTGCAAGGGGGCCGGGACTGGACCAGGATCGCCAGGAACGGGAATGCGCGTTGCGTGTTCCTGGGCGGCTTGGTCCCAATAAGATCCCTGTTCAGGGGCCATCTTCGAATTGTGATTGGCCACGGCGTGCTGACAGGCGGATCGGTGCCTTGCATTAGCTGCAAAAGCACATCCAAGAAAAAAAATTGAACCACAAGAGAGAGGAGTCAGGGAGGCAACCTGTTCCGCCCTGTCCAGTTGTCTTGCTCTCGCTCTCCCCCCAATCTGGCATAAGCTGGCTGAGATGTCACTCTTGTTGGTTGCTCTTCTGAACATAGGGTATATATATTGTAGGTATACAGGACCGTCTATCATTTTAGCCAATGTTCCGGTAGAGCATATATCACTTCGATTGCTGTGTGGGCAGTCTGTGTAGACAAACGATAATATGCAAGCAATCGTGGTACAAAAAAAGAGGAGAAAAAAGAAACAGGAGAGCTGACAACTGTACGGTAGTACGGACAAATGGTGTACAGCACAGGTAGGACCTAAGACTCGCACAACAGAGGTTGGGTTAGGTAGTGTAAGTACTAGGCTAGGTAGGCTGAGTGGGTTGTTTCAGCCCCAATTCAGGCCGTTCCGACATCGTCCTTGACCTTGTTTCCCTCTTCTCTCATTCGTTTCCCTGTCCTCCGGGGACCGTCCCCTTGCGTTGGTTTCTTTCCGGGTGCCACTGTGGCTTTGGTCAGACCAGCACCTGCCCGGCAGCAGACTGTGAAGAGGTACAGACAAGCTAATGTATGCGGTACCTGCATCTCGATGTTACGGTAGCACGTAATGGGGTAGGAGCACCCGGATGTAGTAGTGCAGAATGGGTACAGTGTACTACCGACGCCCTCTCCTCCCCAGGTATGACCTTAGATAATTGGTACAGTATGCGTACTACCGTGCACAAAGTCGTCCCAACCTGACCCAGTTCCAGCCCCAGTCCCAGTCCTAGGGCTTTGCCAAAGACTTCTCTTTCCCCTGTCCGTCAGCTATTTCTCCCCGCTGGCAGGGCTACCACGGGTACTTTGTAATAAAGCGGCCCGGGACTAACATTCCTTTCATCCTTCTTCTCCTTCTCTCTCCCACCTCACTTTTGGTTTTTTTTCCATCATCGTACATTCTTTCAACCTGAGCAGTGCTCACCGTATACATTCATTTTTCCTGGATCGAAAAGCTGCTCGCCACTCTCCTTCGTGAACTGGAATAAACCACTTGGGACTCGAAAACTAAGCCTGTTCCTGCCAACATAACACAAAGACGACGACGACAACAGCGTACATCCGACTCTGTTTTAAAGAAGATACCCTCTGGCTGGACCTGTCGCATTGCTCGCAAACAAAGAAACTATCAAACAGTCCTGCCTCTCGAAGAACCGCGCAGAAAATCGTCCTACATAACCTCACGATCAACAATTGTCATCATGAAGTCTGCATCTGTTGCCGCTGCTGCTGCCGTCCTGGCTGGTATCTCCAGCGCCCAGCCTCACGGTCACCATGGCCACCAGCACCTCCATGCCAAGCGCGAACTAGTCACCGAGTGGGAGACTGTCTGGGAAACCGTGACCGTTCTGGTGGACGAGAGCACCACCGAGACCATCCTCCCAACCCAGACTGGCTCTGGCGCACCGGGCGAGTTCTTCCAGCCGCCATCGAGCACTGCTACCAGCACATCTGAGCCTGAGCCTACCATCGCTGAGACTTCTTCCACTCAGGCCCCTCCGCCTCCCCCGACGACGGCGGCGAAGACATCTACTTCCTCTTCGTCGCCACCACCTCCCCCGGCTCCCACCACTACTTCCACGCCTGAACCTGCACCTGCGCCTGCGCCTGAGACCACGAGCGTTGCCCAGGTGCAGACGACCAGTGTCGCAACCCCGTCTGCCGCAGACACCTCTTCCAGCTCTGGTTCTTCCGGCTCGTCATACGCCGGTGCGGATGGGGCCTTTGGCACTTCGAGCCTGGATAAGGAGAAGTACTCGGGTGACATCACCTACTACACTCTCGGTCTGGGTTCATGCGGCTACGATGATTCTGGAGTAGACACAACCAAGAACATCGTTGCCATTTCGCGCGTCGACTGGTACGCCCGCGGTTCTGGAACCAGCCTTGGCATTGACATGCCCAACCACCCCTGGTGCGACCAGACCATCACCATCACCGCCGATGGCAAGTCAACTATGGCCCTGGTTCACGATATCTGCCCTAGCTGCGCATCTGGTTCCATTGATGTCTCTGAAGCCGTCTTCATGGACCTGTTCGGAAGCCTTGATGCGGGTCGCTCGACTGCTTCTTGGACTTTCAACTAGATCAAAGCTGTTGGTCAACGGGCTCCTAACCTGCTCTTCCAACCGTGAAGAACGCAGTTAATCATTTCAGCTGCCTCTTTACTGATGATGACGAATCTCTTTTATTTGTGTGGTCAATTTGGAAGCAAGTGTGCAATCCATTCTGGACAAGTACCATATTTTGATATATATATCTTTCTTGGATCCGCGATGCTAAGCGAGCACAAGTAAATAGGCGTTGGCTATACCTATAGGATATAGGTTCTGGTAGCAGATGGGAAAAAGCGAAAAGACAATGGATTCAAGGCAATTCTCGCATGCTGTCAACCCAACTTGTATGGGGATTGACACTAGCACAAACTCAAATTTGGGTTTATGCTCGAATGCCACATGCGGCACTTGCTCTAAATCTAGGTTTCCCCCGGACTACACGACCCATGAGCTTATTTGAGGATCCCATTACTACAGACGATAGACTTCTGATTCTTGTATATATATTTATATCAAAGCTTTGTTGGCACCTATTTCACACCGATAAAGTGAAGGGGAAAGGGTGATTAAAATTTACACTGGAAGTATCAAACTATAGAAAGTTCACGTCGTTCAGACGCTGCTCTGTGGGAATTGTTACGTCGTAGTTGTACCCTGACTTGCCTATTTGAGCTGTATGTCGTATCAACATTGAAGTAAGCAAGCTCGTATGTTAGATTAACTTAATCTCGCTCCCGTGGGGACGCGACCTTCATTAACTATATTACCTACCTGGATTGGTAAACAAATATCTGGAGTTGTAACTAGGTATTGTATCATTTCGTTTGTCTATTTCTATCTGATTTCACAATTACCAGCAAGCAAGCATGCAAGTAGCACACAACTTGAACTACACGCACTTCCTGATTTGTGCATGTCTGGATAAGTAGAGAGATACAAAAATATGCCTACCTACCTGTTGAAACTGCTGCTATCTGTTTTGCTTACTGATAATAATGATCATCTACAAATTACCGGAGCTAAGTACTTAGTTGAGTAGAGCAAGGTAAAAGGAAACTCCCTTTTTATTGTTATTTTCCTTGGCTGCGGTATGTAGATGGTGAAAACACGAAGTAGATTGATAGGACATAAACACCAAATCGCTGCTTCTTTTGATAACGTGTCATGTCGTTGTGCATGTATGTAATACGCAGCGTAATGCCATAATTAAGTGTTAACGACGTCTATTACACCAACATAACTCCCCCTATAACGTTTCTTAGAATGTACTCTATCATGAAACAGTATGAGTGTTGACACCAAAATGGACAAATAAGCAGTCAATAAACCCCGACTAATCTAACTCTAGTTCGAAGTACGCAGTTGAAGGCTCTTGTTTTACGTGCCAACACCGTAAAAACCGCGAGACTAGATGACGATATATGATAATCTATGTAAACACAGCCTCATTCATGTGCTCGTTAACGGCCCATACTAAGCAACCCCTCAATATACTTGGTCGTATCGACGCCAATGCCCTGAGCAAGTCGACTAGCGCCCTCAGCCCAGCTGCCGCCGCCGTTCTCCGTGTAAGAGCCGGCGCTGATCCCCCGAAGACCCGTATGTTCGCCCGCGCGACGGATGAGGAAGACCTCTCTGTTGACGGTGCGTTTAGGCGTCGTGTTGGTGGGATCCGGAATATGCGAAGCGTTACTATCCTGAGACTCGCTCTGCTGCAACGTGGGTATGATATGATTCTGTGAATTATTGTCGGTTGGACTGTTATCTTCCGATTCTGGGTTAGGGGGCACAGAATCACGCTCTAGTATGCGTGTCCAGACGATCCACCACCCCCGATTAGTCTTGCACGTCCGTTCAAGCTCAGAGTAGTCGTTCAAGGTCGCCGCGTGTATGCTGAGAATCTGGTTATGGGTACTGACGGCCTCAGCTCGCGACCAGACAGGTGCCGCGTTTTCACGCAGCATCTCGGCTGGTGTGGGTATGCTCGGTATGGTGGAGTTGATAGTCATCGCTTTCGGGTCCCAGACGAGATCAAAGATATGCGACACTTTCTCTCCCACGTCTGGTCTCTCTGGCCGATAAGAGGTTGACACCGCTAAAGGCTTTCGCAGTGGTGCGAGCTGGTGGTGGAGAGAGCGGTAATGCCCTTCCCAAGCCAAAGAATCTGTCCTATTCCGGAAGAGAAACGTGAATATGAACGGTTTGTTGACGTAGACGACAACACGCATCTTCTGCGTTTTATTGCGATCCTGGCTATTGAACTGGGAACTCGGATCCATATGATCCTTGGCACCAGATTTGGTCAGTGTTAACTCTGTGCTCTGACTGCCTAGGTCCTCGACCTGTTGAGATTCCGCTTGCTCCCCATCGTCAAGTTCTACCGTGAGTGTTCGAAGCAGAATTCTAGAGTTATGTTCCGACGTCTCACTCTCATTGCTACTTTGATCTCCAGGCTCGCCCGGCTCGATGTTGGATTCTTCTAAATCACCCAACAGACCAATAAGATAACGCCCGCAAGCATCGGATGGTTTGATTTTGGCAGGTTGGGAATTTTCCTTCGTAGGAGCTGCGGCTGCTTGCGCGCTGTCCTCAGAACTACCCAAACTCCAGTGTGTCCCATATCCCATCTTGAAATAACTCATAAACTTGTTCATACCGCCTTCATCAGGAATGGCCTCGTCCTGAGCCGGCCCAGTCGACTCCGGCGGCGTTGTCTTGTCTTTCGGCTGTGGCCGACTTTCGTTACCATCCATCACATTAGGAATAGACTTTCGCCTCCTCCTCCTAGCTTGCCGTGTCGATGCTGGACTATCTTTCACGCCGTATGCATCTTCACCCCATGAATAGATATCTTCCATCCAGGAGGTGATATCACATATCGACTTTCTGGATAGGGCACCGACACCCAGAAAAACTGCGCCATCTTCTGCGCCAGGCTCTTCACCTGTCCCAAGCCATTGCTCATCGCGCTCCTCGTCTTTTGTGGGTTCCGATTCCGACATAGATTTGGAGGAACCAAACCTGGAGACAACTAGATCCGTCAAGCCCTCGATTCTGTCAACAAACCCCTCAAGCACTTCTCGTTCGCCGCTGCCGCGGTCTTCTTCACCCACACCCACGCCAAGCTCGCCACACACTGCAATCTTGATGCCCCTAAAGACTTTGCTTGCAGGGTTGCCGTGGAGCATAACATCCCACGTAGACAAGAAGAGGTCCCAGTATCGACTCAATATTTTGACGAAGGTGGGTCGCATTGTCTTGACGAAGAGCGCGCTGAGAGATGATGCGTGATGTAGCAAGAATATCGAGTGTGCGCGTAGTAGATCGCGCATGAGCAACGTGCTTGGTTTCAGTTCCCGTGACGAATACTCTACATTTTCAGACTGTTCATCTGTCTTACCGGGAGGAGGCGATCCAATTCTTGGGGGTAACGGAATCTTGCTGAGGTCGATAGACTACATAGCATCGAGAATGTATTAGCATTGACCGTGCTGGAGCGTAGGTGCGGACGTGCCTACATACTGCTAGAATCCACCATCCGGGCTCGACTTCCTGCAAGACCACTCGAGTCTTCTCGGTTTCTATGGTGTTCACGGGCTCACCGTTCGAAAAGCCACGGCCGAACTCGACCATGCCCTGCGCAAGGCCGATCTGTCTCAGCCGCTCGTTGCGCTCCTCCTGCGAGATGTCCGCTGTAGGCTTCCCACGCGATCGATGTCGCCGCTTTTGAAATTGGGTATTGACGGAAGCATAGTAGACTATCTGCTCATCTATCGTCTCGTCTGTTGTTCCGAGAGATGGGTTAAAGATGGCCAAAAAGCCTAACTGAGCGGGCACAATGGCCGTTTGGCTGGACGTGGCAGAGGTCGTCATGTCTGGCAAACCGTAGTTCTCAAGACGAGGACAAGAAAGATTGCGCGTTGAAGAGGAGACTCTGCGCGTTCGCCGTGGCGACTTGACCAAGAGCTTAAGCAAGATGCCTTCCCTCTGTTGAATACCAAGCTGGCCCTATAAGCTTAATGATCAGCTGGGAACGGCCATTGGGCGGCGAACTAAGAGGATTGGATTGTACTAACCGGAGACGACAAGCGCTTTAGAGTAAACCGACATCGAACGAAGCGCGACGGCTGCTCTGGGCACGCCCAGGAGATGAAAAGAATGAGGAATGAAAGACAGGTATGAGAAGTAATCAAGATAAGAAGCAACCAACAAGGTATTTGGTCGCGGCGATTTATAAGGTTAAGGTAGGTAAAGCTACCTAGGTATCTCTATCTTAGGCCCTGCAAGTGTGCCTATACACCTGTACGTGCACCTAAAAACGTACGCTACTTGTACCCCGCCAACTTCTTGCGTCACAACTCGTGTGGCTCACTTGCCAAATGGCGAAGATCGTACACACGCTTGTGACGGACTAAAAACCTAGTCAGATCGAATCGTGCAGCTAGCTAAGGTATCGTTTCATCATGGGAGAACGGCTCCAAGATTCCTGTTACAGCTATTATCTATTCCTAGAAATAAAGCACTCTTAACAGTACAGTTGTCATCGTAGCCCAATTTCGTAGTCCAGCTATCCCTATATCGCTGGATGCATTTGCAAACCTTCTGGCAGAAGTAGGCCAGGTGGTATAAGTTATACAATACTCCAAGAGAAAAAAAAGCAGTAGGTATCACTACTGTTCTCAGTTGACGCCGCCTCCTGATGCTGATGGACGCTGCTGGCGTCCAAGTCGTATGAAACTCTATAAGCTGACCCTGGCAATAATAACAGTCCAGCCAGTACACTCGATTTACGAAAGTACCATTGGCCCTCGCTTCCTTGACAAATAAAAAAGAAAGCCCTTTTAGCAGGCTGTATGATTGGAAGCTAGAATCCCATTCCAGATTCTCCACGTTGTGGATATAGATCAAAAACACCCACAATCCCGTCCTAATGGTCGTAATTTACTTCAGTATGAACAACAGCTGGTCAATGCTCCAGCTAAAAGAACCCTCTAGCTTCGGGGCGGTTGACCGTTACCTAGTGGTCGTAACCTGCACCTCGTTGCCATGGACTATACTCTTATTAGTAATTGTGGGCCTTAATAATGTCATCCAACAACATACCTTGCATTGTGCTGTGCTCTGAAACCTGTGGGAGTAGAATTGTTTTGTGCCCGGAAGGCGCTGACTGAAGAAGGGCCATACGGGCTTACTGATCTGTTCGAGCCACTATTGGCGGGGAATAAGGGTACTGACGGGTCAACAGGAGACCGTGGCCGGCTCTGTTGATGGCTCGGTGGAGCTGGAGCGTTCCCTGGAGGAATACTCAAACGGCTATCGGCTCGGCGTCTCATCGACTCGGATGATATCGACTCATTATCGTCGTCCAGGTCCAGGCCAGGCTTGTAGTATCCGGCCTTGTCACCTCGAGCTGTTGCGGCGAGGGCGTCAAGCTCCGTAGTACCCGTCAGCTGGGATTGCGACTTCATGAACGATGTTCTGTCATCAGCCATGAACTGATAGCGCGCATCAGGGTTCTTGCGGTAGAAGACCATTGCAGTCGAAACAATAAGCATGAGAAGCAGAACAGTAGCGAAAATAGCATTGAGGAAGAAGAGAATTAGACCGATAACGCCATTGACGAGTGCAGGTTGATCGAAGACATCGGATAAGATCAAAAGGAAGATAGCGTTGATGAAGTTAACAGCGCAAATAGCAATGTTGAACGAGTTGGTGCTCTTGTCCATCCACGGTCGGAGAACGCTCACGGCAATGAGGGCACCGGCTTCGATTAGGAGGAATCCAATTGCCTGGGCAGTTCCGCTACCTTGGCCAAATGCGACAAAAAGCGATTTGACAAACGTGTACCCGAGAACCGGAATCACGAAATAGTAAGCGGAGGCCCTGAACTGAACATAAAGGAAACCCCATTTGTTTAGTGCGTGCGGATCCGAGAATAGGATGTAGGCGGGATTGCGGTGCATAGCAACTGAGCGGCGCGCGATGCGAACAACCTTGAACGCGGCCCATCCAAGGGTAACAGTCATTCCAACCAGGAAGAAGATGGCCAACACAACCTCAGCAGGAGAATCGACCTGCGTGAATTCCCAAAGGCATAGAATAGTCATCTGTGGGTAGCCGATAAGGGTCAGTCGAAACAAAATTCCCTTCAAGATCGTAAGCCATCCGTTGCGGAACTCGAGGAATGTGTCGCTCTTCATCCACCTCTTCTTAGCAGCGAGCTCACAGTACCCCTTGAATGCAGCAATTCCGGCAATAGTGAAGATGACAAGCAGAGAATAGAAAACAAGTCCTGTCAGAAATAGATTCGTCGACTCGATATTAGCCCTGAAGGCAACACGCTGTATACCGCGGACAATGTAGCTTCCTGAACCTGTCATGATGTTACCCCTTTTCATCAGCCCAGCGGCGGCACGGGGGACGAGAGACGCAGATCTACGGTAGAGACCGACTGCAGCATCTGGCAAAACCGACAGGGCACGCTTCTCAACTTGAACAGAGACCGTGGTCAGCGAATCAAAGATGGTGGAAGGAGTGCCACCAGTAGCACGCTGGTACCAAGTGAAAATATCCTGCAGGAAGTTCACGTTGATAATACCCATGGACCATTGAAAATCCTGCGTCCAGGATTGAACGACCGGAGGAAGATGGACGCTCGTCATACCGAGTATAGCCTGAGCCTGGAAAAAACCAAATAGGGACAGAGCTCCTGAGGCAATGTGAGCGGCAGCGTTAGCGTGGCCAAGACCGTTCAGGACGGCAGAGGAGCAAAGCACAATGCCAGCGATGACGGCGAGTGTCCATTTCACAGCCAGCAGGTTGACAGTCTTGCCGTTAGAAACGTCGGCTTCGACACAAGCCACGCTCTCGTGGGTTGCGTTGTTTTCTAAGACGACGCGAACGGTGGCATCCAAATCGGGGAAGGTGTACGCGATGCCAGGAATCTGGTCCTTGGCTGACGGATCAACATCGAAATTAAATTTGAGGGGAATCTTGCCAGCAGTCATAGGACAGAGACCAGCTAGTCCGAGAACGCATGGGTTGATGCTCTGCTTGATGATTTGGTAGCCGTAAGCGACGACAGATACATTAAAGTTGACGAATCCCTCAACAGACGATGTCGCAACAACGTTGACGGAGGCGGAGTTGTTGTTCGGAGTATATACGACATTGAAGAGACTGGCGGTGAATTGCGAGTTTGGCTGACATGAGTTGAGTGAGGTCGATGAGAGCATTGGGCCGCCATCGGCAGCGCTCGGGCTAACTGCCGCCAGGGCGGACAGCAATAATGCTGCCCGTACGTTTGAGAATCGCATGATGGCCGAGGACCGAGGTCGTTATGGGACGGATCTGAATATTAGGTGGACGAGGTACGATATATCTCGTGTCGGATGATCAATTACGCGCCTTTATAGAGAGGCGCATTCGTTGGTTGCAGTTGAAAGAGCGTGGACAACAATTACATCGGCGAATTGGCGAAATATGGGTTCTAGACAAAGAACCAGGTGAGCGTGTCTTCTTCGAGCGGAAGCAATCGAACACACACGAGCTGTTGTAATGGCCTGGGAGAATCAGACCAGATCAAGCAGTCACTGTCGTCCCCTTAGCCTTGCCAACCGGTTCGAGAAATATCCTCCTTCAAGTTCGTGATAAGCGAGTGGGTGCGTATCGTCTTCGTAGTCGGCAATTAAAAAAAAAAAGGGGAATTTAGACCACGAGATAATGTTGGCGACACGACAAATAGCACAACAATTCCCCTTCACAGAACGGGAACGATGAGCTGTGTTGTAATAATCGACAAAAGTCGGGATCGAGTTGAAAGGGTCAAAATTAGTGGAGAGTGGCAGAAGAAGAGAAATGGGTTTCAGAGAGTGACTTTGGTCGGTCGGTGATGTAGGTGGTTGAGGGTGGGTGTGGGCTAAGATTCCAGGAAGAGGGTGAATGAGTGAGAGACTTCAAGACCAGCGTGAGTAAGTGCAGTTGGTTGGTATGGCGTTCAGCAAACCTTAGGGGGGCGGCTTGGGACTTGGAGGATTCGTCTGAGCAGATTGGACGGATGAGAAAGGCAGGACAAGACAAGAAAGGGGACAGTGGGGCGCATAGACGCTATAGGCAGGCTGGGCAGTGGATCGGGTACTTACATGGCGCTAAGCTGGTTAGCGACTGACAGATACAGGTTTGTGCAGTGATGACGGACCGTTCTCGTCCTGTACGAGGAGATCTGAAGCAGATCTCAGGGCTTCGACGGCTGCAGTGGAGCGAATTGTTCACTAGATTGAAACAATTCCAGTTTAGTTTGTGAGGTATTACACATGAAGACAGCACAATACAGTACCTGTTATGGAATGGGAAGTAAATTACGCGTCGACGAGCCGCTGAAGAAAGTCGTGCAGACCCGCCGGCCATGCACCATGTAGCTTTCCAGCGCTCTTAATTTAAAAAATGACCGTCTACGCCTTTTAGCCGACAGAATTTGTAAGTGACAAAAGGTTAAAAACCTTCACAAACAAAGTCTCAACGCACTTGTAGTATCATCCGGACAATCCGTATTAAATCACGAGCTCAAAGGCTTGCCTGCCTAAGCTTGCGGAGTCATCAACTGCACTCGTGTTACTGACGTCGGAGAACCAGCCATGCTGAGATTTATCGAATATGGCCATGGCATTGATTGAATCATCGTGCATCGACAGAGCACCCCAAGACAACATAGGCAAAGAGACTACTGGCAAACGCAGCAGATCTGCTCAGATCTACATTGTTAGTGCATTGTACTATACTACTACGGCCCAGCATTACACCATATACATATATTTACAGCAGAGAGCGATGGTGCTAAAGTAGGTACGGTGATATTAAAACAAAACAGGTTGTGTTGCACTACTATGTCACGATGGTAACAATTGCATCATGTCCAGCCACCCTAATGCACGTCACCGGCAATCCAACCCAGCCCGGCCACCACTCACCGCAAAGTCATGATATGTTGCTAGTTATGTGTCTAGTCCATTTGGGTAGTGTTTGTTCGAGGCAAAGGATAAAGTAAAAAAAAAAAAGTGAAACACAAGGAGCTCATGACATGGCCAGTAGACACAAAACCTGCACTATTTCGGTCACCAGCCAGCAGCATTTTCGTGTCTGCGACAATGCATGTTTAAAGGGTGCATCCACAGCCAATAGAGTCCCACAAAGTGTTGCGTCCTTCATTTCATCTCAGGTGCAGCCGCGAGCACTGCCACGCTCGGCCTCTTGGAACCAACCAGGATTGCCGCACACGCTAGCTTAGGTACCTTGGTATCTACCAAGGGTGTCCCAGCAGAACGTAGAGCCCACTGAATAACCGCCAATCATCGTAAACCAACCCTACAGACCAACTGTTTCTGTCTGGTTCAATGCGATGGTATCCTTCATTGGATCAACGCCCGGATTCAACTAAATTGGTATATACTCACCCGTTATTATTCACAGCTTTCGAAGAGGATTATAAAAATCAACAGCAAATAAGGCTCTTCGAACGATCAAATCTACGGATAATCAGGATCAGGGTAATTCCCCCATTCCCTCTCGGCCGCTCCAAACACCGTCAAGGTATCCACATTTGGCTCCAATTCGAGGATCACGACCTCGTTCTCCACCGGTTTCAGCACTGTTCCCGGTAAATATAGCGACTGCTGTGGCCCAATAATCCAATACCGGCCCAGGTTGAACCCGTTCACCCACACGTTTCCCTTGACGCCGCTCGGGACAGCGAGGAACGTATCCAGAGCCGCCGGGTCCGTGCCGACGGCCCCGGTAACGTCGAACGTAGCGCGGTAATAGACAGGCGGAGAACCTGCCGCGAACCTGTCTAGACTCTGCCGTGCCTGGCTTCCATGAGACGGAGATGGCGGCGCCTCGAGGGGCAAGGAGTAGATGTTCCAGCCCGCCAGTGCGTGCGAGCCGACGGTGACGTCTCCCTGAATGCCCTTGTACGGATCCTCGAGCGCGACGAACGTCCCCGACTCCCGGGACCAGTAGTCGACGCGTCCGAGGTTCTCGACGAGCAGCTGCAGCTTGTCGCCCGGTCGTAGCGACACGGAGACCTGCGCCGGCTGGGAATACGTGCTATCGATGACTCCTTTCTTTACATCGTTCACGTACACGATCACGCGGTCCCTAGCTCGATCTCCCGGCTGTAAGACCCCTTTGACCGTAGTATTAACCGTGTGCTCGTACAGAACAAGCCCGTACGCCTGTCCCAGCTGCTCCATAGGTAACGGCGTCTTGCTCAGTGTGGCCTTGCCGAGAGTGTCGAACAAGCCTACAAACGGCGCAAGTTCGAACTTGGGGATCTCCAGCCGGGGCAAGTTCTCAGGAGGATCAGGAACGGTTCCCGACGGAATATATTTTAGGATCGTGTCCCGCAAGGTAAAGTATAGGTCGTTTGTGCGCCCACTTTCATCGAGCGGGGACCCGTAATCGTAACTCGTGGTAAAGCTCGCCGTGAAGTTCTTCCAAATGGCTCCATTCGAAAACCCGAAGTTGGTCCCGCCGTGGAACATATAGAGCGATATCGAATTGTTTGCTCCAAGCACGTAGTCTAGGTCCGTCACAAACTGCGCGATCTGCTGCGGTTGTCCGACCGTGGTATTATGCACGTTGTCGGCGCCCCAGAAGTCCGGCGCGAGCGTATAGTATTCGCCATCCATCAAGGGTCCCAACTCACTCTCCGTCGTAACATATTTTTCCCGCGCCGCAAACCCGCTCCACGGGTCTCCGTCGATCTCCGCTAAGACCTCGGGCACCTCGCCGCCCGCAAGCGTCCAGTCGACCCCGCCGTCGTTCGTGTACAAGGGCACTTCGAAGTTTTCCCGCAAGATATCCCGCAGGCCCGTGGTGTACACGTGGTCCTCGCCGTACGAGCCGTATTCGTTTTCGACCTGCACCATGAGCAGCGGGCCGCCCCGCGTGACTTGCACGTCCTTCAGATCGGCCGCGAGACGCACGAGGTACTTCTCCGCGGCCTGCATGAACTGCGCGTTGGACGAGCGCACCTGCATCCCGGGCACCTGCGCCAGCCATGCCGGGAACCCGCCCCATTCGCGCTCGCCGCAGATATACGGGCCGGGGCGCAGGACGACGTTCAGCCCTTCTTCCTGCGCGATGCGGAAGAACGCTGCAATGTCGTTGCTGATTCCCCTGATATTCCCGCTCTTCCCTTCTTCGTCTCTGTCGTTCTTCCACTCCCCCGGGCTCGGCTCCAGTAAGTTCCAGTACACGTAGCTGAATATGGTGTTCAAACCCATTGCCCGCGCTTTCGCGAGCCGGTCTCGCCAGTACGGGGCCGGGACCCGTTGCGGATCCATCTGGCCTCCGATGATGACGTACGGCGAGCCGTGTAAGTAGAACGATGTTCGGTCATATGTAAATGCCGGAGGCGCCGTTGTCATGGACGTCGAGGATGGTGATGGTGCTGAGACGCATACATTCGCAGTCACGAAGACGACAACCAGCAACGCCACGAAGCGTCTACTCCAACCCATTGTCACAAGTCCTTCGCAGAGAACGGGGACGAAGCGGTTACGATATTATCTAGCTGGGTGGAAATCTCGAGTATTGTAGTCTTCAATCCTTAGAAATCATTGTAGCCGATAACTGTCCCTGAATATAGAATCTCTGTATCTCTCGTCACCTCAATCAAGATATCTACAAGTGCCATATAATATGGGTTCATCCCTAAGATTCCCCCGCATCTAGTCCCGCCCAGCATGAGAAAGTCGTATCGACGAACGAACCCCCTCTCTACCCATTGTAGCGGTTCGCAAATCATACCACTCTAAACACATCTATATATCCATCTATCTATCTATAGCCGAGATCGTAACAGAATTACCCCGTCCGTCGTCGACCCCACTACCAATATCACGCAACCATGTTTCCAACCGTGCCAATGAGATACGGGCATCAAAGTTGTTGATCTACAGAGTATTAGGAGGTAGATAGGTACTCCTAAAGTCGGGATTATATAGAATTTCTACTACACTGGCAGGTAAGGGATATCAAGAATTTAGAAGTGAGGCTCCTGAAATTTTGTAAGTGGGTAAGTAGGTAGGTAGGTAGGTGACTTTATATATAAATCGCGACTGCACGTGGATATCGCCACGTCCACTCAGCTAAAACCAGTGGACAAATAGGGTGCAGAGACCTTTCTCCTCTCCGGGAATGATGATCCTCTTATTTTTATGACAACGCCGCAAGATCATAGTCGCGCTTGCTTTTGACCGAAACAGATTCATATGCTTTATACCAGATTCTAGAGCATTAGATTTTTACTCGGGCACGTCAAATATCCTTTCAACGCCCTTCCACTCACCTCGGCTTCTTTCCTCCCAGTAACTGTCCTTACCGCCTCTAAACCGCCAGAGCTCCTCACCCTCTGGTGTGTCAGCGACCTTGTAGAACCATTTCGGCTTGTATTCTTCCCCCTTTTCTTCCAGTTCTCTTCGTCTCGTGCGCTGTGCTTCTTCGAGTCTGACCTTCCAGTTCTCCGCGTCATCGAGCTTTCCTTGTTCAGCGAGCTGCTGATCAGGACGAAGTCTGGTATCTGTCGGGGGTAAACGGTTTTTCTCGACGTCGGTGATCTCGTTCAGACTGGCTGCGAAAGTCGTCATGCCGTAGGTATTCGCGGCGTTGGGAACTAATTGACCAGCCTTCCAGATTTCTTGACCTGTGTTCTTGCCACCCTCGACCACTTGTAATGATTTCGTCCACGTTCCTGTGAGACTTACACCAGTAGGTGCACCATCTGGTCCGTACATATCGACATGAACATCTTCACAGCGCCCGCCAAACATGCCTTTGGTTTTGAACTCAACGTTTGCTTTGGCGCCAGTCGACTCATTCGATACGGTCATGTTGCCAACTGGTTCAACATACTTTTCACCCATCACTACATTTCGCAAAAACATAGTCCCGATAGCCCAGGAGTAAAACTCATCGCTGCCATCAGGCAAGCGCAATGATACACGCACTCGTCCGTCAGTAGTGATTTCGGCGCTCTTCCCCCAGAACTTTTGCCCCGGGGCCGGGCTCTGTGCCAAAGACCAATTCTCGGCATCAGCCTGCATAGCTAACCGCACTGGGCGATGGGTGACCTTTTCTACAAGCAACCGGAAACCACCAGGTATTTCGCTCTCTGTACGAAGGAGTTCAAAGGTCTCACCAAGGAGTGGGTTAAACGGCTTTCGCATGGCTCGCTCTTTGGCACGGTTGATACTGAATGCCGAGATGGCGAAAGCAGTGACGAAAAGCAGCCTGTCGCGTGGTATCTTCTGTTGAGCGGCTTGGTCAAGCAGTTGTGCGTACTCTAGTTGTTCTGCCACTCTTTGCAACATTGAAGTCGGTTCATTCGCTGATACAGGCATACTGATCGTACTAAGGTCCTTGCCAACATTTTTGCGTACAAATGCAATGAGGCTCGGTGGGAGGACAGTAGCTGGAGGGATAGTGTTACGGCGGTCAACCGCTATGTCGACAGGTAAGGGGTGTAGTGACTTTGGTCTCAATGGGAAAAGAGCTGCTGCGCCGCTCTTGTCCCCTAGTTCTGTATCGCTCTCAATAGAAGAGACCGACGAGACATCGTCAATAGAAGCGTCGTCCGCAACCGACTCAGGGGACTCTGCGTCACTTTCATGACGATCAATGACTAACATGCTTCCGCTGTTATTAGGTTCTCCCGCCTCCGCATCAAAGAATTCATCAGCCGAGAGAGAGGATTCCATGCTTTTCCTTGCCGTAGACGCCCTAGTCAACGGCAGCCGGCGTCTCTTGCTGTTGGCAATAACATTGGTAAAATCCGCTACGACCAGATCCAAGTCATTAAGAAGTGCGGCACAATGGTCCTCTGTGCTTCGGCCCGTTTGGCCATCGCCCTTAGATAAGCGCTTAGAGCTTCCTCCGTTCAGTTTACCAGTAGCAACTGCGCTTGGTGATGGGACGGCTAGAGACGAAGACACTGTTGGTGCCAAGACACCTGGCGTACGGAGCGAAGCACTGGATTTTCTCTTCCAAAAAGGCCGCCTTTCCGCTTGCGGTGTAACAAAATAACCGTCGCCCTCTTCAGATATATCTGTGCTGCCAGGTGACAGGTGAGAGCTCATAGGGCGGTGTGATTGCTTCTCGGCAGCCATGTCCTTGACAAGGCGGCGAAGAGCATCCCGCGTCCCTACTATACGGCTCACAAGCGCTTCAACCTGTTGCCAATCTCGGTCCTCTTCTTGTTGAGTGTTCGAGATCGATGTGTGCGCGGTAGGAGGCACAGTTAACTTTTCGCGCTGCACTTGACTGGGCTCTGGCGCTGCTTCAAGCCCTCTCGCAACCCTGCTTGCCCTCTCGAGAGCCTGAGCCCACTCCCTAAATTCTTTATCATTCGCAGCGCGAAGATGCCACACCTCAGCGCCTGAATCGATGCTAATCTCCCGTCTTCGTTCATCGGCGGCAATGGCAGCTAGACTAAGGGGAATAGCACCCCGCAGAGCCGAGCTATGTCGGTTGTGGTAGTAAGACAGTGTGCACGATGAATAGTCTAGGGAGAAGAAGCGGCGAGCATGGCCCTGTCCCTTCTTTCTCCGTCTCTTCAGTAGAGTGCCGGTGTGATACGGTGACGCTGGACCCGTTGCATCGTTTCGGCTAGCATTTTGCGGTGCTGTCTCTCCGGCCGGATGGCTATTGAGGCTCTCAGCAGAATCAGCCGCAGCGGTGCCGAGGCGAGGACTGGGTTTTCCCAAGCTTGTCCTACTTATATTTGTCGTCGGAGCAGCCTGCATATTGGGCAGGTAGTGGGCACCCTGGGGCGGCGCACCCGTAGGGTACGAGAGTATAACCAAGGTAGCTGTCTTGGACGTCTGCTTGGAGAAGGTGTTGTCGAATATTAGGCCAAACATGCCTCCTTGGTTGGCGCCCACGTCGTGCGTGCCCATGGTAACCTTGTCTGCCTCACATTTTCCGTGCCATTTCACCAGGATGAAGCCTTTGCTGGCCAATTGTTCGCGCGCCGTGCTGGCATCCTTCTTGGCAAAGCGGCCGCCTTTGGCGCCGTTTGCTTCGGCGCCATCGAGTTGTTCGAGCGAGCTATCGAGGTCGCCAGGACCGGAGTGCAGCTTCGTAGCGCCAGAGCCAGGGTGTTTAACGAGTCCAAAATTACTATTGACACAAAGGAGATTCCCCCCAAATCAGCAGCTGATGCGGCGGACTCGAAGAGACGGGAGAAGAGAATTGTAATTACATCGACTTCCTATCCGGCTGGATACTCCAAGACAGAGTGTGGCCCTCTTCGACCTTGACCCATCGCACAATATAGGACTAGATGAGACAGGGCCGTCAGCAGTGGACAATGCGCGTTTCCAAAGCCCGATGCCGTGGATCCCCAATCGTACCTTGCTATGAATCTCGAGGCGCTCTATTCCAGCCATCTTCAGTAGTACGGTCGCGAACGATTGTCGAGGCCGGGCGATGGGTTATGGAGGCGAGCCGTACATATACATGTCCGCTGCCGTCGGGAAACTGGCAAGAAAAGCCAAAAAATAGCAAGAATAGCGGACGCACCCTTTCGGAACCCACGGCGATCGTGGTTGTGCTCGTGGCTTTCCTTGTTTAATCAGCAGCCGTCACGCGACGGGCTAAAAGAGGAACAGAGAGAGGCGTCAATCGACACGCTGGCTGGTCGTAAGCCTCGAGAAATGGGCAGTTCCGCGTTTTGGTAAGGAGTCTTACAGGCAACAGTCAAACTGGCTTGCAAAAGGTACCTGACCGACTGCAATTGAGCTACGTAGGTACCTGGACACTCAGTAAGGCAGTGGGTGGATACTCCGTACATATTTACGCATAAACCACTAAACCCCACTACCGCATGGTACTTACCTAGGTAGGTACACAACGACTTTTTTTCTTGTTGTTTATAGATATGCGTAGATAATTCAGATCAAAAGCTACTCAAACGAGTATATACTACACGTGTACCTAGTAGGCATATACTGGTTAAATTTGAACCAGAGTACCTACATAGTGTTCAGCCTAGTGCTCATTCAATGCGGCCTTACCCCGTAAGTATCTTCATTATCTTAGTAGGTCTCGGGACTTACTAGGTGTGTACCCAATACGGCTGCTAGCAAGTTACTTATGTAGGTAGCTTCAAGTTGTCTTAGACACAAGTACCGTAGGAAGCCCCCGTTCTTTAACCATTCTTCAGCTCGTCTTTCACCTACTCGATGTCATGAGTTAGTACTACTGACAGGGTCGATTTCCCGGCTTCCATGTAAACTATCGCTATGAAACGACAATTATCCATCCTATCAGCTAATAAGGTGGACCCGGTAGTTATCCTTCCCACCTGCAGACTTCCCGTCACGTAAGTTGCAAGAGCTCTTTGTGTCCTGATTGGTGTTGGAGCTCCTGGGCGTTCTGGTCTTTCGGGAGCCGCAGTGCACCCATTTCCCCCGACCTGTTTCGCGTCTTAGTCGGCCGAAAGACCGCAGACGAGCGAGAAGCATGGCTAATATTATTACACGTGAGAGTGACAGTCATCCTTACATAAGGAGTGGTGACAAGTGAATAGTATTCAGACTGTGGAGTACCTGACCTCGGCTATTGCACCGCCGCGAACACAACATTAGGCGACTGGCATCCCAAGATATATCACGTAGGTGCGTGGATAGATAGCCCCTAAACATGATGTGGCTTGGAAACGACAAGGTAAGCATAGCCACCATAAGACGGCCTGAGCAACGCCTTACCCCTCGCACGCCGAGCAGTAGCTTTTCAGCCTGTGACCCCGAGAAGCTGTAAATGAACTTCTCCTTTCTCTTTCCCGTGCAAAGTCCATCACGATCCTGACATCTTCCCATGGCCGTCGCACAAGATGGCCGACCCCCTTAGCATAGCCAGCGGCGCCTTGGCGGTGATCACGGCGGCCAAAAAAACTGGCGACGCCATATACAACTTTATCCGAGACTGTAAAGAGGCCCGGACCGATCTAAGTCAGATCACACGAGAGTTATCTGAACTCAGCTTGATACTTGAGCTCATCAAGGATGAAAACGCTGCAGCTACAAAGGGCTGTTTACCGGATGCGCTTCAAACCCAGGTCCAGGCCATGCTTACGAGTTGTACAACCACTGTGCAACAGGTCGACAAGACTCTCGCCAAGTGTCGCGGTAAATCAGGGCCGCTGCGCTGGACAATGGTCGAGAAGGACAAGGCGATGACCCTGAAGGGCTCCCTCGAAGCATTCAAGAGCGGCCTTAGCCTTGCGCTCGAGACTGTCAACCTGTTCGTAGAGACGCCCATCCAATCTAAGGCAGGCTGACACTAGTCTTTCAGGTCCATGACGCGGGAGATCAAGCATACCACGGAAACGATCCAGGATCATACTGCTGAGATTAAGCGCGATACCAGTGAAATATTAGATGAGATCTATAAACTACGAGATCAGCTACCGCCTAGTTTGCCATCGGACCCAGAGCGGCTTCGGCTCGAGCACTGGCTCGATAATCTGACTCACTACGCGGAAACTATCGTGGCTGATGAAGATGGCGAGGAAGTCTCAGAGGCGGCTAGCCTTTCTGAGCACTCTGAAGAGCAAAACGAGTCAGATGATGAAGCTATTGGCCAGCCATCGGCATCAACAACCCCAGTACACCGCAGCAACACGCCTATTAATTTAAATAAGGCGACTCAGGCTTCCAGACAGCTACCTCTCTCTTCTCCCAGACAAGTAGCTTCACCTGCTCGCGACAACAACCCGTCCGTCGCTTACCCTACAAGGGGCCAAGGCTCTTCCGCGTACCCTACTAGAGATGATAGCTATCCTACTGCTAAACAACTACCTGTGCCAACTTTTAGAGCGAACAACCGGCAGCACGATCAAATACCCTATCATGTAATATCTTCTGTGCCATGCAGTTCCAGAATAATTTATGATGTATACTGCATGGCACGGGAAACCTGGGCCACTCTGCACGAGGATCGAGTCCTGAGATTCTGGTCGCTGCTCACGGGTAAACTTCTCATGTCTTTGCCAGTTTTTCGAGAGAATCCTTGTCGCCTAGACGAGGATGGAATGAAACTGACAGATCACAACACGTTTATACAGTTTTGTCCTGCGAGGCCTGGACTTATTCTCGTCGTAATTGATCATTGCTTGCTAAAGGTGTGGAAGTGGGATGAGGGTGCGCGTATTCGCATAGGGCCAGACGTACAAAGGATGCTCACCAAGAATGCCCAGTCTCGCGCGCGTTTTATACCCGAGTCTACGCTCATATATGCAATTAATAGCAGGGGGCAGCTTGTGATTGTGGATATTCTTAAACCATTAACTTTTCAGCAGATATCACTGCGGAAGCTAGGGGGATTACCTCACGCTGCGCCTACTATGAAAGGATATAGATTCAAAATGATCTGGTTCATATCGGAGAGGGAAATCTTAATTCTCTGGACGTTTCCACGCGTCACGGAGTTTTCATTCTCTAGGCCCTTTATGCCGAAGAAGTCATTGGAACATCCGTTGTGGGAGGTTACTATCTTTCGCCTCCCTTTGACACCTAATGATGAAAACCGCCAGGTGGCCCCTGTCAGCACGAAATATAGCGATGCTGTTATCGAGGGTGCCAGCGTCACTGCACAATTTGAGATTCGGCAGGGATTCATATCGATAACTCGTATATCCTTGGATAATGATACGCGGAGCCTCATAGTTGCTGGCAAGCAATTGCAGGAGCGCAAAGCTGGACGAGTCAAGAACACCGTGGTCGCGATCAGAGCAGTTTGCATTATAGACATGCTCACAGGTGCCTTGGTGTCCCAGTGGCATACGGCTGGACGAAAAATGGTAATCAAATGTCCCTATGAGTATGGCATTTTGTACGATCCGATATCTCACAACACGGATGGTGGAGAATTCCTCAGGACGAGCTCGGATCGATCTATTTCCTCGCGATATATTAAAGAAGAATCCCGACGAAATGACAGCGGCCATGAGAGTGCACACAGTTCCTCGCAGCATCGACTCCGCACCCCTGAAGAACAAGCCGCCCATGACAGACGTAAGGAAGAGCGCAGGGCCCGACGTGAACTAGATCGCGAAAGAGATAGAGAACAAGAACGAGACTGCAAAAGTGAAGAAGCCGAGACAACGCCTACTAGTGAAAGACAATCTCCACGCTATTTGAGGCCGTCGGGCTTTCCGACTTACGGCCTGGTGGTTTGTAAAGATGGACGTCACCTAGGAACGATCGCTAAGTCGTGGAATGCTGTCGTATTGGAGTCGAATAAGCTCGCCCTTTGGCGACACGTTGGTTCGGATATCGAGTTCGCTATGACAGACGTCAGCTTAGACGAGCTGCCCGGACAGTGAGACGTAGCAAATGAAGGTCCACTGTCTAAAGCGGTTACACTCCTGTGCTCTCGTCCGCAAAATTTTTTATTTCGGCGCCTGCCCTAAATCTTTTGAAGCTTTGCCTCCGAAAGTTAATCCCAAATACCGTGTATCTCTCTCCTATTCGCTGCGTACACGAGCTATCACCGGTTTTCACTAGATTCGCTGCTATTATAGGAGAAGCGCTTACGAACTGGGAAGTAGGACGCTTAGGAGTGGTATGGAAAGACGAACCCGAAACTCACGTTGATCATTTCGCTGACCATGACCTAGTCAAGGATCTCAAACACTGACAGGATGCAGCCAGTGATGTAGGTTCAATGCAGTGTGTACTTCAAGCATTGAACAAAAGACGTCCCTCTCTAAGGTGAACCGTTTCTGGGAAATCTAACAATGAAATTCATTTTCTACATAAGCAAAAACCCCAGAATGACATCTACGTAAACAGCCTGATCGATTTATCCTAGAATGCCCATGATACTTCCCAGAGCGTCGCGCTCAGATCTATCTAGTTATAATATTCCTCCAGCCACGCCCTAAGGTCGCCGATGTTGGGGTACTCCAAGAACAAGCTGCCAGAGACAACGACCCCAAGCTGTTCGCGAAATTTCTCAGCTATTACTAAGCTCATCAGCGAATCGATACCCAGATTCGCGAAGCTGGCGTCGTCGGCAAGATCCGCGATATCGAGACCAGCCTCAGACGCGATAATGTCGAATGCCTTCTTGGTTGTAGAATCTGGGGCCTCAACTGCATCGACCACAGCAGGAGCGGGAGTGGGAGCAGGCGCTGAGGGCTGGCTTGAACTCATGGGCAACGAAGGAGTCTTTTGAAGCACGGGCTCTGCTTTTGCTTTACTACTATGCACCATGGGCTTCAGAGTTTGAGTCGGATTCGATGCTGTGTGGTTCAAACTTGGGGCTGTGGCAACAGCCGGGGCGTGAGCGCCGTCAGGGGCCGAGAAGAAGCGACTGAGCAGGATTCGCGGGTACCGGCGAAACTGTATCCCGGTCATGACCCCGATGATCACATCGTCTTGGAGAATATACACGTCTCCGAAGTAGATGCTCGTGTCTTCTGTCGTCGGGATCATCTTGACGTAGGAGCGGTACTTTGCCCCGGGCACAAGCGCTTTCGCGAGCCGTAGGGACCGCCAGCCGGGGGTGACGCAGAAGTTGGCTTTGGTGTCCACGGCATCCGAGACGTTCATGATGAAGCCCGCCAGGTGGCATACGCTGTCGATGAAGTGAGGTGGCACGGTCCAGGTCCCCCCTTTCTCCGTTGTCAGCACTACGTCAGCGAACGCTTCCAGGCCATGAAGTACGACCGAGTGCATGCCGCGATACTTGTCGGCGTAGTCGACCAGGTTGTTTGCGAAGAGGAGATACGCCATGTTCCGCGTAAAGCGGTTGGCGATGCCGCTCTCGGCCAGCCGTTCCAGTTCTTGAATACGCCCCTGGACGAGATGAGTGGAAGGGATCCAGGAGGTGAGCCATTCGTTCGCATCCTCGAAGAAGACAGTGGCGCTGGCGAATGGCTCATCTCGGGTTCCGTCCGGCCGCACGTTGAACCATTCTAAGCGTGCATAGTTCGAGTTCACGTCAGGTGTAGTGGCCGAGACTTGAATAAGTTGCGGCTTGTCCGTTTTGTTGTTACAAACAAGTCCCTTCACAACCTCCAAGTTCGTAATGTTCATGTTGACTTCTCGGCTGCCTTGTTTCAGCTTCTTGTACAAGTATTGGCCCAAAGTATATGCTATATCGGCGTGAATTGACTGAAGCGTATTCGGATTAGTACACTGTGATAGGCCTATGAAGGGGGATCAAACTTACCGATGTCACTACGCCACACCCATTCATCTTGTGGCCCCATGCTGCCGCGCGAAAGTCGGCCTGCACCAAATCCGCTTCCATTACCACAGTTCCGGCAGCCCCGTCAATTTGCTCTTCGATAATACGGTGGACTGACGATGTACTAAGACTTGACTTCGGAGCTGCAGGGGAAGCTTGCCGTAAAGTACTCAGCCCCTTTTCAGAATCGTAGAATGTGTTGCCCTTTGTCAGAGCCCAATCCCCATTGTATTGAAGCCAGTACCTCTTCTCGTTCCATGAATACGTGGGCAGATCTAGGAGGCTCCTTGACTTCTCGAATGGTGAGTGCCACTCGTCCCACTCGATCTTCACGGCAGCAGAGTGCAGCGCAGCCATAGTGTTAGCCATTGTCGCCCAGTTATCCTCACCTCGGCGCAGGGACGGAACAGCGGCTTGAATATGCGAAAAGATCGATTTCACGAAGCCTATGCACACAGGATGCGGCCCAATTTCCACCCAGACTGTCTCGCTGTCGATGGCGCCGATATCGTGAGCGGTCTCGAGAGCCGATAGGAAGTTGACTGATTTTCGAGTAGCTCGAGACATGTATGATCCGTTTATAGTCTTGCCGTCAAAAACGACTTTGTTTAACAGGGGGGAGATGATAGGCAGATTCGGTTGCTGGTATATGACGCCTCTATTCGCGATGTCTCTGAATTCATCAATGATGGGATCTGTCTGCGCGGAGTGGAAAGCATAGGCAACATCGAGCATCGAACACTTCAAGGCTGCAGTCTCGAGCACAGGGATGATGGCGAGCATATCTTCCACCGGGCCACTGAGCACAACGTCTTTGGGGCTGTTAATGCAAGCGACTTCGTATGGTAAGCTTCCTGCGATCTCTTGAATCTGAGCGAGAGATCCTCGGACGGCCACCATTTTATGGCTACCGACTTTACATCTCTCTTCAAGCAGCATTGCCCTCTGGCCGACGAGATAGATAGCGTCACTAGCCGATAGTACACCTGCAACATGCAGCGCCGCATATTCACCCAAGCTGTGCCCGACTACCACGGCCGGCTTGACGCCGAGCGATTCCCAGAGCTTGGCGAGGGCTATTTCGCTGCAAGTGAGGGCAAGATGTGTTATAACCGCGGAATGTTGGTGGTCTTTCGGATAGCTTCCGTCAAGCGCAGGTACAAATGAAGGGAACCCTTGCGCCTGCGTGAGCGCGTCTAGATGCAGTATCTGGGACTGGAAGTAGGGTGAGTGGTGATAGAGCTCCAGATTGGAAGATTTGTAAGACGCTCCTTGACCTGTGAAGGCAAAGGCCACTGGAGGCGGGCCCGTCGCTGGGATGGGCTTGTGTGATTCCGCGGAATCTAACGCAGAGGAAAGCTTTCGATTCACCTGAGCGATTTCTGAGGCGGCAAAAGCGACACGGTAGTTATGATGATAGCGTCGGGCCATGGTGGTATACGAAAGATCGGCTACAGAAACTGCAGGATTTTTATTGAGATAGGCGAGTATCCTTTCGATGTTACCGCGGAGCGATGCTTTGCTCTTGGCTGATACGGAAACAACATGTGTCGTACGGGGGTCTGTATCTACAACCTCCCATATTGGCGCATCCTCCAGAAGGATCGTTGTGTTGCCTCCGGCGGCGCTGAAGTTGTTTACTACAGCGAAGCGGCCCTTTCCGGCCGCTCGTGGCCATTCTGTCATCTCATATGGGATCCGAACATTCCTCTTATCCATATCCTTAGGGAATTTTGGGTTTAAACTGTTTTTGATCCCGACATGCGGCGGGATGGCATTGTGCTGCATCATAAGGAGGACTTTCAGCAAGGCCGACACGCCGGCAGCGGCCTCGCTGTGCCCGATGTTGGACTTGACGGCACCAATATAAAGAGGGTTCTTGGAACTGCGGCGCCTTGTGGTAGGCGCAAAGACGTTGGTCACCGACTGTATCTCTTCCGCATCGCCGGCTTGCGTGCCGGTACCGTGCATCTCAACGAAGCTGACGTCAAGCGGATCAATGCCTGCTTGATTGATGGTCTGTCTGCCTAGATATGCTTGGTGCCCGGCGTGAGGATGAGTAATTGAGATGGCTTCGGCTGAATGGTTCGTTCCAGCGGCTAGAATAACACCTAGGATGTTATCGTTATCCGCTTGGGCATCTTCCAGGCGCTTCATAACGATCGACCCAACCGCATCGGCGCGACAATAGCCATCTGCCTCGGAGTCCCAAGTTTTGCACGCATTAGGCGTTTTTGAAAGGAAATGGCCGTTACAGAGACCAGCAAAAGCGTCTGAGTTTGTCAGGACGTTCGTACCGCCTGCAACAGCCATATCCGTCTCGCCGCTCCACAGCGATGTGCATGCAGTCTAGTCAATCGTATTAGTAGTGATGCTATACGTTGAGAATAGAGTGTAACTACTGACCTGGATAGTAGCCAAACTTGAGGAACACGCCGTGTCAATGCTATAACTTGGTCCAGAGAACTTGAAGAAATAGTTGATTCGGCCTGGACCGAATGCGCGACACCCGCCGGGAATGAAATAAGTACCAATTTCTTGGGCTGTGTTCACCTCGCGGTAGTCATCGCTGGCCTGGCCATAGAATGTCCCGATTCGGTGTAAGTCAGTCGAAGCGGTTCTGTTCGCAACATAACCGGCTCTTTCAAGTGCCTCGTACGCAGTGACAATCATCAGCCTCTGCATGGGGTCCGTCTGCTCTGCTTCGCGAGGGGACATGTTAAAAAAGGGTGCATCGAAGAGTCCAGGCTCGTCAATAAAGCAACCGTAAGGAGTGTGGCTTGTGTTCATTCTCTTTCCAGTGGGGTCACAATGCGTCCCAGCATCGAACCTGTCGGCAGGAATCGTTCTATGTACGTCTAAGCCATCTTTCAATAGCTCCCAGAATTTCTCGGTGTTAGTTGCTCCACCAGGCATGCGGCATGACATGCCGATGATCGCGATTTTCGAATCACGCGGGCCTTTGGGACCGTCGTAAGTGGCATCGGCGTTACGAGCTAAGTCAATGAGATCTTCGGTGGAGTTCTCGAGTTCTGAGACGTTGCCCAGAGCTTCTGTGAGATCTATGGCTGGGAGAGATGTTCGAAAAACGAGTGTCGAGCATTGACTGACTCCAAACTCGCGAGCGCTCTGAACAATGCCTGCGACGACTTTATCCCAGCAGATTGGTTGGGTGAGAATCTCGCCGATGAGTGCTTCAAACAAAGCAGTCACGGTCTCGGCGCGAAATGGCTCTCCACTGGACGTTGAGTAGACGGGGATTCGAGGCGAGAATTTTGCGTCTAACTCTTTCATTGACTGTGTTCGGACTATTCTCAGAACATGATCCGCTGTGTATATGTGTTTGGCGTGACAAAGACCCCCATAGACGGGCAATGCAACATGTTTGCGGTCGCGGAAAAAGTCTGCTGTTCGGAAAAGGTGAGTTAGCCTCTCCGAGGGGCCGCTTATCGTCAATGAAGTGCTGTTCCAGGCACTTATGAAGACTTTGCTAGTCTCAGGAGTCCTCTGGATTTGAGATTAGACATACATCTCATAAGATATCAAGCTGCGCTAAACTTACTTCTCGTGCGTGGATTGCATCAAGCTCCTGTTGTACCTCACCGAGTTCCACGTTTGGAAGCACGTAAGCCCAGGAGTCGGGAGCGCTGGTGTCTGCTAACTCGCGAGGTTGCAGGTTCTGTGATACTTCGTGGACAAGAACACCTAAGCGAAAAGCTTGCCTGACAACCTCTGCTCCCGTCGAGGAGAGGTCCGCGACCGTGGGAGCCAGGGACAGGGCAGCAGTAGCCAAGAGGCCTATGCCCAACCCAGCTAGGCAAACACCAGTAGCATCACCTTCAAAGGCTTTTGGGTACGTTTCGTAGTAGCTGGAAGAGATTAGAAGGTGAGTTCGAGGTTTTGATGATCAAGCTTGACTGATTTTTCACGTACCTAATCAAAGTTCCAATCTCCACGACGCATAGAAGAATACCGTCGATAGACCCGCAGAGGGGCCCTTGACGAAGATTGGTGAAATGAGAGAAGTCTAGGATTGTCTCAAAAGGGGGTATCAAACTCCTCAGAGCTGGAACAAGGTGACGCACTTCATCTCGAAGCGCAAGTGTGGCTTCATGAAGAAATCGAGCGAGATGGGGATGTCTTCTGTCTTTGCTACACTGGAGCAGTTGGCGGAATAGCTGCTGCAAGTCATCGCTGGGGAACTCGTTACTGAAGTAGATGACCTTCATTTTCGAGGCACCGCCGTTGTCACTTGAACGGCTAGGGGTGTAGATGACCATCGTGCCTTGCTAGTAACGAATGAAACTAAGCTGATACAGGCCTGACACTCTATTTAACGGGGAGCCTGTATACTATTTTATCAAGAAACCGAGAAGAGTACAGCTTTGACATCTGATATTCTTCGGGATTCCGTGCTGGCGTAGCTTATACAAGCCAATACCTCGGACACTGCTGAAAGCGGTTCGCATGGCTGATGACCGAGCTTATGTGTAGCTGTGGCGCGAAACATGAATCGAATCGGACATCGACGTGATTGATGAGCGTGATAACGCTTGCTGCAAAGTCGATTACACGCACAACGCCGGCGAAGTACTACGTCCATTCCGCCAGACGAACTTTCAAGCTCCGAGAAAAGTCCACCACCATCATTACCCTCATGTGCTACAAGAGTTTATAGCCGCATATTGTTATCGGGACTTGAGGGACAGAAGTTACTGCCACGACTGTAGTGCTCCTTGGCTTCTGACACAAAAAGGACTACATTCAACATCTAACTAAGCGCCGGTTAACATTAGGTAGTCTTACAGTAGACGGCTGCGGAACTCTGTGCAGGCAGTTGGTCTAGCCCGGTAATCCCCTGCTCGGCAATCGGAAGTCAGCGATCACGTATCTATCGGAATCCGACAGTCAGGTGCTGCCCGCTGATGTGGCTTACGTCTGAATCGAGTGGATGCATATCATCAAGCGATCTTGCTATAGTCAATCCGGAAGACATCTGGCCACCTCTTTCATTGGGGTGAATCAAGTCTGTCAGCATCTTGTGTCGAATCATGATCGGCTTGTGCTAAGTCCAGCCACCAGCCCATCTCCGAGCCTCTAACTATCACATAACCCCGACGTTTGCGTCCTCTGCGTAGCTTGAGTCTCGCGGGAACGCGACTGTCGACTTAGCCAGCTATTTCGATACTCCGTCCACTTGACCAATTATTGGGAACTGCAGGTCACAATTTAGCGATCCTATTGTGCTATACAGGGGAGGGGACTCTTTCGCATGGTTGAACTCAGCCTCTACATTTTGCGACAGCTTGTTTCGGGCAATAACGTGAGCGAGAATGGCTCCAAACATTTTGTTTTGATTTATGAAGTCTCAGAAGTTGGTACTACTCCGTCTAAATGACCGCACTGTGAGAAAGTACTGAACACGATTTAAAGAGAGAGATCTAAATGATGGGAGAGTCGTCGATTTAAACTCGGCGTCAACGGTTCCGATCAGTCCATTCGGGAGCAGCATATGAAGAAACTTTCTCCTTTTTCTTTCTAAATCCATTTCATCTTAACACAGCAACGCAGGGCATGAAATGATCTTCTTGGTTGTGTCTATTGCTACATTCTAGCCGTCGCCAATAAAAGGTATGAATTTGTTTACTGTCTGATAGATGCCGGCTGGTTGATGCCTCAATGACACAAAATCCTCTACGTATAGGAATCCCCTCGCAACAATATACAGTACACAAGTTATTGTGACTGGAATAATGACGCGGAGTGGCATTTCCATGCCGAGATATTCCTCCATGAGACGATCCATTGTTGTGCTTCCGAATACCACTTCAGCCGGCCTGTACTTGAAAAGCGCTCTATTAGGCTTTTACCACGTAGCTGAGCCTCTGGATCGCTGTCACTCTCGCCTGTCGCTGAACGCACCAAATTCCGAACAGAGCTATGATCTTCTGGAGCCTCCTCTTCGATAACAAGTCCAGTTTTACCCTTCGATCTTCTCCTTCTCCAACGAATCGCTTCGATTAGGTAGTACACACCTCCATACACCACGAAGACTGAGTGGTATATTGCGAACCCCCGCCAGAGCCACTGCTCAGCCTTAGTGGGAAAGTAGAAATTCCACGCGATCAAGAAAGATGAGCTGAATAAGAGAAGCACCAGTGATCCAAACGGGATCAGATCTTTCTCCGGGGGCAACCACTGGTCGGACGGGAATCGGTCCCAGGAACGGGACTTCACCGGGCGTGACATTACTTTTAGGTGCAAGAGATGTGAGATTCGGATGTAGTAAGACCAATGGGCGTCAATACCCCATCGATCATCACGAACAAAATCAAGAGGAGTCCGATACCAGACCTCAATGTCAAGGTCAGGATGTGTATTTTCTTTTGCATCCGCACGGATCTCGTATATCAACTTTCCATTTTTTGTGGGTATCTGCGGAGTCGAGATAGATGGCTTTCGGAACCAGCAGACGGAGGTTGCGATCATGACTACGACGAAAGATAAGGCCGTAAGCTCAAGCGTGGTTGTTGGAAGGCCCTCGCGTGCGCGCTGGATCTCCGCGACGGAGAACCAAAGCACTTGCCAGACAGTAAGGAGTCTGGGAACAGAGTTAGCGACGAGAGGCTAAGCTTCCACTGAATATCATAACCCAACAGAATATGCGATGTGTACATTAGAGATAGGGGTAGGCTAACCTAGATAGAGTATCGGCGGTATTTCTTTCGTCGACTGCCATGGCCTTCATGTCTAGAAAGTCTATGTGTCCATGCTTCACGAGATAATGAAGCTGCTAGCCATTAATTAGAAAGCCATTGGGGAAGTCTGGGCTAGTTAAGTGTATGCCACCCATATCCACAAAGAAGGCATATCGGTAGGTCCATTTATTTCCATTTAGCAAGTGGTCGTCGCGACGGAACAACTATATACTATCAGCATTGCGACTGTGCTCTATTAACGCAACTTACTTTTACGCATCTTCGGGCACTGGGGAACTGCCCTAATGCGATACCAAACAGAAAATCAGGTCCCAAGAGACCTATCAAGGCGAGATTGAACTTGTCTAGGAAATGGTGATACCATTTATCCGTGGGCGCTGCAGCGTTCGGATGGGTTGCCACCCAGCAGCATAATACGATGGTTATGGAACAAGACCAAAGTAGGTCTATGGACCCGCGGTCTGTTGAAGAGTTCACTCATCCCACGAGAGTGCTGTTATACGTTGCAGTTGTATTACGGGCGACTAACAATGACGAAGTTGACATCTTAAGTGCGTGGACATAAGAGGAGGAGGGTTAATATTGAACAGAAGATCATATGGCTAGAAGAATGAAGGCGGCCGAGCAAAGAGTACCGGGTTAAGGCTCTGCCTCCAGCTCATGGGAGCGCCTTACGGCGCTTTTACTTCTCTCCTCACAATATGCATGAGAAGCGCTTTGCGGACTGTTCAGCTCCCAGGCGTGTACGTCCCATTCTCTTGATTGGTGGATTAGCTGCTCTAAAAACAGAATCCTACGTGACAGGATGTCAAATTATCTCAACATCACTTATATTGGCCGCAGGCTGGGAGACCTAAACCTCTTGAAGCAACCGGTGGAGACTAACCGGGCCCCGCATAACATTCCCTTTTCAAGGTGGTGTCCCATGCAGAGAAATAGCACGCTGTGCTGCTTTTCAAGGCATAGTACCACACAATTGGCGGCTACGGGGCATTGCACTTATTCACGTTGGGATGGTGATACTTCTACTACGTAAGTAAATGGAGTTAGTAGGCTTATTGCGCCCTGCTTTTACTGAGTACACGTAGGCAGTGGGCGCGGTGGCGTAGAGCCTGCTTTCGCTCACCTGTCACGAGCACACCGCACGACGACGGTTTTGAGGATATATTATTAACAGCAGAAGATGAAGCCCTGTTTTTATCCAAAGTTAGCGATAAAGGGAGTACCTAGCCATCGGTATGTGCCTGATGGCGCCTGCTCAGGGCTGTGGCAAATGTTCCGATGTGATTCGAATGAAAACCCGCCTAGCTAGCGTATGTACATATCGTGAAGCCGGCCTCCTTGGCCTTGGAAATAAGGCTGGAGCGACGTATACTTGGTTCTCAGCTATGTTTTTCAATTGAGGCCATGCCTCTTTTCCTTCGCAGCTCACCCTAGTTTATTTCGACTTTACGTTTTCAACCGGACCCCCTGGTTTTTTAGCGGAGATAGCGAGATAATGCCAATGCCCCCGGCCGCGGTAAGACTCAACGCCAGCAACAGTGTTAATGAACCAGCGCTCGAGGCCGAAAAGACGGACCAATAGGTATGGTACTAATGCAAGTAGGAAGAAGAACCGCGTCATGGGGACAATGTTTTCTGAGTAGTCACGGACTACGACATCTTCAAAGCCTGCATTTTCCAACAGTTCTTTGAACACGCCAGGGTGCGATATGGCGTTGGTAGGCATGGCAGCATACTCGTTCACCTTGTTCATCGACTGAGCCATATCTTGTGGCGAGTTTTCGAGCGTGTTGTGGTCATACTCAAATTGGACCAAACGACCACCAGGCTTCAAGAGGCGATAAAACCCCTTTAGCACTTTCTGAGGATCGGTGGCATGAACGAAGGTTTCCATAGTATACACGCCATCGAATGACTCGGACTTCAGAGGATCGAGATTATGGTAGTCCATTTTTCGCACTCTTAGCTGCCCAGCTGGGAGACCAGCGCGCTTGAAATTGCGCGAAGCTTTGTGAACATGGTGTTCAACGACATCGATAGCCTCGACGCGCAGCTGATAGGTTTGGGCCATGCGCAAGGCCACATGCCCAACGCCGCAGCCGGCATCCAAGACCTGAGACCCAGGCGGCAGGTCAAGCGCTTCAGCTAGCTTGTCCTCCATTCTGCGAAGGCCGTTGGACAAGGGGAAGGGCCAGTACGTGTCCTCTTCATAGTAGCCAAAGTGTCGCGTGCCTCCGAGCAATAGCCTGTACCCTATCCGAGATTCGAGAGAGTAGTAGTAGGATTGCAATTGGCGATTTACATTGATGAGAGGTGCGGTCTCCTCTTCACCTGGCCTGTCTGCTGCTGAGCGTGACATGTTGGTGGACGATGAGGCTCCAAAAGTCGGTACCTAAATTCTTGGGTACGAATCCACGAAGACAGTCACGGGGTATTAGGAGAGAGAGTGGTGGCAAGGGGCCAGGCTCAGTTAGCAGGGCTGGGATGATGGATAGATTGATGCTGATCGCACACAACTGGGGGGGGAGGTAACTGGAAAATGGTATGAGTGTGAGCGAACGCCAGGACGGTGTTGATCCGAAACAACAGAGCCGCCAACGATTGCTCCACGGGCCTCGGGGCTGCAGCGGCACTGGCCGTCACACGCTACCTAGGTAGCTAATCAATACAAGAGCCAATCACCTATTCGGTCCACAGTAGCTACTGATTTAGGTAGGCATCTAGCGACGAGCTACGACTTAAAGAAAGCTTGGCATGTTCTGATGCCGGGGTCCTTATAGGGATAATTGCGCCCTGTAAGACACTGTAACAGGCTTGTTAAGCGCTTAGTTCGTGCTCGAGAAAATCCTGCCCAAAAGAGGTGCCGGTGAGCTGCAGCCACTTTGTTACTGTGTGACTTAGAAATGTCCCCTGCAGTTCAGCCGTGTGGGGGCGATACTACGTAGTTCTGCATCCATGCAGCAGTGAAACCAACAATAAAAAGGAAAAAAAGGGTGGGAGGTTATAGGGGGGAGAACAGGAGGAGGAGGAGGAGGAGCTAGTGACCAATTAAGTCAAACGAGTTCATCGTACCCCGCTTTTCATTCATTTTGCGTGTTCAACCCAAGTAATCTTACGGCTATAGCGATGATATATTTCTGCAATCATTCTACTCTCTTAGAGAATCGGGCTTAGTAGTAGTGTACGAATTGAGATAGATGGTTGGATGTATAGGGTCTCAGTAAAGGAAAAAGCTGGTAGTCAAAAGTGAAGAGTGACCAAACTGATTGTGGCTGGTGGTGGCACAGCCACAGCTTCTCCAGACACAAGAATGGCAACAGCTCTCGAGCATTAACGTAACTGGGACATCCCCATGATCTGCTCATATAGATAACCATTTCCGCAATATCCGACCATTTTGAATTCGGAGTGAGGCTCTGGGCATAGGACAATGGCATGGCTGTTTTCATGAAGCGCGATAATTGATGTGGCCCATCGTTGACTTCTGTATTCCAAGCTTCAACACCTTGTAATTAGCTCACATCGACAAGGAACATATCCGGGCCCAGCCGCCCCCCGAACAGCACGCCTTGAACTTGGTACTCATCGCCGCGCGCATGAATTTTGCGCACCCTTAATCATGTCATCTGCGCTGAGGTCATCTATATGTTCTATTGCCGCGAACAGTTCCCATCAAAATACATGATGCTGCTGGTCTGATGCTATACAGCTCTGGACCAGAGATTGAACGCTAGCGTTCATGATTGAAACATAGGGCTGACGCATCTACACACCCGCGTATGTTTCAAAGCCACCTTCTAGTGTGGTCAGCATGACGACATGATCTATGCGCGCGATAGCATCCTTGCTGCGTCCCAGAATCTAGAATCTACGCCACTCTATCCCAGGACACTGCTAAGCTATCGTGAAACTCTCGTTCCATCTATCGAGCTCCAAATCTTAACGCGGGCTCCCAGTGCCACTATGCGCGCGAGATCCGATCTCGCCCAATGTGGAAGTATCTTAGGAGAAGGATAGAAAGAATGTGAAGTAAAATGGCCGCCCTCTTCGCTCATTCCGTGATTGAAGCACACATACGCCGCGCTAATAGCTTTGCGAACTTGACCGGCCTCCTCTGATAGCATTTTTGCCTACTTGGATTGTCTTCAAGGCGCCAGTCTCACGGACAAGGGGATCTCATGAAGTCATGGGCATTGTGGAAGATTGAGGAACATCACACTATGATTTTCAGCCGCTTGTGTGGTAAGCTCTATGGAAAAAGTAGAACTCTCTCGTAGTGTTATAATTGTTCATCTCAGGCGCCGCGTCTGAAGCATATGCTACTGGCCGATCGCTTCACTGATGAGTCACGCTTTTGACTCCCGGATGTGCATCATCGAGGCAATACATGGAGCGAACCGCTCTGGTTTCGCTGCTGATGTCCTGGACGTAATGATGACCGCCGTTTAGCTCATTTTGTAACATCATCTTCAAAATGACATCGTTGTCGAAGTAAGTGTCGCTTTAATAAATTCCTCTGACAGGCTGTGAAAGCTTATTCAGTCAGATAGTGATGCGGAATCCCTTATGCGTGAACAAGACTTGAGAAGTGGGACGTGATGCCGCCTCTGTCGGTATCGTCTTGTGAAACCAGCACTATTCACCGTGAATATAGCCCAAGGAATCAACCAAAAGTCTAAGCTTTGGGTATGTTCCTGTCGTGAAGCCCAATCGTATGCAATAAAACCCCGAATTGTCCGTACTGCGAGAGAGGCTCAGTCTGGGACTGTTACTAGGTCAACGGAGGTGCGCGTATCGACTAGATAGCACATAATACTTAAAGGATCCCTATTGGTTCAAAAAATATGATGATTTCTCTTGCTTCGT
Source organism: Xylaria sp. FL0064 (assembly GCA_022593225.1). NCBI lineage: Eukaryota > Fungi > Ascomycota > Sordariomycetes > Xylariales > Xylariaceae > Xylaria > Xylaria sp. FL0064. Next base: position 860,014 of record JAJKLE010000009.1, on the reverse strand, counting down.
ATACTCTTGGCATGACGAGCTACAACGCCGATGGTGCCTCTCTTGCGCAAGACAACGCCGTTGTCGCGCGGGTGGCGACAACGGCACATATCCACTTCTCCGTGACAGCCTCACATAAAGCAAGAGACGTGGAGCCACGGTACCGAAATGTCTCATCCGATTTTCTACTCACAGGCCCTCCGAAGGTTCCGATGTTTCCGTTATATTTTTAAGAAACTACCTTGTTTACAGCTTACAGGTCATTTTACAAGCAGCCACATGCGACTCTTACTGTATATAGTGTCTACATCACATCTCACCTCATCTACAAGTCACAACGGGTATTAATTTCGCAACGGCATTGCTCTTACATGCATGCCCCCCATCACGGCACTTCAAATGCCCGGTGTCAGCTCCCGACGCCGTGTCACCTTGGCGCTATAAACGTAGGGCCCTCAGATATAATCTCACCTAACAGTTGGCCCGCTGCTATTTTCCTGGAACTCCCATAATCCGCGGGATAACTCACTAAGCAGTGAAAACTGCGGTTCCGAGCCTGCGATTGCCCCTCCCCGATATGACCGGGAGAGGCTATGCTGTGGGATTCTACTTTTGGCAAGCGCTGTGTGTATGTCTCGTTGTTGCTTGATATGGTATATTACTGGAGTTGAAAATACAACTGATATCATTCAATACATGCCGGGACTCTTGATATTGCGCAATTATATCCCCATAAGTAAGCTAACCCCTATTTGAAGAAATGGCCGAAACTGAAATCCTACAAATGCGTGCTTTAGTAACTATATCCTGTGAACAGAGACATTAACGGTATTTAGAGCATGACGAAAAAGATCGTGTAGCCCGTAGTGCTATTAATCAATAGCGCCTGTTCAACATCGTGTGAGGCTATGTCGTCCCGAGGTCATCTTTATTGGGTTCTATGCCATCCTAAGGCGCAGAGATCAACCAGCCGTATTGTCAATACGGTGTATGGTCAGCAGCATCACCTGCAGCAGAGGACCGCACCTCGGACAATTACTTTCGGCCAAAATCCGAGCGCAGAACTGTCATCTTCATCAGTATGAGTGCTTACACCGAAGACTAAATACGCAGCTTAACACCTGATCGGTAATGGTTTCTCAAAATACAGCTACATAGCGTACTTAGCTCCTGAGCTTTCTGATCCCAATTCTCTTTTCCTTGTCAATAACAGTAGGTTTCTACTAATTGAAGAAAGCATGACTGTCCCTTCCGAGGAAGTGAGCGGGGCAAATGTCTTGCCTAGAGACAATGCGCAACATGGTACCTCGGACGAAAATGCGAGTAAAAACGAGCAACCTGATTCAGAGATACCAGCACAATCAAATGCGGACGAGGACCCAAATTGGATTACCGGCTCTCCTCTGTTGATCATGATGTCAGCCCTGAGCATTGTCATGTTTCTCGTGCTTCTGGATAGTTCCATAATTGGTGCTGTATGTAAAATCTTCCCCCTATCAGTCAGATGAACAGATACTGAGGCCGCTCGAGAGCAATAGGCCACGCCAAAGATCACGACTGAGTTTCATTCTTTGAATGATGTTGGCTGGTATGGGTCAGCATTCCAGCTTGCGAGGTAAAGTTTGGCTTTATATCGCTTTCGAGGCAAAGAGTCGTGCTGATTCCTAATTCTAGCGCAACATGTCAACCTTTGGCGGGCAAGCTATACTCAACACTGAATCAGAAGGTGAGCCCTCTACATTCTAACACGCTCGTGGCCTAGCTAACGACACCGAATTAGTGGGTGTATCTGACATTTTTCACTGTCTTCGAAATCGGCTCTCTATTATGTGGCGTCGCACCCTCGTCTGTTATCTTGATCGGGGGTCGCGCTGTAGCCGGGATAGGGGCTGCAGGGTTACAAAGTGGTAGCCTCACTATCGTTGCCACTTCTGCACCACTCCACAGGAGGGCAGGTACGTAAATCTCCAGGATAGAGGGGGAGGGTTTTACCAACTAACATTTGAACAGTGCTGAACGGTATTCTCATGGCCCGTAAGTTTCTACTCTATGCAGTTGATACTGAAGAGTTTGAACATTAACAAGATTTCTCTGTAGTAAGCCAATCAGGCATCGTTCTGGGACCTTTGATAGGAGGTGCATTTACTACCTATTCGACTTGGCGATGGTGTATGTGTTCATTGAATCCAGATTTAAGGCGAGCCCTCCTGCTTACTTGCCCAGGTTTCTACATCAATCTACCCCTTGGGGCTGTTGTGGCGGCACTGTTGCTTTTCGTGCGCATACCGCAGCCGAAGGCACTGATACCATCCGAAGAGTCGACAGTGAAGGCCTTAATCGAAGGATTCGATTTCTTAGGCTTTGTCTTATTGACTGGATTTGCCATTGAACTACTCATCGCCTTGGAGTGGGGTGGATCCACGTATGCCTGGAATAGCTCTGTGATCATCGGATTGCTTGTGGGCTCTGCGGCTACCTTGGTGGTGTTTCTGTTTTGGCAGCATCATAAGGGAGATGAAGCCATGATCCAGTTCTCCATGGTTGGCAAGCTTGTCGTCTGGTGTAGTTGTCTAAACTACGCATTCTTGTCGTCGGCTCTCAGGCTCGTATCTTATTACGTCCCTATCTACTTTCAGTCTGTTCTAAATGCCACTGCTATCCTCAGTGGCGTCTACACGCTACCAAATATTCTAGCCCAAGTGATAACGTCCATAGTCTCCGGGATACTGGGTAAGTTTCTACCGATCTTCTACAAGTGTTGTTACTGTCTAATAATTTGGGACGATTCTTTCCTAGCGTGTAGTGGGCAAATTGGGTTACTACCTTCCTTGGTCTATCGTTAGCGGTATCCTTATGACTATAGGCACGGGACTTATGTCTACTTTCGATGTGGCTACATCGGTAGGGCAGTGGATCGGGTATCAGATTATATTTGGTGCAGGATGCGGGCTCGGTATTCCGATGGTAAGAAGCATTTAATCCCCGCTTAGAACATCCCATTCCGGTTGTTCAGCTACTTTCAACTGACAAAGAAAAAACTGGCACAGCCAATATTAGCCGTTCAAAATTCTCTCGCAAGCTCCGATATCCCAATAGCTATTTCAATCCTCATATTCTTCCAGAATATCGTGTCTGCTGTCTGGCTAGCTATTGCTAGCACGATATTAACGAGCAGTCTCCAATCTTATATTCCACGCTTTGCACCTTCAGTTGACCCGGCCACTATCATCCAAGCGGGGGCAACCGGTATACGAGATGTAGTGCCAGATGGGCTGGTTCTCACCCAGGTGCTATCAGCTTACTCCAAGGCGATTGATAATACGTTTTATATCGCAGCGGTCTCTCTCGGCGCTGGGCTATTCTTTATATGGGGCATGGGATGGAATGATATTCGGCAGAAGAAGAGAATTACACCTGTTTAGAAGTCTACATAAAGCTGTGCCAGTTCAGCTGGCACCTAAATGCCGAGAACCTGCAAATGAGCCGAAGACTTTAGAAGCAGATTTAAGGTGATGAACGAATTTACCTAGATAATTATACTTAATAAAAAGGCTCCAGTAGTGTAAGTCGTGGAAAAGGGGTTGGCTTAGTCAGCACACATTGGAATGGATGAAAAGGGTTTTTTTTTTAAGGGGTTTTGTGGGACTTACAGCAGAGACAATGCGCATGCTTCGCGACGGCTTTTACCAGTTCATTTCTATTGCTTTTCGTCTCGATGAAGGGATTTTTATTAATTTGACTATCTGATTGCCTCTAGGAAGTAGTTTGTCTCGGGGCGGTAAGTTTCTACACCCGCTTGGCTCGCTATGGGAAAAATGACTGTCTAGACTTCTGCCATATGAGGGACGGACCTGTACCTAGACCAATTGAATCACTGCGTTTTGTTCCTCATGCTAGAACTGAGCAGAGCGATTAGTTAGGGCTGATGACGTAGAAAATAGTTCTGTTCGATAATACACGGTTGCGGTATGCGAGAAAGGACTATGCAACTTCTAGTCTTACGCCAAGGTATGACATGAATACGTGAATACGTGGACTAAACTGGGCCGTGTTTATTATCCCCCAATCTCATGTCAGAGTGAGAACCGTGCAGGTTGTGGCGCCAACGTGCATCAAGATGTCAGCCACCTCGTGATATTACCCGCCCCCCTAGGTCTTACATGTGGGTGAGGGAATACCCGGCCACGCTACACAGCATCTAGGAGATGGCTATAGACGGTCTTCATGTGAAAACAGTTATCGCCTCGCTAACCGGCCAACCACGTTCGCAACGCTAAACATATTGATGATACATGGTTGCCCCTAAACACATGGTATTAGGCAACTTCATGTCGGAGAGCAAGAAAATAGCTATGCTTCATCGCTGTGCTATGCCTTTTTTACGAGCACGACGCTTGAGACAGGTGTGGCTGTCAAATCAAAGGGTGGATGGTGGAATAGTTCAAAGAGTTCCTGTTTCTCGTCTGATAATCGGAAGACTACAATACCCTGCCATTTAACTGTAAATCTATTCTTTGTTCAGCCTCTCTATAATATGTCTAGACAGCCATTGAAGTCGCTTCCGCAAATCCGTACCGACTTGATCTAAAACCAGTGCCGAGATGGACGGCATCTCATCCGCTTCCATTTGTCTTTCCGCATTCGGGCGGGTTTCGCGCTTATTGGTGGCGAGGGACTTGAGCTTGAAACAAAGCTGGTTTACAAGGCTCTGAACACGATGCAGCTCACCCAGAACCAATTGCGCCTTCATGCGATCTTGGTCTTCGCCTTGAAAGCAGTGGCTACCGAATATTATGCAGCCTCCGCTCTGCTGACGGCTTGGCGACGATGGTCTCCTCGGCATCAGAGGATGTTTAAGACAGGTTGCTTTCAATGGTATGTTACGCGATGCCGCATTATACCTGCTTAATACCTTGAGGACAACCAAAGATGCGACCGCAAGGAAATACCCGTCCCCCGAGCATGAGCATTGCATCATTGAACTGACAGCCTCAAGAGCCAATTTGTTTTTGTCGATGATATCTTGTACAGTCGTCGAAGTTCCACCTTCCTGTGGTCTGTTGATGGGAACTATTATTTGCATAAGCCCCAGGGCACGCTCCAAACAGGACTTGTACGGCTCATTTGGAGACAGCGATGCCAGACAGCAGCGAGTTTCCGCGTCGGGCCCTATGGCGGCAGCTGCTGTGTGATTTAGAGGAATTGCAGTTACAAAAATCTCATTCCCAACCGCATCGGACGCAGCTGAAGAGTTAGTCCTTGGAGATTCAAACAGAGAGGCATCGGAAAAGATTTCTGCAACGGACGTGTCTGTAGCAGATAGTTCGACATCAAAGGCTCCGAAGTCTGCTATTACGTCCGTAGAAAGGGGCGACAATGACTGGCTCTCAGAACCTAGCAGACCAGCGAAGAGCGCAAAGTCTAGATCCGATGGCGAGCCTATCAAATCGGAGGCATCAGAGTTACACCCCCCGGCATGAACGATATCGAAGTTTGGTGGCATTGGTTTATCTAGTGATTGTGTTGTCTCCAATCGCTGTGTGAAGTCGCTCGTGTTCTTTGTTGTCGACTGCTGTGGTGGAACCTTGTTACGACTGGTATTGTCGACTGTGTATTTTCTGCCACCTCGTCTGGTCGCTACGTATTCACAAGCTATACCACGCCTCAAGCATCGAGAGCATGACGGCTTCTCCCGGTGACATTTTACTTTGGAGACAGCACAAGAATGGCAGCTATCCCTCAACTTCGTGGCCGGTGTCAAGGATGCCGAACTCCGACTTGCAACTGGTGCTGTGGATGATGTTCCTTGAGTGTCCGAGGTAGGATTCGAGACTGACATGCTTGGACTTAACAGATCTGCTAATTTGTGGAGGAGCGTTGGATGAAATAATCATCAGATATTACTCATGGAATATTACAATGGCATTCGAACATAACTTTTACAAAAGTGACAGAAGGAACATTGGACATATGAGGGTGAAATATATTAAAGCTTTGTAAGCAGTGTGATGTGGAGTATGGTCTCCAGTAGAACTTCTATTAGAGTCATAGGTCGCTCGTAGTTGAGGCTAGGTATTGCGATCTTGAGATTACACCATGAAAACAGGCAATGATCAACACATGTACCGACGACCGATTTTCTTGGAGCTTTTGGAATAGTATCTGAAGGACTCCAGGTAAATAGCTGAGTCGACAGCTGCCTAGTATTAAGCGTTGGTGTAAGCACCGCACGTACATATGTAGTCAGAAGTCCTGCTGTCGGATGCTGTGCACCCCTACGTGCTGTTTGATTAGCCTATCCCCCCAGAGCTATTCGTCGGTTATGTCGTAACATCATGGTAAGTCAGCTATAGGGCAAAAGGAAGTTCAAACTGTTGGCTATGCAAGGTAAGCAGCCTCTAAATGTTCCCGCGTGAATCCCACACCAACGCTTCGTATACAGAGAATGGCCCTACAGTGAGCCATGTGGGCATTATCCCTTACTCGCTCAGCACTGTCATCTACTATATAGACTGTCAGATATGCAACGTACTCGAAGTAACAAATGATATAAGCTGATTAGGTTGGATTCCCTTTTTGCGTTTGTACGTTCCGAGTCCCCCCCTGATTTCATGATGAGGCTCTGTAGCATCCAAATTATCAATATGAATTCTCTCTCCCGGGTCTTTGTTTCTTTGTCGCGCTCGGATCCGACAAGAGTGGGTGTCAGCTGGACGTTCACACCGAGCTTTTCGCCATGGATGCTTGTTCTGAGCTAGAAAAGTATGCGCGAGATATCGCCAGAACGACTAACCATGCCATTGCCCTGCTCAAGCAGACAAGCCTGAGCACTCCGAATCCCTCATCAAAGTGTTTTTCTTCCCATCCGGATATCCTTGGTGATACACCTGGAGAATTACACCGTGCCAGAAAACATATACTGTTCAGCTTAAAGCAGTTTCAGATCTACCTGACCCAACCCGCTGACTTCATCCAGCAGATCGCCAGCCAGGTGTGTTGCCTTTGCCTTCCGACTCTTGCCACAATTCGCCGATGTATAACTTACGTCGTTTCACAGGCTCAGATTCTTGCATGCCTGCGTTGGCTGGGGGATTTTCAGGTCTTAGCATGCATCCCATTGGGCGAAAGTGCCTCGATCAAGGATATTGCAGACCTGACTGGAGTTTCCGAAGCGCAGCTCTCTCGAATCGTGCGCATAACTGCAATGGCGGGGTTTCTACACGAGCCAATGCCTGGTGTGATATCCCATACAGCGCTGTCGGCCCGATTTGTAACGCAATATTCGTTTCTAGATGCGGCCATGTTCTTGGCCGAGACCGGAGTTCCAATGGCTTTACAGTCATCAGCAACAACGAGGCTGCAAGGTCGCTTGGGCCAGGGTGTCGAAGCCGCAACTTCATATGCAGTGGCTTTCAACCCCTCTCAGACTTTTCCCTTGGCGCATGAACAAAGCAAGAAGCTGCAGCGCCAGTGGCTCGCCTACTCTCGATGCCTGATAGATACCGAAAAGCAATATATCGAAACATTAAGTCAGCTGGACTGGGTTCACCTGGGAGAGGCTCTCATAGTGGATGTGAGTTTGTATTATCTCTTGTGGACTTGTATCATGGACAAAGTTGTTCTCTGTATAATTTATTAACGATATCCCTAGATTTGCGCTAATTCTAGCGAAACCGCTGTTGCTCTTACCCAACTATCTCCCACCTTGCAAATCATTGTTCAAATCCAGGAGCCGAAGTACACTGGCGAAAAGGCCATCAGAGCCGGACGCCCAGAACCTCTCCCGAAAATAGAATGCGACAACGAAGGCAGCCTTGATCCGAAGATAAGTATCCAGCAACGCGCACCAGGCTCTCCTCAGGCGGTCAGGGACGCTACAATCTACTTATTCAGATTGCCGGCAGGTCACCTGGGACTCGTCGGCTACCCAGAGGTCAGTAGCTCTCAAGTACTCCCAGAGTTGTGGGCGCACATAGGCATCCTCAAGGCGAATCGGGCTGCTACTTTCGTTCTAGTGACACAAATACTTCCCGAGCCGGGGTCTGTCGACTCTGACATCGAGGAAGCTGCCCATCTACAAGACCTCTGGAGAATTCAGTCTGTGAATGGGCACGAGATTAGAGTTAGCGAGGTTACCGAGATGATAAATAGTGTGAACGACGGTCTAGGGGAATTAGTAGTTGTGAACAGACTCCAACCCCGGTCCAGCGCCACTGTGGCTTTTGAGATCAAGTACCAAGACTATCATAACACCACATGAATGGTGCAGTATGAAGATAAGGGGCCACTCTGTAAGATCAGCTTGTTAGACTGATTGAAGATATTAAACTACATGTTTTACGAAGTTGATGTCCTGATAAATGGACAATTAGTGTGATGGTAGTGAGTAGTAGGCTTGACGTGCTGGAACCATTCTTTCCAGTAGCAAGCTTATATGTGAGCTGTCTCTATCGAAACATGTGGAGCCCTAATTGTTGAAGCAAAGTAACCTGGCGAAGAAATTTACAAGAATTCAAAGCTTTTCATCTCGGGTCGCCTCGACGACAAGGTGGTATGGCCCAAGGTAAAGGGGAACTTCAGCATCCTGACTGCATGGAGGCCAGCCATCATGACCTGGTCACTAACTTGATACCTAGCTTAGCTAGGTAGTTGTTCGTTCGCTTATGGATTATGTAAGGGGCGGAGATAGTCTTGACCATCCGTATGGACCGCTCACCGATCGTCGATTGACGAAAGCTCGATAATGCTCACGGCAGAAAGCCATAGCCATACTCCAGCCAGGCCATAGCCGTCTTCCCAAACTAATGTCAGCATTTAGTCTAGATGGCTGACGCGTACGAGCCTTTTGTAATAGTCTCACTCTTCCCCATATCCGCATTTAATTGGTATTTAGCCATGGCTGACATAGCCACCGATTGGCAAATGAGTTGAAGTTGTTGGCTATCTCATCAAAGGACTAAGCCGTATGTCAGGAGTATCCCTATACTTTGCAGGAGCAGCGAGGACAAAAAATAATCACGTTTCTAGTCTTGTCGCAGAACAGTTACTGTCATTCTCGGCATTTCAGTCTATTACAGGCTATTGCTCTTCACCGTTATACCTCTATAGCCTCAATGCGGTTCATATCACCAAATCTGAGCGGAATTTGGAGTTCAATTAATTATAGATCTTACACACAAATTCGAAGTGTTGAGCGATCGATCAAGTTAGAAATTGCACCCTCCTTTTCGTTGTTTGCAAGACAAAGAACTTCACGGCTCTCTGTCGAGTAATTAAGTCGTGACCATCCCTCTTGCGGTCTCTTAGATGGAGCAAACCAAGGCTCGGGCTCATCCATTGAACTATCTAACCTTCAAGGCAGGGCCCCAGGCCTGAATATAAGTATTCCGCATCGGTGCAAGTGAAAGAAAGCTTTGAGCGGAGTAGGCAAGGCTCCTTTATTTTTGTGCAAGGGTGCTCATCTAGTCTATCTCGTTTGTCGTAAGGTAAACCACAAAATAATCCGATCTTGGAACGTCTGATCTAACTAGTCCGCGTCGGAGAGATGCTGTACCATTTCTTTTCTCCAGCCCTAACTTGGAAGGCCACAATTCCATCTTCGGCAAGCTTCTTAAGAACTTCCTCCGTGAGTGGTTCAACTGCCATGCGTCTAACCTCGTCATCTAGCTTATCGCCGTGCATCTCGCCTACGAGTTGCTTGACAGTGACTCTACCCTTGTGTGCCGTGTCGGCATTCCTGAGACGGTTCAGCGTCTGCAGGATCTGCATCTCGCGACGAGTCTTAGACGACAGCTCGACCTCGATCTTGCGCGGTAAATCCTCGATGACCACGCCGTGGGCCGGGTATCCAATACGGCAGCCGTGCGAGGCCATGGTGCGCAGTGATGCCATCCACGAACTGAGTTGCTCAACGGCGGCCGTGCCGTGGCCCAGCACGTTGTCGCCCGTGAACATGGCGTTCTCCTCCTCCAGTACGAAGCACATGTGGTCGTGCGAGTGGCCTGGGGCGTGCACAGCGCGCACAGTCGCGCCCTCAACTTTGAACACCTGGCCGTCTACGATCGCTCGTTGGCCTTTGCTTGGCGTGTGCTTGTAGATTGAGTTTGCAAGCTTTGGGTATATTCGTACGAGGTCGGGGACCCCACCCGTATGGTCTCCATGCCAGTGAGTAAGAAGAATACGAGACAGCTCTGTCTTTGAGTCTGAAAGTGTAGAGGAGATAAGATCGGCCCACTCTGGGATACCCTGGCCGGTGTCGATTATGAGCCTTTGAGGCCCCGTGCCCACGATGTATGTGTTCGTGCCTTGAAGGGTGAACTGGAACTGCAATTAGTCCTGGCCGAAATCTTGTACACATTCTTCATGTTTGGCTGTCGAGTATTGCAGCAGAAGAAGAAAGGAGAAAAAAGATAGGAAATAGTAGCTAGAGTACCTTTCCGGCGTTTTGACCTAGAACACGAATTACCCGACTACTGATTTGTTCTACATCTGCTATCTCGGGTAGGTGCGAAAGCTGAGACTCCAGAAAGTCTTCAAAAGCGCAGATGTTGAGGGCCTTGTTAATTTGGCGGTAGCCGCCCTTGTGTTTTTTGGGAGTCACTCTATCCATGTCAAATATTAAGGAGTATGGTTGTGTTTACTCTCAAAACATACGTATCAGAACTTCACACGCATAAATAGGCGGCAGTAGTTGCATCACGGGTATTCGGCGATGTCGGTATTCTGTGTGTCGGAGAAGGAATGAAGCTTATGTCTTATTATCTGACAGCTTCACTCGTTGAGTTTCACCAGATTGCGCCACTCCGAGATAGAATGTCACTCAATACCCAGAGTCGACTCTTGTCGGCTCGGAAGTAAGAGAAGTATTAGAATCAGCCTAATTTCACACCTCAGACTCAATTTTCAGAAAGTTGTGTCGAAATTTCGATTAGGTCCATATTACCTGTTCCTTATGATCCGGGCCACCGCTTTCGTAATATTCGTACCGCCTTCCTGCCAATGCCGACGATAGTTCGACGGTGAAAAGGCCGCCCGGTCAGCGAAGCTGCTTAATAACGGGCCGAGGCGTATATAACTTCCGAAAAGAATAGGGACTCTGCTCCGGAGATCGGGCTTGTCATGCATAGTGCTTCACTTGACTTGGCATGTACCCCCTAAATTGCAAATAAATCACTGTCTCTGCCACGATAAGAATTCGCACTCAATCTGTTTACATCACAGCAATATCGAATGAAAGATGGCCGAAGACCTTGAAATTCAAAGCCCAGCCAGCCACGGCTCAGACAATAAATTTCTCTGCTTGACCATTTGCGGGTATAAACGCCCTGGCATGAGCGAGGAAGACTACAGAGACCACATGACTAAAGTGTCTGCACCTATGACGAAAGACCTGATGGTGAAGTATGGGGTAAAACGATGGACTATGGTAGGACTTTAGCTTGCACCGTATATCTTATTCACAGTATGCTAACTCGAACGAGATCCACAATACTAGCGAGTCGCGACGCCTTATGAATCGTCTATACGATCATCAGATGACCAACCTGGCTGATTTCGATTGCTTCAGCCAGGTCGTCTTTAAGAGTGTGGATGACTACAAGCGAATGAAAGATGATCCTTGGTATAAACAGCATCTTGTGGGCGACCACGAGAAGTTTGCGGACACCAAGAAGAGCATGATGACGATTGGCTGGATTACTGAGTTTATCAGGGATGGGGAGGCAGTAAATGGCATGAAGGACTAGAGAAGAGATGATCCAACAGTGACAGTCCATATCCAATCCGCATAATAGAATGGATCAAAACTTCGCCTAAGCGGGTGGCTTCGGACTTCGGAAATCAATCATTTACCGCCTCCGGAATTTGGATCGGGTGAGATTCAAAGTCTTTTTCGGTGTCCGGTATCACGTAGATTTATCGTTTCTATCGTAAGAATGCCGAAATAAGCCATCTGTGCATTCACTAAAACTGGTTGAATAGAAGTCCGCCTCTGTTTCGGTGTCCGTGGGCTCGGATAACTTGTCAACTTATACACATTCCTTCTTCTATCTTACATGAGTTAAAGGATCACCAAGTGAAATTCCTGTTTCAATTATAAGAGCCCAAGCAGTAAGAGCATCGCATCAATTGGCTTACTACAATCGCGCGCCTTCGCCGCCATGTCTTTCAAAACGATCCACGCCACTGCCTTGGTAACTGGGTCACTCTTATCAGGTGCGTACTAATTCACATCAACCATGACTAGTGTATCGTTGTATCCTATGTCCTAATACGAACTTTTCGTAGGCACGATGATGGCACTGTCTACAATTGCAGTTCCTGTCATTGTAGACACTGCCGGCAGTGCACCACTCGTCTTCCGTCAATGGGCTCGCATGTATTACTACGGCCATAAAGTCTTGCCCTCAATAGGGATTGCAACTCTAAGTTTGTACATATATGCCGCCACGAAGCGGTATGGAGTGGGAAGGCCCTGGGGCATGCTAGCCCTAGCTGGTATAACTACCGCAAGCATGGTCCCCTTCACCTGGATTGCAATGGCGTCTGGGAACGACAACTTATTCCGCTTAGAGGCAGCGAGTAGGACAACGCTCACAGTGATGGATATTGAGGAAGCAAAGGGCTTAGTGGTGACTTGGGCATGGCTTCATTTCGCGAGGACACTGTTTCCCCTGACGGGTACAATCATGGGAGCCGTTGAAATGCTACGCCAGTAGCCCGGGACACTCAATGTGTGTAATTGATTATATAGACGTGCATTAGAGAAGCTACTTATATTCCATCATGTAAACCTTACTTGATATAGTGATTAGTAAATTGAGTCCGGAGGTTGTATTGAACGATAATTGGCCTGTGGTGGAGGTATGTTTGCTAGCACCTGCAGCTGGTTTTCTTCAAACACATGAATATGTCTTCCTCAGAGCGGCTTCTCCCCCCTCAGTCACTGTATAGCAAATTCAACGGTACTTTGAAGTCGCTTGTTCACAGAAGTCCCAAAATTCACTGGCCCTGCCCGATCCACCTTCTTCAGGCAACTTCATAGCCTGAAGCAGATCCTCTCTCAGGTTTCTCGACACCCGGCCCCATGGGATGATATAGCCACCTTTCAGATCTTCCTTGTCGATATCTTGAGAAACGACCGCAAATAACTGCGTCAAAGCAGCGAGTGCGGGATTATGCAGAAGTGGCCAGGCAAGGTACTTGACTGATGGGGTGTGACGAAAAAGATTTGTAGAGGAAGCGCCTGGGTTTGTCGAGACGCTAGCGATATCATATCTTCGTGCTAGCTCTGATGCCAGAAACATGTTTTCGGCCTTTGAATTGTTATATAGTCTTGTAGCATCTGCTGGGGGAGACTGAAGTTCTGACATGATGAGACCTCCTCTTGGGGCCGATAGCTCGACAGATTGACTGCTGGTCCAGACAACGCGCACTGAGTCGGAACCCTCGGATGCGGCGGTGGATTGCATCAAAGGGAGAAGAAGCTGGGTAAATAAAAATGGACCAAGACAATTGGTTGCGAGCTGTAATTCTATCCCTTGTTTCGACAGGCTGCCAACAGCAGGCCGTGATACGCTAGCGTTGTTCCAGAGAACGTGCAGCTTAGTCTCCTTGGTCTTGAATATATTGACTGATGCCTTGATACTTGCTAAGTCGTCAAGGTCGAGTTGAAGAAAATCAAGTTTCCCGACAGTTGTTCCTGCAGGGGTGGCGTCTATAATTTCTTTGATAGCTGCTTGGGCCTTGGAGTTAGAACGCCCGGCAACGTATACGTGACCGCCTCTCTGGTAGAGCATCTTGGAGAGCTCGTAACCAATTCCAGAGGCACCCCCAGTTACGATGAAGACCTTGCCATCTTGAGATGGGATCTCAGTGAAGTTGGGCTTGGGCGGGAAAAACTGCGACCACTGAGAACCCATTGCGTGGGGGGAAGATACGGTGAAGGAGACTGTGAGGAGTTCGGAGCAATGGGATAAAAAATGCGAAGCTTTGATTGAAGTTGAGGTGCCCGTATATCCCGTCCACCGCCAACATAGAAATAACTCAACGTGCGGTTGATCGCATCTAGGTACCTGGGTACTGCATCTGTTCGCGACCTACGAAGCAGAGCCGCATGGGGCGACTTTTGCTATGCTGCGTTGTGGCCCCCAGCTTCCTGTACGATTGATTGTTGGCTCGGGACGGGAATCGTGGGGTAATGTTATGGCTTAGCGAAAGCCGACGTGACAACCGGTGCCTACTTTTTCTCACCGCACGCATTACTACCCAACTCGCGCAAAAGTTTTCACTGTCAAGGGTAGTGCACGCGGCTCACCAACGTATAACTACTCAGGTAGTGTTGGGCTAAGTGGTGTTATTGATGGTGTAAAGGTGTTATGTGTTGGTGACCAGCAGTCACTGTGACGGGTAATTAGCTACACTGTCCCTCGTACCTGCCAACAGTAGCGTAGAATCAACAATGATATGCAATCTAATCATTTATCCGTCCGTAGTCAGCCCTCTCCGATTGGTATATTCGTTTATGCGATCTGCCCCTGTGTTGCTGCGTTATAGAGAGCATTCCGCGCACATTACCATCTCTTCGGAGTCCTCGGTGGCAGGAATAAATCCCTAGCTCATAATTAATACATATCCTATACTCTGTTTCCCTGTATGTATACGAAGGCTTAGTGTCCTGTTATGGCCGTACTTGGGTAGTCTTTGATGATGGTCTATGGTCTGTGCTCGTCGCACATCACCCCGCTGACTCACAGCGTTTTGTTGGTATGTAGCTCTAATCACTCAGCAGGTCTAACGGTAGGGATAATTTGAATGCTATATTGGGGGTTGGGTTATGAGCCTGAAAGATGTGCCTCCCGCGCGCTCCAAATACCTAGCAAGGCGGTGGACACACAACTAGGGACAAGGGACACCCAGCCACCCAGACCACAGACCACTTACGGGTGTCCCTGGTTTTGTTTCCACCGCCTCGCCTAGGTAGAATCCGACCGGGGATAGGGGCTGTCAAGACAGTGGAACACACTATGAACACTTGCCCAGGTGGGCGCTACTCTTGCAAGGATAAGACCGGGTCGATTAAAATAGGGAGTAGACATTGGTATATTCACATTCATTCCTAAGGTGCCGGCCGATAGATCCAACATTATGTTCGATATCTTGGGCAATAGATGCTCCAAACGATGTTACCGATGCAGCTGAGCAGGACAGCTTCCAGGTACTTTCGAAGGTCCTTAGAAATGCTCTCGTTGTTCTTGGCATTTTGAACCACTTGCTCGTAGTCGGCCATGTATTTCCGAATTTCATCCGAGCAGACCCTTTTGGCCTCCGCCTCATCCACTCCCCTCTCTTGCATTGTGACCCAGATCGCGTTGAATACATAGTTTTGTCCCAGCTTCTCGGCAGCAATGCGCTCTTTCTCCCATGAGAATAGATCATTAGCAAGTCCAAGAGCGGCATATCCTGGCTTTGCCAGTTCCATGCAAAGATCCTTTTCATGCGTTGGGATTGTGATACCCATGCCAAATGTCAGAGTGCCAGACCAAATTCTGCAAGTGATTAGTTGAGAATTTTGAATATAGTAGTGTAGAAATTATTATCAGTTAAGGCAATTGCGGTTGAGCAATGCTGAGCGACTTACAGTTCACCAGCGTCGATGACTCTGGCGGGAATATAGGTCTCCAGAGTCTTGAAGTTGGATTGTCTAGTTTCGGCAGCCAGTTGAACGAAACTCGCCCATGATTTCATTGCAATCACAGCTCGTTGTGGGTCTATAGCTAACATCTCGGACAAGATCTGAGCCTGAATCCATTTTTCTGGTCTCACCCTAGGACCTACTTCGCTGCTAAGAGCGTCATGAGAAAAGGTCTCTAGGATACCGTGTGCATTTGTGCTGGGATCCTGAAGGTCGAGCTCCTCCATGTCGTCTGTGAGAGTGTTAGTCACAGAATTCAACAGGCTGAATGTATATATGACTTGCCATCGTACAGAAATGCATATTCATTCGCGTAGGAAATAAGCTCGAGCCTGTCTGGTAAACACTCAGGCACAGTGACACGAATAAAAGAAAACCGGTCCCCGAGACCCCCATGATAGTTTTTAACCAAGTGAACGTGTTTTGACCAGTCCTTTTGGGCTCGTAATGCACCTTTGATCTCACTGAGGGAGTCTTTATGCATGCGAAGTTTCAGCTGATTTATGAGGCCGTTGGTCTCATACAATTTGGGGTCAACTTCTTCAGAGTAAATGTATTCCATCGTTGAGGACTGATTAGAAAAGCAAAGCTGACAGGCCTTGTTCGCTCTGAAACGGAGTATTCTGAGCCTGCAAACTGGCGAACCCGATCTGTTGTATTGATAAATGTGGTGGACGGGGTATACCGCGGATATTGTAGCCTGATATACTGAACCTAACAGTTGGGAACATAGGTTATTCCATTGCAAAATAACAACACACCGACAATCACTTATGTCAATGGTAAGCAGTAAGAGAGTGACACTGACTTAGGCATCCTATTCTCCTAACAGCCGACCTTCCTGATACGATTATTGTAATAATAGTACATTCGGGGATATAATTATTACGCAACACGCTCAAAGCTTTGTCTTTCAGCTTCTGATCAGACAACTTGCCGATCATGAGGAGTCAGCCTTCGATGCTACATCGGACATGCATGTCGCCAATCCTCTTTCCAACACCTAGTACTCGTACATTGACCTAACTCCAAGACGGAAAGGTAAATACAATCAGTGATCATACAAGCTGTCTCCATTCTCATTGAAGCTGATCTCTTATTGGTGGCCCTTAAACAGAAATAGTACATGGTGCCAGTCACGCGTCAGTCCATAAAATGCCTTCCCTGATTCTGTACGTATACCAGGGCCGCGTCATTAACACGTCCTGGACTTTTAATTAGACTGCTCCTCAGAATCCGATCTTTTCATATCACACACTGCGTATTTTCTCACAACCTTTTTGACCGTTAGTGTTATCCTACTACTGATCCTCGAAAATCCCGTCTTGCACAATGGAGTTCCGGTCTAACCTCCCAATCGCCGCGAGCACCTTAATTCTAGTATTGCTTGGCAGATGCCTCATCATCGTTTTCTATCGTTTATACATGTCACCCCTTGCACGGTTTCCTGGTTCTAAGCTCGCAGCCGCAACAGGCTGGTACGAATTTTACTTTGACTACTGGCTTAATGGGCAGTATATATTCGAGATTGAACGAATGCATAAGAAATATGGTAGTCTTTCATTTCTCCTTTTTTGTACCTGAGCTAAGAGTAACTACTGCAAGGCCCCATCATTCGCGTTACGCCTGATGAGCTGTCAATCAACGATGCCAACTTCTACAATGAAATCTATGTCACTGAAAGCAAAAGACGGACGAATAATTACGACGTGTTCTGCAAAGGCATTGACTTTGATGGTAAACTATCCGCTAACATAGTAACAAGGGAATCTCGAAAGATTAATATTGTGCAGGCTCGCATCTACTGACCACGGATCATAACTTACACAGAAAGAGGAGGAAACCTCTGGAGCCTTTCTTCTCTAGGATGGGGATCACACGGCTACAGGGAATGCTCGCTGAAGTAGCTCTTCACCTAGAGTCCCGCTTGAGAGAGTTTGAAGGCCAAAGGAAGGTGGTTCGCCTTGACCATGCTCTGTCGGCATTTTCGGGAGACATTATTGGCAGAATCTGCTTAGGCGACGTGGGGCCAGATGACAAGTTTCTCAATGACCTGGATTTTGCCCCAGATTGGTTAGTTCTACAGTGCTTCATCAAATCCGCGCAGGCTAATCCAAAGGTTTAGGTACAATGTTATTCACTCCATCGTGAGATCGATACCACTATTTACGGCATTCCCCTTGCTTGTCCAGTACGTGATGGCTTGCGTTAGAATTTTTGATTACAACTGACTGTGGATAGAATCTTGAGTTACATACCCGAGAATATCCTGATGTGGGCTTACCCGCGAGGGCGAGTGTTTAGTATTTTCAGTAATGTATGTATAGATATCTGTAGCCACTTTCAAGCCCATCGTAACTAATCATTTACAGAAAGCTCTGGAGCACATCAAAAGAACCATGTCTCAGCCTTCTGACAAAAGTGACAACAGCATTTCTCTGTTTCATCACGTAGTGAACAGTGATATGCCTTTATCGGAAAGGTCTGAGAAGCGGCTCGTTAAAGAAGCATAGGTGTTACTTGGAGGAGGCACTGCGAGCACTGCACGTACCATTGGCTTCGCTTCGTATTATATACTTTCTCGGCCCAGTATACGATCAACCCTTGAACAAGAACTCAAGGATGTCATGGCTACCTGGCCACAGCGGTACCCAAGCTGGGCTGAGCTTGAGAAATTACCGTATCTCCAAGCTATAATCAAGGAATCTCTACGGTACGTTGCCAAACTAATCATAAGCGTCTGTCTGACGATGAGTTGCTACAGCCTAAGCTATGGTGTCATGCATAGGCTGCCCCGCGTCTCTCCCGATGTGCCCATCCAATATAAGGAATACGAAATTCCCATTTCCGTAAGCCCATGACAATGAGCACTTTTACGTGATCCCTCTAAACTCATAGTTAGGTGCCGGTGGGAATGTCCGCCTACCTAATGCATTCTGATCCTTCGGCTTATCCATCGCCCGGAGAATTCATTCCTGAACGGTGGATGGGAGAGATCGACCCAGCTATGCATCGGAGCTTTGTACCGTTCTGCCGTGGTTCCAGGAACTGCCTTGGTATGAAGTAAGCTAACCCCCCTCACCCGTCTTGCCTTATGCAACTAAATATAAGCACCGGAACTAACATAGGTCATTCTAAATGACAGTCTTGCAATGGCGGAGATAAGCCTAGCCTTGGCTGTGCTGTACCGGCCCAATGGTCCAAAAATGGAACTCTTTGAAACAGATGAAAGTGACGTAAAGCAAGCACACGACTTCCTTATTCCACTTCCAAAACTGGACACAAAGGGCGTTCGAGTCTTGATTCGCTGAAGGAGGAAATCTTATCTAGTTGCATATAGATAGCAAGACCGATCAATATTAGGCCAACCGCCCACTTTGTAAATGCCAATTGATTGATGTGCGTGATTAGGATTGGCTCATGTACGCAAAGTATTGGTTTCAACTAAGTCGTAGCAGCCTTGCATCTAAACCCATTCACGAAAGGTGCGGCTCATGCGACCCACCTCCCCGCGTGGCAAAACTAGATACCCCAGCAGACCCTAGGTGGCTAGGGTGTGTTTTGGGGCCAGATTAGCCTAGTGTTTCGATTGGCTGCAACGCTCGCTGCATCTGCACGTCAAGTCAATGTTGGTATATCGTTGACGCACGGCTGGACTTTTCCTAACAATGGCAGTGTCCGGTATCGACCACTTGCCGAACCTGGCATGGTCTGGCGCGTAGTTAGCTGCATCACTTCATACACGCAGAAATACGATATGCCATTCCATTCATTAGTTTGATGAGATTGCTGCATATGGACAATGAGCCGCACGCGGTTTCATTCATGAGCTCCTTTAGCTACCAACAGCACTCACCGCAACCTGCAGGTAGGAGATTGTTGGTACGGCATTCTACCAGGCTCGGATTTCGGGTGAAGAATCCTGCTGTAAGACTTGACTTGTACCGGGTCACTACAATGAAGGGCATCGGCAGCGACGTTGCATGCTTGCACCTCAACTGCTTTCAAGTAGGCTGCTGGGCCTCCGAATATGGCCCCCCACGAAGCGCTCGGACCGAACAGTTAGGCAGGCTGGGGGGATGATTTCTGAAGGCGTTGTGTTCTGGTTGGTTGTCTAGTCTGGTATCTGACTATCTATTGCATCCTTTGCCACATGGCGGGCTGGGTACAAAGTGGGCATGGTCTTAAACAACAGTAATAATATCTACTCCTGTACGTATGGCCGCAAAGTGCGTTGACCATTCGGAATCCCCCCTTACAGCCTCCCACAGACTTAGTTTTCCATGTATAACTTCGCTTCGGCCTTTCATGTGAGTAAGACGAATCGTGTAACTTCGTATTCAGCGCGTCTCACCCCGGGTAAAAGGACTTCGCTTGTTCTATCTCTACAACATCTATGGGTATATGCATCGTAGCGCTACGAACTATTACTTCTCTTATTCAGTATTACTGAAGCCTGCGACTATCACGCTCACGAGATCGGATAACGAGGGCTTAATCGAAATGGAATCTTGAGACAAAGAAAAGAAAAGGAAGATCCTGACGCGTTGGTACAGAAGATGTAGCACCGGAGTTGCGTCGTCAAGTAACTCTTCAGGGTTCATTGTTTTAATTTCACTAATGCGTTGTTGGTTCTTTTGGGGCCTAACTAGACGTGTTGGTTGGTCTTGTTCAGCCTTGCTTCGAGCTGACACGCGCTGTTGGATGTGCTGCCTAGTGCCAAGCCCTACGCAGCAGGGGCGCAGCGTAAATGAAAAACGAGATAACGCGCATGTGTTGAGATGGAGAGGCGCGATAGGATGGCTCCGTATATCCGACGTCGCATCACCTGGTACTGATTCGTTGTTCAATACTCTACATGAACGAATTTTCCTGATTTCTATATGGAGAACTATCTTGGTTCTGAAAGATCGGCGAAGACAGTGACGTATAAGCTCATAGGAGATGAATTGATGGTATTCCCGCATTCTGGACCCCAGGTGCTTCCCACTATACTACACAACCAGTCCAGATTTCATTATAAATCCCTACCTACGTGGTAGGTGGAGTTACACTTTCACTGAAGCTAATCCTTCCATTTGTACCAGTCACCTTCAACGACGAGTGAATTTTACAGTAATGGAGTTCCCGTCATTGTACGATACTTCGCTTCCCTCATATTATGGCTGCATGGATAGGCATCCTGAGCTATGCTTCTCTGTCAAGCTGGGGTGATCTAACGACCATCCTTTTCTGGACAATACGACATGGGAACAGAGGGATCATAGCCTACCGGAGGCATACCGACGCCACGATTAGACTTCGATACTATACGTCAAGGGCTACAAAATAGTATGCTACACGCTACAGCATAGTCCTTATGCGATATATTAGTTGTGTAATCATATGCATGTTGCGTTTCCCGCACCTCTTCGACAAGCCAACATCAACCGTCTCAAGATTACAAGGGGCTAGATATTCTACCAGCTGAGCATCGTTATAGCACTTATCACACACAAGCATCCCAACCGCCCACCCACAAACATACAGACACACGCACAAAAAGGGAAGTTCACTGGCCTTGCCTTATTGTGATATTGACCATGACAGGCTTCTTCTCAACCAATAGAAAAGTTCGTAGCTGCTCCCACTCTAGAACTTGGCCATTGACTGCTGTGATATCGAACATCCAGACAAGTTTTGCGAGCGCAAGACGTAATTCTGCCCGGGCAAGATGTTGACCGAGACATGAACGTGGACCTACACTAAATGGCTGAAATCCGTCTCGTTGATCTTTATGAAATGGAGAATCAGAATTGGATATTTTCTTCCGCAGCCAACGCTGCGGGAGAAATGACGCAGCAGAATGAAAACATGTGGGGTCCCGGTTCAGTGTGTACACTTGAATTGATACGGGAGTCTTGAAATACATGTCAGCAAGCTTCCAAGTGAAAAGTTTTGATAGCATACTCCACCAGGCAACCATAACCCACAGACCGTCTCGCTTCTGGGCGGGACTTTTCTTGGGAGTATCCAAGGAATTGGTGGGCACAGCCTTAAGCCTTCGTTGATCACGGCATTAAGATAAGGCAAGGAGGAAAGAGCATCAAGGGTGATATCTTCGTATGCCAAAAATCGGGTTCGAATTTCGTTTGACATAATCTCGAGCTTGTCAGGATAATTAATCAGATAGTTCAGTGTGCCACTGAGAACAGTAGCAGTTGTTTCACTCCCGGCCGTCGTGAGCACCATGAATGTGGCGTTAATTTCACCTACAGAGAACCCTCTTTTAAGATCCCCTGTGATAACGTGGGACATAATATCAGGTCTTTCTAGCTCGAGGTTCAGACGTCGCTCGACCTTGTCTACTATTTGCTGATAGTGCTTTCTTTGCATTTCCTTTAACCTTGGCGGAATGATTTTGAGTAAGAGGAATTCAACGAGAGGATAAAATCGGGCCGCAACAACGAATGAAGCCGCCTTGACACTGTTGAAGAGAAGCGCAATCCAAGGATGGTATCGTGAGTTCTGAAGACAGTCAAATGACTCCCCGAATCCTAAGTCACCGAAAATATCGAAGGTGAGGTAGTTAAACCAAGGAGCGATATCAAGCTCGATTTTCTTAGTAGAAGATTTCCCACCTGCGAGTTGGGTCAATCGGTCAACAAAAAGGTCGACATAGTAATGTAGGATAGGTTCCTGTGCCTTCAGAGCTCGTGGAGTGAACGCCGGGGTTAGGGATTTACGCATGCGAGCATGAGTTTCCGGGTTAATTGCACTGATTAGGGAGTCTGGGTTGTCCGGCTGTTTCGCCCACCACACAGGATCTTTAAGAAACTGTTCGGATCGTGACTGCATTATATCTGACCAGGCGTCTGTTCTAGCGAATGTGACTTCGTTTGGGGCAATACGTAGGATTGGGCCGTACGACCGATGGAGCTCCTGGATATCGTGTACGATGGTTCCCCTTAGGAGGGAAACGACGAAAGGCAGTCGCGAAGCAGACCAAATACATGGGCCTGGTACATTCGCCAGTGGATGAAAGTATACGTTGTAAATCGCCCGTAGAATTGAATACTACTACTGATCAGAAAGCTCCTAGGGTGACCTTGTGAGCAGGAACTTACGAGGAATAAGATGAGGAGAATTGCAACGCCTAGCCCAAAGGACCTTGACTCTGCGTGTGACAGCATAGCTCGGTGAGGTAAAATGGTGAAAAGCCTTATTACGAGAAATGGAATATGTGTAAGTATGAGTCAAGCTTTTGTTCAGTACGAGATTGAAGGGGAAAGCATTTAGAATTGCATCCAACCCCACAGCACTGTGAAATATAGATATCGGAGGATAGTGGGTAGTGGGCCATGAAAGGGGAGCCTGCTGTATTCTCGAATTGGGGGGGGAGAGGGGGGGGGTGTCTATGCATTAGTACGTACAGGTACCTAAGTTAGTGGAGTGATTTGGCCCCCAGCGTAGGAGCGCTTGATGATACCATACGGAATTTCGGATCTAGCTCGGTCGGCCAGTAGGAAGAACTGGTAATGGGGCTGAATGCTGCGGGAGGATGGGTGCAAATCCAACAGATAATATCAAAGTACAAAGTCCTCCTACTCAACGGTAAGTACATGTTGCCCCATCTTTTCTTATATTTATGTCCCAACGCAGCACTATCAACTATGCTGAAAATCTTGTCGTTTTATATTCCATACCCGCGACATCCCACCAGCTTCATCGATCCAGTACTCCAAACAAAATCAATTTTATCAATCTTTCGCTTCCACTGAAGTTGGCGATAGATCTTATACAATGGCTTCTCAATGAGTTGGAGCTTTGCCGCCGCCTCCTGGCATCGAGCCCAATTTCATCAATCCCCGAAGTCAACGAGATAGAAATATTGCTTTACACACTGTACTGCTTTCTCTGGTGACCATATTTGTCTCTTTACGCATCTATACGCGTATATCGATCACAAAACTCCGTCTCGGTGTGGAAGACTGTTAGTTTACTCAGTCCAGAACTCTTTGACATCCATTAACCACAATCAAGCAGATTTATGTCTTATATCATATGTAGGTTCATATTATCACGAAGTACGAAACACAAGTATGAACAAGTGCAGCTGACACCACTTATGTGCAATAGATTTTCACAATCACTTTCTCGGGACTCACAATTAAAGGCATTTACACTTTCACGATGTCATATAGTGACCATTTCACGGAGATCAAACTGACAGAGAGACTCAGCTTACACTAAAGGAATCGGACGACATATTTGGGACACTCCGGCAATGTGGCTGCCCGACGCTCTCAAGGTAAATCAATCATAGCGTGACGCAGGTTCAATGAGTCTTGATGCTGATACAAGTTTGGCACAGTACTTCTCGATTGCGTCCTGGGTTTATCTGATCCTCACAGCCTGCGTGAAGCTTACCTTTCTCTTCTTCTACCGTCGTGTTTTCACTACGCGGACGATAAGAAGGTATTTCATTGATAGCGCTATCGTTTTTATAACGCTATTGAACCTAGCTTTGCTTATTGCGACCGTTTTTGAGTGTACACCGGTACAGCGTGAATGGAACCCACTTATTCCGGGACATTGTTTCAACCCAGTAATTCTTCCTTATTTTTCTGGGATCTCAAGCTCGGCGACAGACATCTATGTTCTTGTCCTCCCCATTACCTTGCTATGGGGTTTAAACATGAACATGCAACGTAAACTGAGATTGACGGCTATTTTTAGCCTAGGAATACTGTGAGTTTGCTACTCAATCCTGATTGCGAAGTGCCGAAACTGATCGATCAACCCCTGTGTTAGCTCTGTTGCTTCTAGTCTGGTGCGACTAGCAGAAACACCCAGTCTAAGAACCAGTCCTGATGCTACATGGACCATTTCGAACATCGTTGTTTGGGCGTCAGTAATTTGAATCCCTAAGGAGATAGATACAACAGGCTGACCGAATTTAGCGCTCTCGAGGTGAATGTCGGTATAATCTGCTCTTGCTTTACCATTTTGCCAGCCTTCTTTGAACGGCATACATCTTCAACCACGAAAGATTTCCTGTCGCGTCTGTTTTCCTCATCCTCGAGTAAAAGAAAGACAGATGATGCGGATCCGTCTGCAAAAGCAATTAGCAACCATTGGTCCAGGTATGAACACTTGGGAGATTCGGAGACACAAAATCTAGCCAAATGTCATCCTGAGAACAATATACTACAAACCAACACATTTTCGATGGGAGAGTTCCGCGGATATAACACTAATGATCCTGGGAATGCTCTTCCTTGGGCAGAAACCACCAGTGAGAATAAGGTACACTCAGTCCATGTGCAAACCGGAGGTAATATTGGTTGAGGGACGATGTACCATTGCTTGAACGGAAATCGAATGTGGCGTGAATGGGCTATTGTTGAACCATAATCCTCGGGCCGCTCCGGGGACTGGTCGCATTCAGATATGTTTTAGCTTCTGTCATTGCGGAGCAAAGAAAAATAAGGAGATGATAACAAGACGAGCTTCAATTTATTGATCGTAGTGTCTCGAAATTTCAAGCAAATATAACCTCTCCGTGTTTATTATGACCAGATCGCCGGGCACCCAGGTATATTATTTGTCCAGTTGCACGAGGAGGCTGAAAATGTTTCTATTCTAGCCCTTCGCTGTTGAAGTGAGTTCTATGTGCACCACGCCTGATGGGCTCTCAAGCTCAGGAGATACGCTAAACTTACACTTTCCGAAGTATCCAGATGAGTAATTCGTTCAATTTAATGTGGCATCAATGATGAATGAAATAAAAATTTGTCACGCCAAAACAACGTCGGTGGTGCGCGATAGCGCTCAACAGCTTATATTCATCTGACACGCCCATTCTAGCGTAGCACATTTCAGCTCAAATATTTGAATTTTCGCATATGTTGTCTGTGCAGTTTTCTTTTTATATATACTGCTTGTGTTGCGCTACTGTGGATACGCGCTCAACTAATGGAAGAGTACCAGTGCACTCTTCAGTCATGCGATCTCCAAGGATGAACAGAAGCTCTATTGGTCTAAGTTCTAGGTATTGTACATAGGAAGAAACAGCTGGTATTTATATACGAGCTATATTCACCCGAGCCCAGGGCTCTTTGGACCCACAGTAGTGTGACAGCTTGATGATTGTAGTAATAACTTGTGTTCGTACTGAGATACATCTAATATAATACCTAGCTTTCAATATCAATAATCAATAACATACCACTTACTGTGCTGCAGTTAAAAGTGTTCAGTTTGTGCTAGAAGATTTCACTACAATAAAAAATAGATAAACTGGTATACAACGTAAGATGCTCCTCAATATATATATACAGCAAATAGTTAATCAATCAAGCAGAGTGTACACTAGCCGAAGATTTTATTAAGGACCTGAAATCAAAATCTCGTGTATTATATATTACCATGATCTACAGGGACTAGTATGAGGGGTGCGACGGTCAAGAGAGCCAGTTGAAGTCCTCAATGGCGTGCTGTCATTGAGCATTTCCTCCCCCCCCCCGGCTCGGGGTGATAGCTTACTGCTCACTTTTTACACTTCTCTCACGGGCTGAATAGGATCTCTTAGCCTCTCCATGTGGGTTCACTTGGACTTTAGGCCCTTGGCATTTGGGCTGTTCAGCCTTGACTTGATCATCATCTCTTGGATTCGGAGAGCGTAGACACTTCCGGAGACCGAAGCTAACTACATAAGGTGTAACAATTCAGCCTCTTATATCATTGCTTGCCAGTGACTGTGTTAGCAGTTTGGTTCAGGTGACCGAATTTCTATTCGTTAACACTTCAATACATCTTTTTAACTGTTCAACTTTACGACCACCAGGTATCAGACATTATGCGTATATACAGAGAACTCCCTGCGCTATGCGGTATGCTGGCGCTTGGCCCTGCGCTGGTTCCCGCTACCACGCTATACATGTCGCCGAGCGGCAGCGACAGCAACACGGGTGCCAGCGCGACAAGTGCTTTGAAAACACTCAAAGGAGTGCTCACGAAGGTTACGGCCGCCAAGCCGACCGATGCGGTGAACATCGTGGTGTCCGAAGGCACTTACCTCAGCCAGGTGGTGACCTGGACATACTTCAACGGCAAGCCCATCACTTTCTCGCCGCCTGTAGGTGCTGGGACCAAGCCGATATTCGACGGCGAGGGTACCGGCCTAACGTGGTTCACAATGGGAGACAGCGCCGCCGCCTCTGTGCCCACTAATCTGCACTTCATCGGGCTCACCGTGACCAACTACTGGCTGGGTCTAGACCTGGGGTGCGACAAGGCGCCGGGCAACAGCTTCAATGAGGTGCGTAACATGCTGTTTGAGCGCGTCGGCGCTTTCTACACGCACGGCCTGCCCAACCTAAAGGGCTACGCCGCGCTGCGCCTGCGCCAGTCTAGCAACAACACCATTACGGGTAACCGCTTTCACGGCGTCAAGAACTCCAATGCGGCCGATAGCGATGGTGACGGCGTGAACGAGGATCTGACGGCCTACATCCATGCCATTTACGCGGCGCATAATTCGAGAGGCAACGTCATCTCCGATAATGAATTCAACCAGGTGACTGGCGATGCGGTGCGCACGCGCGATGGCTCGGACGACAATTTGATCGAGGGAAACCGCTTCATCACGGTTGGCAAGTACTCAGCTTATTCCGACTGGATCGCCGACACCGGAGACGAATGTCCTTCGCACAACAACCGCTTCAAGGATAACACGGTGGGCGACGGCTACTTCGGTCCTTTCAAGGAGGGCTATGTCACGCACGTCTACGGGCCCGATGACCGCTGTTCCACAGGGGGGACGTTGCCACCGCGTATCATTGAAAGTGGTACGGTGCTGCAGTGATGCTGGTCTCTCGCTATTTGAATGGGTCGTGGCTAAAGCTTTGGCGCGAAAGGGAAAGGAAGAAAATGCTAGGGTCTCAAAATTGAGGAAAATTTCAATTGAATCGTCCCCCGTACCAGAATATTAAATGACATGGAGTATTGACGTACGTAGTTCGGACTTTTTTTCATTTTACGAGTCGCTATGCTATGGATATTTGAGTCTAGTATTGAAGTATCTGGAGCTGATGCGTTAGCCAACACGTGAGTTGCTTCGACAATTAGGGCTCAAAAGCATAGAAAGTGAAGCATTACATTGATTGTTTTTCTAAGTTGCTTCATCTAGATAGGTATGATCTGAAATCAAAGATACTATCATACTCAAAGAACGCCGATCCGGACCTTGCGGATCAACTTAAGGATCGGTGTATATCGGCCCAATATCATTACACGCTCCCACAGCGAGGAACGAACTGAAGAGTACGCTCCCAGGCACGTGGCAGCCAATACCGTCTTGATAATAAAGGAGTATGTCATAACAACTGCAAATTTGCCCCACAAGCAAGAAAGTCCAAACGATATACGCTTACGGACTATCTCCGTTGCTGCAACCTTGCGATCTCGCTGTTGAACCTCAGCTTGAACCCATTGCAGAGAGCCCGGGTATCGGGGTACTGATTTTTCATCATCTCAAAGGCATGAGGGACTACTTTGACATTCCACATGCCAATGGGAGAGTTGCGGCTAGCCTTGAAGCATAGGTGGAAGTAGCCAGGATGTTTTGGGTTGATGCAGAATCTGTAAATAGAACGATTTGGGTTGGCGTCGGAATATGAGGTTAACCAACGTTCTATATATTCGTTAGAAAGACACTAGACGAAATGTAAATTTGAATACTGTAATGTTTTGCTTACCTAATTCTGCAAGGCTTCCCTTCTTGAACTTTTCGATACCCATGAGTTCATCGACTTTCTTAGCCATGGCTTTCACATGGTCCACAATCAATTCATCCAAATCGCTGTACTGATATTTGCCACCAATACGGAGTTGCCTGCCGAGAGTATATTCGGTCTCTTTATCTAGCTCGAGAACGTCAATGTGTTGAAATACGCCGTCAGCAACTTTCCAAGTAACGGTAAGGTGATCAAATCCCTTTGAAGAAGGGCGTATAACCACATCGCCTGGTGCTTGAGACCCTAGATACTCCTCGGCCTGCGTTGAGTTGAAAGTTCGGAATAGTGGATGCTTGATGACTCGCTGAGTACGTCCTGTAGCCTTGTCCTTCTCTTTTAGGTCTTCCTTGTCCTGGTCTTCCAGTCTGGTATCCCATGTACCGCTATGCTGGTCATATTCCATAGGCCGCTTGTAAGGCTTTGATACTACGTCCTTCCGCACTGAAAGTTTGGCATGGAATTCTTTGCGGTTAAGATCGATTAATTTGGCCTGAACGGTTTGGCCTACGTGTATTGAGTCTCGCATCGACCCATTCCGTAGATTGACATCATGAGCTTCGATTCGACCCTCGATTCCGCAGTCAAGTTTAGCAATAGCGAACTCTTCCTTCACAACGCGCACATTGACAGGGATAATCATCCCTTCAGCGAGTGAGTCTTTGGTTTCGCCAGTGAACATGACAAATATCTGGTCTGATGTGAGAGGGGCAATGGGTCGTCGTAGCTCTTCGTACGGGACCTGCAATTCTGCTCTGATAGTCTCCAACGTAGCACGCTTTCTCTGGTTGAAATTTTTCTCCAACTGCTCTGCGTACTCCTCTAAAATAAGTTCGTTGACCTTCTCCTGTTCGTCATCCCTAAAGAGCTTGCGAACTATAGCTCCGGGTCCGTTTTCATCAGTTTCTGCCTTGACATCTTCTTCATCCAACTCGAGAGCGTCAGCAGCCATCTTGCGACCAAGCTCGTAATCTTCGGGGTGAACGCGGGTATTATCCAACGGTTCCGATGTAGGGTTGGAGGAGTCAAACTCGATGGATAAGAAACTAGCACAGTTATTCCAAACGCGGGGTCCGACAACCGGCAACTTTTTGTTATCTGGGTCACCCACAAGCTCCTCGCGCGT
Source organism: Xylaria sp. FL0064 (assembly GCA_022593225.1). NCBI lineage: Eukaryota > Fungi > Ascomycota > Sordariomycetes > Xylariales > Xylariaceae > Xylaria > Xylaria sp. FL0064. The sequence continues at coordinate 830,442 of JAJKLE010000009.1, read as the reverse complement.
ATTCACGACTCCACCATTTGTGTTGATAGTCTTGATGACACTAGTCGCTTTCCGCGGACCAAGACCAGCAACATACGGAAGCAGATTTGCCGTGTATGGATCGCTGACGGCCTCGTTGATGTCAACACCACAAAGGTTTACCATATCTACCATAGATGTTTCAAGGACTTTCCACAGCTTCTCCTGGGGGAGTAAATGTTGGCACGGGTTGTAAAGCAAAGTAGCCACATCTTTGCCTAATGCAGCATACTCCTTCATGGGGTTTTGTAGGTATTTAGCAAGGGCAATACAGTATCTGGTGACAGAATTCAGCGTGGGGTGTTCGGCTTGGGCTCGAGGGCTATCTTTGTAGAGACGAGCCACTTCATCGTTGACGACGACAACGTCGATTGGATCAGTGCGATAGTCATCCGTCTCCGTATCTAGATACTCAGGGCCCGTAAGATGCTTCTCTTGGACAAGCATCTCCAGATCCCGAACCAACTTGTGGGTTTCAGTTGAGAAGCCGGAGACACCGATCACATCCGGCTTGCGGTGCTCGATGAGATCCGCAAAAGCGTCTCGCTGGCTGTCGTCACGAGCAAGGTTTACGAATTTGCCATGGTCAATGACTCGACCGTCTTCTTCAACCCAAGCCCAAGACACAGGGTCTCGGTTCGGATCGCCCATTCCGTTCGATAGCGCGAGCACCCGTGGCGTAGTACCTAATATCATACCTTTGGGTTTGAACGGAGCCTGGTCAAGTCGCTTCAGGTATTCCTCACGGCATAGTTTTAAGATCTCTTCCTGGCATGCTGTACGCAGAGAATCTTTGACTCCCTTAACAACGACTTTTTCGAGTTTTGGAAAAGCGGCATCAAGAACCTTCTGACGCTCGTCATTCCAAGCATCGGCAAGTTCGCTGTAATTATCCGAGGCAAATTCAGCGTGGAGCTGTCGGCGAAACTCACGCTCGTTCTGCAAACGAATCGTCACCTCGACCAAGCCCTCCTCTTCAGCCTTCATCATCTTTAGAAATAGTTCGGGTCGGCGGGCTAAGTCCGCAATTGTCTGATTGATGAGGTACTTTATCTCGTAGTATGGGTGTGCTTCGTCAATCCTGCGCAGACCTTTGTCGGTTCTGCGACAGCTAACCTCGCCCATCTGGTAGTACTGTGCTCGGAAATGCTTGCGCATTCTCGGGCTCATGAACAATTCCTCAGCGTACGTTTGTCTCGCGTGGTACAGAACCTGGTCACCAGTCGGAAAGTCGCTGTCGGTAAGGCTGTCGGCCAAGTCGATTGGCAAGCTTTGCTCATCATCTGCAATCACTTTCTTTCCTTCACGAAGTGCATTTTGAGCGAGCCTGTCTGGAGATATGCCGTATGCCTTAACCATCTTGTAAGCCCTCGAATTCCGCACACGATCAAAGACCGATGATTTTGCACCTGGTCGTTTGGTTGCCTTGTTATTGGCATTCATGGCGGCGATGTCTTTGAGTTGTGATGAGTACTGGAAGTTAATGTAGTCTTGCAAATCCTGGAGTTGCTCCATGTCCACAGCCTGAGCTATCATCTTGGGAACCATGTCGTCATCGATGTCTGCGGCAGCTTTTAGGTTGTCATATGTCTTTTCGAGGGCATTGCGTTTTTCGATAAGTGAGCGGAATTTGATGTCTAGTTCTAGGATTCGCCACAAATCATCTTGCGTTAGTAGCTTCTCTGCGTTAACGATGTACTCAGGGGCCTCTGGGTCATCGCGGTGTTCGGGATTTCGTGTCTTGCGAGCGTGAATAAGATAATCCTTGCGGTGTTGAAACACATAGGGTACTTCGAGCTCTTCTACGACAAAATATTCCAGAACTTTACCCACGGCCTTGTGGAAAGGGACCTGGAGGTCGCTAGCAAGTTGTTTCTTTGGCCACATGAGGTTAGCAATCCAATGTGATTCTTCCTTGAATTGATCGGCGGAAATCTGTAAGTGCTTGAACGGCTTGCGATCTAGCTGGAATCGCTCGGGTTCATCCGTGAATCGGATTTCGTTGTCTTCGTCGGTAAGAAGCTTCTCGGCGAGCTGGGACGGCTCAAAGACATCTTTGAGCTCGAGAGTCTGCTCCTCCTGCTTGCGGACCTCTTCGTCCTCTTCTACCTCGAGAGCCCAGTCATATTCAGCGCCATTGCCGAATATAGCATCCATGTCTTCTAGAGCATCCCTATCGAGCCCAGTTCGGTCGATGACTGTGCCAGATATGCCCTTGTCTCGTGGCCGGGCCACCTCTAGATCTTCTCTCTGTCGTTGAAGTTCGTCCTCGTCTTCAGGATAGTCTTCCTCTATGAAGTCTTCGAATTCATCGGCAGCGGCGCGGTTTGAGCGGCCCCCATACGGGCGGTCTTCGACGACTTCATCGTCCTCGTCCTCGAACATTTGATCAAGTCCTCGACGCTCACTACCACGTGTTTCATCGTCGCGATGGCCACGCTTTAGGCGCTTAAACTTGCTCTTCCTCACTGTGTTAGCGCGCGTATATGGGTAGATAGTTGGCAGTCTCATACCTGAGATGGCTGTTTGCGCTCCCATTCCGGAATAGATTCACCAATGAGGTCCAGATCCTCCTCGTCTAGTTCTTCTTCTTCTCTACGTTCTTGGCGACGCTTTCGTTTTCTCCTTCTGCGTTCTTCATCGGAGTTCTCATCGACTTCTTCGTCCTCGTCTTCATCGACAATAAAGCCTTCGCGGACCTAATACGCGGCTACAGTTAGCAGCCACTCAAAGGACTGAACAGAACGAGGGGACGTTCGATACCTTTTGCATTTCTTCTTCATCGTCGTCATCATCTTCTTCCTCGCTCGAGTCATTCATATCCTGCTCCCGATTTCGATTCTTCTCGCGGGTCTCGCCAGTTTCTTCGTCGAAAGACTCGTCATCTTCTTCGTCATCGAGCTCGGCTTCGCCGATGATTAGGTCTCTCATAGTATTACTCATATTTTTTCAGGGAAGGATAGGCAAGGCGACGGAAGACAGAATAGGCAGCAATACGTTTGGGCACGATCAACTGCCGTAACTGCGTGTTGCGACTAATGGATCAATTACCGAACGGTGAATGACTAGAAAAGTGTATGTTGGAAGAATAGGCCCGCAGAATACTAGTAGGGAGAATAGTTAGGTACGTATTAAGGTTTGTGGGAAAAGGATCGTGTGCTGCGGGATTGATAATGGAGAGTAAAGTGCCTTCCCGATGTTGCGTAAGTGGAAATTTGTTGGTCGCGTTGAGCTGGTCGTAGCCTCGCGACAGAGAGGTCCCTGCTTGTTGAATTAAAGCTTTGGCACCTAGGTAGCGCCACATAGCTGCGCCACAGCGCTTTGTGAGTGCCGCTTTAGGTAAGCGCTTGGCTCTCTACAAGCTGACGTAATGCAAGCCTTATCTGTAAAAGTAATAGCACTCGTGCCAAGAGTTCCATACACAGACTATTAGTGACACTTTTGCACTGGATTTCAACAACTTCGGTCATAAACTACCTAGGTAACTGGAGTAGTTTGTGGCTGCCTATAGCTTCACAACTAGCCTCTGAGAATCTGCCCTACCTTACTCCTAAGCAGTAGGCGTGCCTATGTCCGGTATAGGTGATTCTATATTAGATGGACAATATGGTAGTGGGGTCGTTTCATAGAGCCAGAAAGCTTTAAAAAGCGTTTATCTGCTCAAAATACGCACCTCACTTTTATTACAATACATATCAATCCCTATAAATCGGTCTTGGTGACCTAATTACAGATGTAGAACTTATATGAATGAACATTTCAAATAAATCAGGTACTTCTTAATTCTATGCGTGCCTCGCCTTGCTGACCACCACATTCACTCCTGTCGATCCACAATACCACACACAAGGGAGGGTTTGGTCATTTGGTTCGCTGTCTGTGTATCGAAGGCTAGCTGCTACCGTAATTGCACATGCATTTGAGATCTCCCTACGAACTAATCTACCCTCTTTCCATCATCAATGTAGGTACATATAATGAATGGTTGGCTGATATTGTAACAGCGATTCTACTAACCTGGATAGTCTAGCCATCAGCTAACTTTTCCTCAGGCTTAATTTTGTACTTCTTTTATTCTTCGTAGCTTGTTGGCAAGATGGTAGGTAGTAGAGATATATATCTTGATGGTACATAGTCATCGATGTACTGCAACATGCATTTTCGCGCAACGTGGTTAGCGATCACTGCTTACGCACCTCCTTTCTTGCCGTCTGTTATGCCTTGTTCAAATTTAGGTAGTCAGTTTGCCTAAACCAACATTGTTCCCTTTTTTGCAATTGTTATATCTACCGTCACTTGCTGCGACCGTTGTAAAACAAAAGGCACCCACACCATTGGTACCTGAATGCGCCTAAAGAAAGAATAAGGTAGGGACTGGCAAGGTCAGGGGACTCGCACCATCCCACCACACCTTTTCTTACAGTGTGCCTAGGTATCCACCTAAGTACAACACCACGAGGAGCTACAGCAACCACTATCAGTGCCTGGCACCACTCTCGGCCCCCATTGGTATAATCACCTACCACCAGTAGGTACCTATGTAGACCCATCTACCTACACCTAGCCAGCTTACCTCCTATTGATAGGTACCTCCTTAGGTGCTGCATCTCTGCATCTCTGCATCTCTCCATCCCCTGCGTACAGCCGAGCTCCCTTTTCCCATCTACTCTTTTTCGTTCACTCCAGCGGCCATACCTGGACTTCCGCAGTCACCCGCCCAACGCGACTAGGTTCTAGATCAGACAGAGTAGAATATTCTTTCTAGCGTGTTATCCACGCCTGTCTCCTGTCATTACTCCCTCCGCCATCCGCTGCTGGCGGCTCGCCCCTCCCACCTCGCCCTGCCGCCCTGTCGCCCTGTGAGGGGTCCTAAGGTCAGGTCAGGTCAAGGTCAGACCACGAACCTCTCCTGCGACAATCCTGCTGCGCTGCGGGCGATGCAACTGCGTTTGTCTCTCGACATCGATACCGTATAGCATCTGTTAACGAAGGTGCCACTTGTGATATTCGGCTCGGCTCGACTCGACTGCGTTCTATTCATCTGGGCATTCCCGACATCGCCCGCCATGTCAGAGGCCAACTTCGCCCCGCGCTCCATGAAGCGCAGGAATGTCAAGGGGCTCGCTCTGGGTCCCCCCAAAACCTCTGCTTCTTCGGGCTCAGGCAACGGTTCAAGCTGGGGCGCTGGGGGCTCCAGGGCAGAAGAGGCCGGAAACGAGGCCCAACTAGAGATTGGCATTGAGTTTAACCTTGATATTCGTCAAGAAGATCTCGAGATTGTGAAAGAATTAGGATCGGGCAACGGCGGCACCGTGAGCAAGGTTAAGCACTTGCCCACAGGCACAACTATGGCGCGAAAGGTAACAATAGTCTCCCCTTTGTTTCGTGGTGTTATGTCGAACGAGAGCTCTAAACTCCTCTTCAGGTCATTCACGTCGAGGCGAATAAAGAGCTACGCAAACGAATTGTACGCGAACTGCAGATTATGCATGGCTGCCAGTCTGATTACATTGTAACTTTTTACGGCGCTTTTTTAAACGACCACAACGATGTGATAATGTGTATGGAATACATGGATGTTGGGTGTGCACACACAGTCCAGCCACGACTCGTCAGCTTGACTAATATGATGAACCAGGTCTCTTGACAGAGTGTCGCGCGTCTTTGGGCCCATTCGAGTTGATGTACTAGGAAAGATTGCCGAAGCCACGCTCGGCGGACTGACCTATCTGTACTCAAAACTGCACATCATGCACCGTGATATTAAGCCATCGAACATACTAACCAACTCCAAAGGCCACATCAAGCTATGCGATTTTGGAGTTTCCGGTGAGCTGGTCAACTCTATTGCCGATACTTTTGTGGGCACCTCCACATACATGGCTCCGGAGCGTATCCAGGGCGAGAAGTATACAGTAAAATCAGATGTCTGGAGTTTTGGTCTAACAATAATGGAGTTGGCTATCGGAAAGTTTCCCTTTGCTGCTAGTGAACAGCTATCTGATGGAGATGGTGCGCCTGCTGGTATACTGGACCTACTGCAACAGATCGTCCATGAACCTGCTCCCAAGCTGCCAAAGAGTGACGCATTCCCAACAATTCTTGAGGACATGATCCAGAAATGTCTTTATAAGGAGCCCGACCAGCGCCCTACGCCTCAGGATCTCTTTGTATGTAGCACTCAAAGGGGTGAAGCTAATTCATGGCTAACAGACTTGTACAGGATAACGATGCTTTCGTTCAGGCAGCTAAAAGAACCCCCGTCGACCTCCAGGCATGGGCTGTTGGCCTGATGGAAAAAGACAACCGCAAATCACATCTTGCACCACAACTGTCCCCAGCCACTCAAGAACTCCTGAGGTCTAGCGATTCGCCTAACCAGCAAATCGACAGTAACCCAGCTTACACGCCGACCTCTGGTGAGATCCCTATTGCAGGAGCTATAATCTCACCTAGAGACCATTATGGACACATACCAAGTCGCTCGCCCACGAGGAATGGAGCGGGGAGCATAGGGCGAGCAGGTGGATCCAGCATTCATCCTGGTCTGGGCCAGCGATCGGCAACATCCGGATCCATACCCAAGGTTGGACACTCAGATATCTCGCTTCCCGCTAGCGCTAGTGCCGGGACGTTCACTCTACCAGTAAGACCGGCACCAGGCGGGCCGCTTCCTCCTCCTCCGCCAAGAAAAGAGACACCGGACGAGCTACGAGGTGAAAGCCGCCGACAGGTGGCATACCCGCCGTCGAACGGCAATTACGGTGCAATGGGCTACCCTCGGAAATAGAACCAGAGGCGCAACAATGCAAATCCAAGTCCAAGCGACAATATTCGCGCCGTAAATCTGCGCGCAGAATCTCATAAGGGTCGACATGATTTTTCTAGCCGAAGAATCCTTATGGCTCGAGTACGAAAGACACAGCTGCATGCATAGAGTTTAAAACACTAGAAACGGCGCTACGTAGAAACGAGGTATGCCTGGAATCCAGATGTCATTACCGAAACGAGTGCTTTGCAAGCCCTATCGACTACAAGCGTCAACGTGAAACAGACAACAGATACTTCGGAGAGAAATGTGGACGAGTTGTGTACTGATACATAAAAATACAAGTGGAACATCATGTTCCCGTTTGCTTCGTGTAGGTAGCTATAACTGAGTATGCTTGATGCATGGCTCTGTACTATAAGTGCTACCTTAGAACGAATCTGGAAAAAGAAATGAATTGTTCGTTGAACAAAATTCCCTTACTTTCAAGGAGACCCTATCCACCTCTAAAGTCCTTGTGATAAGCTCATATAAAAGAGCCCCGGCCCTCTTCCTTGGTTAATTGCGTACGATGGTAGAAGTGTTATTATCGCGCTTGATTGGTGACCTATATGTCCGAGCGCTGCACGGTCTTGATACAGTTTTAGGGGTATTTAGATTCGGATTTATTCCTCACATTACACGTAACGGCTTTGTTTCCCTCAGCCAGATGACACGGGTATCTCCCTCCCGACAAATCCACTCTCCAATATACCGACTAGCTCATCCAAGCTTCCGATGACTAGGTCCGTATGCGGATGATCGGCCAAGTGCGCATTCTCATTATTGACGAGTAGCACCGTCGCGGTACCGGCGCGTCGTCCGGCCGTCATGTCATCGATGGAGTCGCCGACCATCACAAGCGCCGAGGCATCCCCTACCTCCTCTACTACTTCTTTCCCTGCAGATTTCGCATCGTTTTCCCCTTTCTCCCTTCTCGATCCCACGGCGCCCTCACGCTCAGCCTCCGTCCCCTGAGCTGCGGCATCTAACAGCGCACTCGTCACCTCCACTGACGAGACATTGCCACCATTATCGCCGATACTGCTGTCGCCGCTACCGCCACTACTGGTGATATCGCGCACGAGCCCCCACGACCGCGCGATATACAGCAGGCCCGCGGGGTCCGGCTTCGGCGGCCGGAAATCCCGCGTCACGATCGGCGAGAAGGACACGCCGTCTAGGAACTTGACCAGCAGGTGCGTCACCGGCTGCTCGAAGTTACGCGTGCAGATGGCCTTGCGGATCCCGCGCTCCTCGAGGTACGACATGAGCGTCCGGAGACCTGGCTGCGCTACTTGCGACGCCATCGCCTCGCGCTCGATGGTGCGGATCGCGTCCATCGCTTGCTCCTGTGATGCGCGTGTTGGGAGCGAGGCGATGTGGGTTAGGATGTCTGTGGTTTTCGGTATACCCAGGACTGAGCGCATTTGTGTGAACATGTAGTTTTGAGGCAGACTGGTTAGCATGTCAGTATTTTGTGGTCTAGGCAAATCGTTTTTGGTAACGGTAAATGAGAGGAGAGAAAGTATGACTAGCTTGGACAAGGAACGAGGGCATGCTCGGCGTATAAGTTCCATGATGCGAGAAGTAGCCCCTGTGAAGCTATCTATACTCACTCCCCATCGATTTATGTCGCGGCATTTCTAAAACAGCGCATCATTCTTCGTTCACTCAGTCATCCTCTCTCATCAAATAGTTAGACGTAAAGCAAAATGCATCTTACCAAAGTGTGCCATCAACATCAAATATTATGCCTTGCAGTTTTGGTAAATGCGTATGGTCTTGTCCTGGCGTATACCTCAGCGGCGCAAACCGCTTTGGGGTTGTCTTGCTCATTGTATCGATGAACCTGCGCAAGGATAGCTGGAAGGTTTTAAGGGGAACTTGAATTCTTTTCATAATAGCTACTGCGAGCAATAGTAGCTAAGTAAGTACTTACTCTGATGCTGGTTGCTTCAGTATGAAGCTGTGTTACCTTTTAGTGACTTCCCCTAGCGGACGATCTCTACTGGTAGGTGTAATGGCTGGCTGTTAGTTGCCTCCAGGGCTGTTTAGTCGCATGATTCGTAGCGCTCTCCATGCGCCCCAGGGTTATGTGGTCCGTGCATTACAGTTGACGCGGGCCTATTCGAAGCTCTACCTAGGTAAGCTTCTGGACACATTGAACATTGAACATCACAGCGCAACGCAGCTTCGTGACCAGCAGCAATTGACAGTTTTGCTCATTTTCTAATTTTTAGCACCAACCTACTCCGGCTCTGATTGCGTTGAATCTTCAAACTGTCAATTGAGCATACATATATCGTCATCAGAAATGGCGGACAAGGACTTGACGGAAGCCGAGAAGGCTGAGAAGCTTGCCGCCGCCAGGAAGCGGGTACGATGACTCGACTAACCAAACCAGCTTGCCGAGTCTGACAAAGTGCTGATATTTTGATTAGGTCGAGAAGATGAAGAAGAAGTCAAAAAAGGCCGGGGCTACGAAGAAAGAGAAAGAGGAAGAGGACGCTCCGACTGTAGCCAAGCCCGAGGCGACGACCAGTGCTGCTGACGAGTCTACCCCCGAAGCCGCCGTTGAAGATGCCACTGAAGAGCCCTCTTCCCCGACGCAAACAGCCCCCTCCTTATCCCAACAGTCCAAACTCAGATCTTCGTCCTTCCGCCAGGGAGCAACATCAGAGGACGAATACACCACTCTGTTCGCCGGGAACCTGGACTGGGGTGTCACTGATGAGATCCTATATGAAACATTTAAAGACTGCGAGGGCTTGTCTAGGGTTCACGTTGTTACTGACGGGGCTACGCAAAGCTCTCGTGGCTTCGGATATGTCGACTTTGAGTCTCATGAAGCCGGCAAGGCCGCCTTTGAGAAGATGGATGGCTTTGAGCTAGAGGGCCGAGCTCTTCGACTGTTACCCGCGGCGAGTCCCAAAGGCGAGACTGCCGCCGACATTTACCGGAAACAGGTCGCGCGTATCGAGGACCTTGAGAAGGAAAATAAACGCCTCGCAAAGGAAGCTAGTGTTGCGGAAAGGCGGTACAAGAAGGCCGAAGAAGAGCTCGCCGATCTCCAAGAAGCAGATCAGGATGGATCAGGGGATGGGCAAGTCGAGAAGCTAGTAAGACGGCTCCCTTACGCTGTACCTATTTCGAATCTCTTACTTATAATCATTACAGAAAGCCGAAATTGCTGCTCTTCAAAGACAGAATACCCAACTTCAGTCAGCTGCTACCAAACGTCACGGCTCTTCGCCTTCTATAGCTATGGCTTCACCGCCGGAAGAGCTGCAGGCACAGTTGGAATCCAAATCAACTACGATCGAAACAATGGAATTGGAGATATCGCGTCTCCGTGCGCAAGCCGAGAGACAGGCTACAGCAGGAGGTTCGGATCGAGAGCAAATTGTAGCCTTAGAAGAAAAGCTGGCTCGGTCAGAACAGGCTGCGATGAAGGCTCAGCGGGAGCTGACTGACCTCAAGCGTAATCTTGAACGTACCACTGAACGCGTCGTGAAAGAGAGCAGCGCGCGGACAAGCGCTGAGACAAAGTTGCGTTCCTATGAACGGGACGTTGAACAGATCACCGCTGAGAAGGCGGAGTTGGAAAAGAAAGTGGAAGCTTTAGAAAAGAAGGTCGTTGTACTAGGTAACTTACATAAAGAGCACGATACTCGCTCACAAGCCTTGCGGAAAGACAAAGAACGAGCCGAGAAAGAGGCTCAAGAAGCACAATCCAAAATCGAGAAGCTCGAAGCGGAGAATTTGCGCTTACGGAAGAAGGATGCTGCAGAAGGCGGCGGCGATGACGAAGGTATTGATGAGTTGGAGAACGAAGAGAGGCAGCGCATGGAGAAGAAGATCCGAGACCTTGAAAGTGAGGTTTACGACCTGCGTAGAGGCATATGGCACCAGAAACGGCGGGAAATGGAGCCAGGTGCCGAGGAAGACTTTACGAATATTGACCTCAGTAACAATGGCCCAGCGCCGCCCAACTCGACGCGCAAAGCTGGCAGTAAGGGTTTGGGCGACCTCTTGACCAGCGGTATCAACGCATTGGCAGGCGTTGGGCCTGAGGAGCACGATGAGTTCCTGGAGGACGATGATATGGAATTTGACGAAGAGGCTTTCAGGCGCGCACAGCAAGAGGACGCCAAGAGAAGGCTTGAGCGCATCAAAGAGCTGAAGCGCGGGCTTAAGAACTGGGAGGGCTGGAGGCTGGACCTCGTTGATGGACGGAGGGGCGGCGGCGGATATGGTGCGGGTGAGATTTTTGAGATCTGACTGCACAGTCTCCCCTTAGAATGCCGATGAAGACTATGAATCTTGTAGGATATGGGTACGACTAGAAACGAAATATGCCGACAAGAGTACAGAATATTTGTGTTCATCAGTGCGACGTGATAATTGTCTCATCCTGGAAATTTCTAAAGTTTACATCGATCTGGTGTCATCCTCTATTACATTCTCCATGTCAGTTCCTCCTCAGTTTTTCTACTACAAAAGTCCTGTTATTCAGGTCGATATACCTTATGAAAGGTATACTATCACTTCTAAGAGCAGAATCAGTCGGATGTTGATTTCAGAGGGTATTCCTCGTCTCCTTCCCTGGCATTACAGAGACGTAGCCCATCAAACAACACTATCTGGTAGTCTATCTAACAACCCGATGTAAACCTTGTATCTATTAGTTCCTGACTCTCCTGATTCTCCGGAGTCTTTCTCCGTCAGATCTTTCATCTCTAGGCCTTCTCGCAACGGGGATCTCTTCTCCGAAGACATGGGGTATAGTGGCTAGGTTCTATTACAGCACAATTGAAATCTCCATCTCTCTTCAAATTTGCCTTCTCTTCCTGTGTCATCACTGCCAACAAGTCCTATTCCACCAGTCGAGTAAGGGGGTTGCGGCTAGCCCGTGTTGGCAGATAATAAGGGTTTATCATTGATGTGCCTTGTCTCATGGGAATCTTCGCCTTCCCTTGGTATCTGGGTTTCTGCCATTCAGCCCTGCAGTAGTCCCCGCATCGATGGCGCTGGAAGAACGAACGGAGTCCATCGGGACCTAGATCGGTAGGACCGTAATTCCCACGCTGCGACATGATGACTGGGTCTGAGAGGATGCTATGAGGCTGGTGAGTCTGCCGCCTTATAAGGCGCGAGAGTGATATTATACTTGGTTACTTACTATCCATTATTGTACACTCCTCCCTGGAGATCGCACAAGAGCAGCTGGCCGCCCGAGTTATGATAGGAGAAATGGCTCAGAGCCTGCATGACGTGGCTCCACGCTCCGTTGGTGGTGTCGACCCAGCCACTGTTGCTGTTGAACTTTTCAAAGTTTTCGATCATGGGCTCCACGAGATTCTTGGCGCCGCTGATCTCATAGGTCCAGATCGCAGGCGTATTGAGCAGGATGCGCTTGTCGATGAAGTCCCCCGCGTCCCAATCGTCAATTACCTTCTGACTGCAGCGTATGATGTTCATCTCCTCGTCGAAATAGTGCGACTCGTACACGGAGCCTGTCTTGAACTCTTTGGAGACGCATCGCTGGCCGGCTCGTCCGCCCGCGGTGTATCGACCTTCATAGACGTTCTTGAAGGTCCCCGAGGCAAACAGCTCGTCCCTGAAGATTTCGGCACGAGTGGCATTGTTCTTCCTTGAGTTAGACATGGTGAGGTGATGGTATTTAGAGACAGAGCTCGGTTGAAGATGAAATGGCCAAGAATGGTGAAGTAGTCTATCCAGAAGCCCGCAATACCAAGGGCCAAGGCACTGATTGTATGGCAGCCACCAGCAGATCCTATGCGACTAGGAGGAGAGTCCTCATATGTAAGTACTTCAGTACCTACAAACTGAATGAAATTAGCTTCCGTAATCGCCAACATGGTCCGAGCTCACAGTGAATGTGATAGTGAATTGCTGTGGCCAATGCCGCAGTCGGCATGTTAGCCGTGTAATTCGGGTGGCTACAGCTTCTGAAACTCTTCTTTGCCCACTAGAAATGATAGCCATAGTGACTTGCCTTTCTGCGCTGGACCTATTAGTACCAAGTAATCAAACGCATCCGTTTTACAAGGGAAAGCGGCTACATTACCTGCAAAAATATAGGCAGCGAAGATTGAAAAGAAAAGCAATTAAAAGGAGAGGCCTTAGTCACCAATCATATCCCTGTACGTGCTGGCTTAACTACTCGGTGACTAAGCTAGCCCCTTTTCCTTAAAACAAGGGTCCCCTTTCCATCCTGGGATTGATAAACCATGCGCGGAGTCGCTGCAACAAGGAACGACCCATGTGCCATAGGCCCCCAAATACCGACTAAACTATACCACTTTAAACATCGATTAAACAGCCGAATAGAATATAATGAAGACGACTAGAGCCTTAAACACTCAAGCGATTTAATTCTTTAATTTTCCTATCCTATTTGTTAAGTGGTTGTTGTTTGAAATAGTAGTATATGTGGTATAGAGATATGAAATGGGTCTTTTTTCGTTGCAGTTACTCTGCATGCGCTTCGCCTCGATGCCAATAGAATAACTCAGGGCAAACAAAGTGCTTAAAATCCAAAGGAAAGAAAAGACTTAGGTACTCAGCATACAACCCGAAAGTGATTCCAAGGTGTAACAACCGCTCCTTCGATTGGCCGATAAAGATATACTCGGTGAACCGAAGTACGTAAACGCTTATCAGATATTGTGTAGGAGTTGGTAAGCAAGAAGTGTGTTGGGCAATAATGCCCATACGATCTCAAGAACTGAATGTATGCTTAGATTGAATAGTGAAGAACGAATGACTAGAATACATAAGAGATATCGTGCCAGATATATAGTAATTCTTCCTCCACTCTTCAAGACCTATCCAAGGCGGACGCCTTGGATCACTATGATCCAGTGAGCCTGGATCACCGTGACCCAGTGATCCACCACGTGATCTCTGTTCATGAACTAATCACCGGTCCCCATGATTGTGCCCCTCATTCTCCCACTCCCCTGGCAGAGTCACTGCAGCAAAAAAGACCCATTTCACATTCCTATACCACATACACTACTATTTCAAACAGCAATCATTCAACGAATAAAATAGAAAAATTAAAGAAATCAAAGCACTTGAGAATTTCGAAGCTTTAATTTTCTTAATTCTACCTTATTCGGCTGTTTAATCGATGTTTAAAGTGGCAGAGTTTAGCCAGTATTTGGAGGACTATGGCACATGGGTCGTTTCTTGTTGCAGTGACTCTGCCCTGGTCGGTTCGTAACACCAGGATGGTGCTTGTAAGAAGATAAAGACAAATCCAACAGCTCACTACGTACAAACGGTTTGCCAGCGTAAATCAATCAATTGTATTTCAGTTGTTCATAATTACTGTAGTTCAGGTGAAGAAGAGGATATCTGCCGTCGTGGTCAGAAGACCGTGACGTGTAAGTAACTATTGAGGCAAAGGCACTCAATATCAGTAACAAATGTTTTGCTATTCATCAGTAGTGTCACGGCATAGCGTGTTCTGCGCTGTGACAATTCGAAATCGGTTTGAAGTAATTGAAAGGAGCAGGACCCAGGCTTGCTAGGTATACTCGCCAAGGGTAGCCATCACCATCTACAAGGTGTAAACGAGCTCTCCAGCGCTGACATTGTTGGCCCTCAACTCATCAAGGCCCTTGAGAATTCCTTCAAATCCACTGCCACCTTCGTTGACAATGATTCGCGGAACTTTCAACTTCCCCTGCTCCAGGAGCTGCCGAGCAACCTCCCAGAAACTTTTGGCAAACTCGAACTCCTCGGGCACCGGCGGGAACTCCTTCCCCTTGAAGAATCGTTCCCCAAAGATTGAGTACATCAGAGTGGCATGTGGTCCGTCAACCTTAGGGTTAATAGCGAGCAGCACTTCCTTGTCAACAGGATTAATAACGGCGTACTTGCCACCCTCTGTACTGAGAGACCCGGCAGCGATGCGTCCGCCGAAGCCAGTGCAATCCCAAGCAAGCTTCAGAGAGTTGTTGGTATACTTGCGAATGTCATCTGCCACGTTTGGCCACTTGTAGTCGAAAACTGCTTCAGCGCCCAGGGACTTGAGGTAGTCAAAGTTACGGGGCGAGGCGGTCGCGATGACTTTCAATCCAGACAACTTGGCAAATTGAATCCCGAAGATGCCAGTGGCAGTGCTGCCTCCGTATATCAGGATGTATCGATTGTCCTTGGTAGCTTCGGTTGGAAGCGGCAGACCAAGAGTACGGTAGAGACCTTGACCCTATCTGGGCGTTAGATGACGATATTCTGGTTGATGACACATAATTACTTACCACCGTCACGATGGAGATTCCAAGAGTAGCAGCCTCTTCGTCGCTGAGATTGTCTGGAATCTTGATCTGGACATCACCCTTTACGATAATGGTGTTTGCAAATGCTCCATTCTCCATCTGAGTTCCGTCACTTCAAAGACATCAGAGTTCCCGCATTGACGAAATCAGGAGCAAATAAGAAGGAGGTTTACTTACGCTCCATGAACAACGCCGGCGATTCGATCCCCTTTCTTGAATGACTTGGTGACCTTATTGCCGACAACTTCGACAACACCGGCATAGTCACAACCAATCCTTGATCCAGGCCCGGTAAGAGGGATGTCTATATGCTTCCAGTCGGTGGGGTTGAGGCTGACCGCATTGACCTTGACGAGAATATAGTCATCGCGAAGCTTGGGAACCGGCACCTCCCGAATGGTGGCCTTGTCCTTTTCGACGTAAACAATGGCCCTCGTAGTCATGGTCACGTAGGAGCGAGGTAGAGTTTGAAGATATGGCTTTGGTCGAAAGATTTTACAAACAGATGATCTTATGAACATGAGATCTTACAAGGTGAAACTATTCGATGTCTGCTTGACGAGAGATTTGGGCAGAGGACGGGCTTCCCCTATTTTATAGTCTCATGGTAGGCGGTAACTGGCAACATGATGCCACTCCATGAATAGAGTATTATAAATCCAACGAAGCCTACGGAACATTTAGCATACACCATGAGCTCATAGAGTCGGACGTGGCTCACGAACCGTGTTATGCATAGTAGCTCTGAGGTGAAAGAACACACTAGTTATGACCTCAGGGGATTTGGTTCACGAAACCCAGAAATGACAACGCCATGAGAAGAATTTTGCTACATTTACAACGCTCCAATCATAGTGAATTGAACTTGATGTTCGAAAATGGCGAAACTTGTCTTAAGGGGTTATCTCGGTACAGTAAGATCAAAACTCAATGCCCGATTACTAACAAAAGGAACGGGGCATTTATTAACCGCTCGGCGTTAACGCCATGCAAGTGCTTTTAAGTCCACGTTAGCTCTGCCTTAGTAGCTAGTCTGCCGCCATAATTAGACCCCTAACCGCCAACGTACAGAAATTAATTGAATGGACTGATCTGGCTATAAGACGGAAACCTATATAAGCGATCAATTACCTACATTGAATTCCCTCGTCAGAATTTCATTATACTTCCGAAAGTGGAAGCTAGTCAGACCTGGAAGTTGGAGTACAGAGAAGTGAGTTCAAAGATATGAGCCAGCAAGATCCTCTAGAACGTCCTGTTTCTCACTGAATAACTTTATGGCATCATTCAATTTTGCTTCGCTCTTCCCGCCTTGATCCTTGCTAAAAGCCAGACGCCAGGATTTCTCATCCTGAACGCAGGCTTCGTCCAAACCAGAAAACTCTGAAGGTACGTTCTTGAAGACCGAGCCGACTTCCCCTTCCCAGGAGTCTGCGGGCGTCTTGGAAAGCTCATAGAGCAATGGCGGAGACACTGTGATATGAGCAGCACCCGCGAGCATCATGACTTCCTGAATGGAGATGAGACTAGCTGCTATTATTTGTGTACGTTGTCCGTGCTCTTTGTAAAACCTATTGATACTCGATTAGTTTGATATGGATATTGCAGCATTCTTATGGGATACTATACTTTTGAGACAAACTCGCAATCTGGAACCCTTTATTCTCGTCCACATATCTGGAAAGAAAAAGGTGAGATTGAGTCCATGAGTCGTTTTATGTTGTAACTTACGACTCGTCAAAGTGAACTCTAAGTTCATTCACATATACGCCGGTATAAGTGCATCCAACATGCGAAGCCAGAATAGCTTGTGGGAGAGAGTTGATTGCAGTCGCAAGAGCGGTGATCCCTTCACTTTCAAGCTCCTTACAAGCCTGTACGCCTTCCCACGACGCAGGAATCTTGATGCAAAGCTTCTTTACATCGAAGCTTGGATCGAGGTCCTTAGATATTGCGACGAACCCTGACGCTTGTTAGATCTGAAGGTATATCAAGCATGAGTAACTTGTCAATAGTGATAACTTACGCCGAGCATTTGCTAGTGTCTTTTCCTTGTCGGACGAGTACTTCGGATTTGTCTGAACGTGGGAATACCCTGTTCGGTACGGGGCAATGCGATGTGCCAGTTTAACTGTCATTGCCTCAACAGCCACTTCCTTAACATTGACATCTGCAAGTTCATCTGTCTTTGACTTTGCATAGGCAATAGAATCCACAATAAGTTGATGATTGACTAGCTTGCCCTCGGCATCAGTCTTAGCGAGCTCATTATGCGCGATGGCCTTTCTCAGGGGTTAGCATCCGCATTCTCTTGCCAGCCTGACCAGAGTACGAGATCACCAGTGCAAAGGTCTTTGATCACTTACCTGGTTGCAAGTGCAATCCACAAACGGGCCCAGCTGTTTAGCAACTGGAGTAAGTTAGCTTAGTTATTCAGCTGCAGATCGCTGTAACTCAAACCTTCGACATCCAAAGAATCGCAATCAACCAATGAGAGCGTTCGTAGCAAGTCCAAGAGGGTTTGCGATGTTGGAGACATAGTGACAAGGGCTGGTTGTAGCGATTTGATAATATGTGAGAGAATGGGAAGGGGTGCAACAGGCGGGGAAGAGATGAGAATCAATCAAGCTTACTTAAGTATTTAGTAGTAGATATAAATCGTTCCTACTAGTTTGTCCTAGTCCTGATATGCGAGTTAAGAGTTAATTGTTAGTCTCGCAGGCTGCCGCCGCTGCATTGCCAAAAGCGGAAATATCGTGCGTTATGAATATTACTAGAAGTAGGAAAACGTTCCGCTCTGTTGAAATGGGACTATCATCCCCACATTGTAAACGTGGTCCATTATGTTGTGACCGCGTGGGCGATAAATCTGCTCCGAATTCAACATGCGAAAGCCAGTTGTTGTCGGCGAAAGTTACCTATCCAGTGTCTGCATCCTGCAGGCCGCTGGCAATCATGTGAACCTTTTTCAAACAGTTGATTGAAGGTCTCGACTTGCTGTGAAGCAGGAACTAGCGCTAGTCCAGAAACTGTCTAATGGGCTATGCAACTTCAAACGTTGCTGCCCCCATCGTCACTGTCTACACGTTCTGGAATTACGGAATCGCTTTTGGCGACCCAAATACAAAATGTATCAAAGCAACAAAAAAGCAAATGCTTTAGGAAGATATAAACCTTCGACTTCTCGTCTCTGAAATTTTTTTCCCGGGTGACTTTTTGTCGTCTTCAGACTTTGGCCTACGACGGTTCAAGATGGCTTCTCGACTCTCTCAGAAAGTCGCGATTATCACTGGATCCTCCTCCGGCCTCGGGCGAGCTATAGCGCTTGCATATGCCCGTGAAGGAGCCACCGTTGTCTGTGCCGATCTGAACCGTGAGGCTCGAGCCGAGATCCTCGAGGAGGCACAACTCTGTACCGATGATGCGATTACGCAAGAGGGAGGACGAGCTATATTCGTGAAGACGGATGTGAGCAAAGCCGCAGATTTCGAGGATTTAGTAAAGAAAACTGTGCAGGAATTTGGTCGGTTGGACATGTAAGAGATTAGGCATCCCCAATGTTCCCCTGATGTTTGATGCTTCATCAATAATGCTCATTATGGTTTGTGATTTAGTCTCGTCAACAACGCTGGCATCTCCTTGGAATCGCGTCGACCCCCCACTGCAGTGCATGAGACACCCGAGTCCGTATGGGATACGACGATGGCTGTGAATGCCAAGTCGGTATTCCTCGGGTCAAAGTACGCAATCAAACAGATGCTGCAGCAGGATAAGCATAAATCCGGGCACGGCGGATGGATCATCAACATCGCATCCGCTCATGGGCTCGTCGCGGGGAAAGCGTCTCGTGAGATTACCTTTGTTTATTTGCGAAGCAACATCCAAGATATACTGACCGACACAGCGTCATATGCCGCATCTAAAGCAGCAGTAGTCAACCTGACTAGGCAAGTTGCGCTGGACTATGCGGAACACAAGATCCATTGCAATTCCATTTGCCCAGGGTGTAAGCATCATCGCAACTCAACTTTGAATGATGCGCTAACTGATCGGTATTAGACACCCAGACCGCAATTTTTAAAGACACAATCAAGAACATGAATGGGTTTGACGAGCTTCAAGCGAAGCATCCCATGGGCCTCGGCGTTCCTGAAGACATTGTGGGATCGGCCGTGTTCCTTGCGAGCGACGATGCACGTTGGATTACTGGTACGGCTTTGTCAGTTGATGGAGGTTATACTGCACAGTGATAGGGAGATACGTTGAGCGCGCGTACTGCTTTTGGGGGTATGACATATAGTACAATAGGACTAATTAGTCAATCTCGCTCTTGTTGACACAATGTGATCGATCCTCAGGCTTAGTATTATGTAAACTCCGATGCACTGGTGGTATGAATGGCTTGTCAAGGTAGGGCCATTTGTAATGTAACTGTGAAAGAAAGTATCGGCGCCTAAGAAAGCGGCAAGTGGAAACTTCTTCTCAGCTAGAACGGGAGAAAGAGGCCGTCCTGACCATCGTGACCTTTGGTGAGGGGGACATTGGCCCGCACTAGAACCAAGCGGACGCCCCTTCTATATTTGGTTAGACTTATTACGCGCTGATTTGTAACCCAGTTACCATATGAGGAAAGTTCGCCCGCTTCACCCGACACTGCCCGGACTTCTCCCCATGATGCTCTCAGAGTTCTGCGTCTTCACAAAACACTGATGGTCACAATTAAGCAATTCAGGCCAGCTCCCGATCGCTGGAATAAGGGAGGTTCGAGACTCTCTATTCCTTCTCGTGCTTGGTAAGGGTCGAGCCATCTGTTCCTTAGCATCCGCTAACACCAATTAGTTCCAGATGTCGCTCGCTCCACAAGAAATGTCCGGGGTCCCCTATTAACTATGTTCCTCAAATCTGGCACATACTGACTGTCTAATCGTAGGTGATATCAGTTCTAAAGGCTCGACTTGCTCAAACTGCGAGCGAGCCGGCATCTTGTGTAGAGGTGGTGGCAATCAGGAATTGCGAATCCGATTTAGTGGATTAAGTCAACGCCCAACGTCCAGCGTCCAGCGAGCACATACTGCTTGCCCTTTACTAGATGATGAAGCTGGCCAAGTCCCGAGCAGCTCTTATTCGCATGGAAATGGCCGGAATTCTAACATAACGAGAAATGAATATCACCTAGATACCCCGTCACCAGCGCCATCAACATCACAGCAACTCCAGGTTTCTAACGTCGGGACGCCATCATCTCAAATTGCATCGCGAAGCCCTAATTCGTCAGCAAGTGTTCATTCACCTGAAGCCTCAACTCCGGGTCTACAATCCGAGACCCAATATACAATTCATGTTTCCACTGTGACGCCTCAGCATCATGTACAAGTAGATGATGCATCTCAGTCCAGTGACTTGGATCCTACAGAACATGGCTCAACCCCTGGGTTCATATATAGGGCTACTAAATGTAGACTATTGTCGAGGCTGGGCCTTGCGAATAAAGAAGCACAACTCATAAAACATTTTTGGGCAGTGCTACTACCCTGGGTAAGATGAAAGTTCGCAGTCCATCGTAATATCCATCACTGTTGACATGGCCTAGTTCGATTATTGTGATCCTCGGGTGCACTTTCGTTCGTACATAAAAGCGACCATGAGCAGCGAGCCCTGCATCCTCTTTGCCATTCTGGCAGTCTCAGCCAGGCACCTTGAAGCTGTAGGAGAAGAGTATTATAGCTCTAACGAGTACGAGCGCGAGTGTCTGGGGTTAATGATTCCCATGTTCAACGATCATGATTACATGCAAAAGCCAGACGATGGCCTTCTTGTTTCGGCGCTGTTGCTGAGATGCCTAGAAGAGATGACACGTTCGTCTAGCCACCTCACCCCTCTTAGAGATGTCAATAACAATTGCTGACTTATACGTCAAGGACCGGAGGATCATCGCTCTTCGGTAACACACACTGTGTCCGCGTCACTTTTACTACGAATAACGCAGCATAATAATGATCCATCTGAGTTAAGCAACGCAACAATGGCTGTGGCTCTTAGACAAGAAATCTACATGGCAAACAGGATGAAGCGCCCCATCGAACTAGACGGTCGTAATTGTGGCATCGATGAATCCCTCACACCTGGACCTGATTTCATCTGGACCTTTCGAATAATGTCCCATGCAGCACGAGTCACAAACTTCGCATATGGTGACGACTCGCGCTCTCGGGTTCTCTGGGACCAACTTTGGCAGTACCTCGAAGACTGGGACCGAGCACGGCCATCGTCGTTCAATCCTCTGAACCAGTACAGCCGTGAAAGCGCATCGGATGTTCTTTCGCCGGAAAATCAAAACCAGTCAGCCGACGGGACTCGCATCTTTCCCGAAATCTACTTCGTGTCTGACTGTCCCCTCGCTGGAAATCAATATCTGGAGCTCTGCAAGATACTTCTCCTAGCGCATGATCCGCAGACGCCAAGTCTTGGCTTAGGTCGCACGAAGTCGATACAAATCCAGGAAGAGAAGATCCGACAAGCAGTGCGAGTCGTTTGCGGCATTTCCTTGTCCAATCCTGAGTACACCACGGCGAGAATATTAGCTGGTCTAGTAATAGGAATGGCTGGCGAGCTCTTCAAAGACGCGTCTGAAACAGCCCAGCTTCTGGAAATCGTCTCCAAAGCTGAAATGCATTTGGGTTGGCCTGGCATAAAAGTCAGTCCCAAGCTTCAAGAGTTTTGGGGATTATAGAACTTGTTTCACGAGCTAGTTTAAATAGCTCAAATGGGCTTTAAGTAGACACAGTCCTGAGCGTCTCAGGGGCTTACCCCAAAGTGAATAGTGAAGTGAGGCTAGGTAGCGCGCCCCTTTCCCCTGTCATTCTACTGCCAAGGGACATAATCATCGACAGCGAGGAAAATAATGTGGTCAATAGTCACTCATCGATTGCGATGCAATATGGACATGTTAAAATGACTTTTTGCAACGGCTAGTCTAGCGAATGTAAGTCGTCAAAAAACGAGCGCTAGTGCTGTCTATACAACTCCACGGTGTAAATCCAATGACTATACCGATGTTCTCCTCCTATGGTATCATATGCATATATAAAGCGATCGTGATCATCAACCCCTTTCCTTTCTTTCCTCCATGACCAGCCTCTAGCCGCCAGGGTCATGACCAGCACGACAACCGAGCAGCTCATCTCCATCCGCGACCGGCGCAGATTTCCAGAGGAGGCCGACCAATTCCCTCTATCGCATAACCCCCCAAATCAATCCATCTCCTCTGAACCCATCTCGTTTTATTCCGACTTAGTCAAACGACCAGGTAACCGTCGTCCGCCCAACCGCCATGTCGGCCAGCGACTTGAAAACGGTGGACGAGACGTCGATGGCGCCGCTCGCGCACGACGGGCACTTGTCGACGACCTTGGCCGTCGCCGTCTTGCCGTCCTTGGTGATGGTGATGGTCTTGCCGCAGGCACCGTCGTACTGTGCCGGCGAGAGCGCGACCACGGTCTCGGCGTCTGTGTTCGTCTCGCCGCAGGCGCCGAGACCGGGCTGGTAGTAAGTGATGTCGCCCGTGAAGGTCTGGGAGCGCGCGGTCACGGCGGCGGGGGTGGTGGTGTTGAGGGGTGCTGCGAGGGCGTTGCCTGCAATGCCCAGGGCGATGATGAGAGACTTGGTGAATGAAGGCATGGTGTTGGTTTGGTGCGTGGTTTAGCGACTGTGTGTAGAGAGTGCGCGCTTGTATTCGTGGGTATAATTTGATGAGATGTGCTGTCTGTAGGCGCAAGAGAATGTAATGTATAGACGGTTGAAGTGTTCTATCGTCTATCTGCCTGAGATGACTTAAGTGATTGTGAAAATATTCAAGTGAATGTTCGATGGACGATGAAGGATAGTCGACCCGCGAATGTTGCGCTTGGGTGTAAAGATTGTGAGGTTGACAATGAATGTGAACTTGTTGACTCCGGATATCAGATTTCGTTTAGCTTGTCTAGAGCCTCATATTTATATTGTTAATACCGCATACCGGCCCCATGCGGCACCGGCAGGGCTGACTTGTCTCCATGCGAGACACGACATCAGTTGACCGTTCACCGACTCGTTGCAACTGAGTCGGCCGGGACATATTTTCCCGAGCGCATAAGCATTCAATTGGGAGAGATCCAGAGAACCACAATGTTCTAGAATGTCAGATCACGGTGATAGTGCCCTTCAATTCAGATCTACCGACCTATGAGAATAGTGTTAGGAAAGTTCGTCCCGAGAGATCAGCAAGGTACACATCGCGAGTCAGATAAACTGGAGGTACTGTGTCACTAAATGAATAATGCGCTCAAAAAGGGACACGCAAACAGCTTAAATAGGAAATCCCGGTTCTTCTAGAAAAACACCAATGCAGGTACCGAATCATGTCTACTGGATCAGCGCTTAAGTAGTGAGATAATTGCCACATGGTTGGGTATCTGGGTATATGCTCCTATCATCTCACACGATTACTCCGTTGTGGAAACATGCTCAACTTTGTTTCCACGAGGTCTCAGAAGAAGCGGTCGCCACTCCGCGATGACCATTTCCATTATTTGTCGCCTTTTTGGAGCTCATCATCTAAAATTGCTTCTGGGCGCAGTGACGTAAGTTGTCAAGTAGACTCAATCAAATCATACCCTTCAGTTCAAGCCTGTTCTGGAACGCGGCTCAATCCAAGCATGAATAATAATACTATTATCTTGTTAATGCCTTCTCATGAATGAGCTGATGAGACCTCTATTTCCCGTGCAATTCCGTTGCAAATGCTCTTTTGCGCCAGCCTAAATAACATGACTCATTTTAATCCCACCTGACCTTTATACCCATTTTATATGTGTGAATGAGGAGTTGTGGTTTTCCCTAGCGGCGCCACGTCGTCTAGCAAGCTAATATCCGATAGGTCGGCTTGCCTGCTTGCGACGGGATGCCGTTCAGTAGATATCTCGGAGGCTTGACGTGTTAGCGGCATTGGTCGAAACGTCGAAGGAGGGTGATAGCCGGTTGGATATGTGGCGCCTTCGTAGTCCGACTCTCTGGTGGGGTCCGCTTCATGCCGTAGTGAGATGTTCGAGTTGGAGCGAGTATATTGCCATGAGGTAGGTGTGCCGGACCTTGACGGGTCAGATGGGTTACTGTAGAGGTCACCATCGCCTCCAAATTCACGGAACTCTTCGCGGTCCCGGAAATGCTCGAAGTTCATTTGTGACTCATTAACAACTTCAAAAGTGGCATCGCCTGTAATGCCGGCTTGACCTGATCGGTGTGTGGACAGCCTCTGCATTCGGTAGGTATCGCCGTAAATGTTTGCCTCGCCATAGTCAGCATCAGACTGACCATTAATAACCTCGTTGAGAATATGGTTGGCCTTTTCATGGACTAATGGCACCATAAGCTTCTTGTATAATGCCGGATGGCCAAAACGCACCGCAACGCGGTCATTTTTCGGTTTCGTCGGGAGACTTCCGTTTTCTACGCGGTGTGATCCCTTGGAGTAGAAATTCAAGTTGTCGTCGAACGCACGGCGGCAGTACAGTTTGAATGCCGCGATGATAACTAGGAGTGGCGCCATCAGAATAACTTGAGTAATCGACTCTCTTCGAGCTACAATGAAGATAGTTGTCACAACATTGGCGAGTAACGTCGCGAAGAGCATCCTGTTAACGAGAATGCCCCAAAAAGCACCGCCGCTCTCATGTTTCGTTACGAATACGTATCTGTATTCACATGTAAGTAAGCGTTGATACCAATACCTAGGTAAAAACTTACAGTAGCAGGTAACTTTTTGTGAAAGTGTCAAGAGCGAAATAAAATGCAGTGACAGGAAGTACTAGCGGCTGGAAAGGCGCGAAGACTAGAGCGATAGTAGTATAGAAGAGGAAGTTATTGTAATAGGCAGCGTAATCAAACGGCGGTGGTGCCGAGAGCTCAATGCGTTCGCGCGGAGTTGGACTGAACAACTTGCGTGTTACATATCCCTTGGTTAGCTTGATGAGCTGAGACAGATCAAGCGCAGCTCCAAAATTACGTTGAAGAAGGTAATTGAGCCAGAATGGGGAGACGTCGCAGAAGGCTGTGAGTAAGTTGCCAAATGGATCAGAGTTAACGATGGCCGACCAAACATCACTATCTCCCTCGGCATTTTTTACTGCAGCAACATATTTCCATGCCGTAGAGAATAGAGAGAAAACGATGAGATTGTTGAAGATGAAGAAAGCATAGAGCTTCTGAGTGACATGCCTCTCTCGAGCTGTCCTTGAATAATCGCCGGCATACACTGAAAGTCGACGAAATATGACCGGGAGTACCAAGTAAAAGAGCGTAGTGACCAAAGGGGCCAGGATACCCTGAACCGCGCCCCAAGCTTTAGAATGTTTCAGTAGCTCATTTTGGAAACTCGGCCACACGGATCCCAGATTATTCAAATTAGCAAGGAAAACAGCTATGAGGGCGTTTGGCACAGTCCAGACGACAGTGAGGACAACGACCCAGAAATTGTTCATCACGGCACCCCACCGCCGGCGGTGACGGTCTAAGGGAAGGTTCTCCCATATTAAATCGCTTGGTTTCGGTGCAAGCTGAATGGTAGTACCTTGTGGATGCTTTTTCCTGGCAGCGAACGCGGTGTTGTGGGCTTCTTCAATGCTTGGATAGCTCACAAATCCATATGAGAGTGCTTTTTGCTGATCAGCTGACTTCCGCTTTTCGATGATATCCGCCTTAAGTCTTTCGATTCGAGACGTGAGATACTCGATGGCATCGACTTTCGTAACCTCACTGTAGCATGGGTCTCCTTTCTGGGTTTTGCAACGAGGCCGCTTGGGCGGCAACTTATCGGGATTCTTCATGTATTTGGCTAGAATCGACTCCAGTTCTTTAATGGCCTCATCATGCTCTTCAATTAGTTCCGGAAGCCCTTTAACATTACGGGCAACGATGCCGGAATGATGGCCTACGTTGTCGACTTGGTCTACAATTTGCGAGACCCCAGCGTCGGTTCGATATTTTAGGAGGATGTCAGTAATCTACGGCTAAGTCAGCGAGGCTCATAGAAATTGAAGGCGATTAAATGGTCGTCAAAGCCAGTTTCATAATGGTATGACGTAGTAAACGGCACAGCACTCGCTTATATATGTGTGAATTCGAAAACTGGCTGATAAAATCACTTACCATTAGAGT
The DNA here is from genome assembly GCA_022593225.1 of Xylaria sp. FL0064. Lineage (NCBI taxonomy): Eukaryota > Fungi > Ascomycota > Sordariomycetes > Xylariales > Xylariaceae > Xylaria > Xylaria sp. FL0064. The sequence continues at coordinate 804,111 of JAJKLE010000009.1, read as the reverse complement.
CCTCGAGTGCAGACTGTCTTGATATTCGGGGCTGTCGAAATAGTCACGCCGCAGGCGGGTGACGGCCCGGTAGTTCCACCAGATGAAGAGGCATATGATACAATCAAATGCATAGGAGACAATGACATGTGCCCAACAAGCTGCCCCCCAAACGCCTAGTGGTGTGAGACTGATGAAGACATTGCTATGGTCTATGGCGTTGTTGTGCGTATTCTGGACAACGTTGATAGGAATATAGACGCCCAAGCCGATGACGGAGAGAACAATCATGAGGTTGCGAGACATCTTGGTGAACCGCAAAAAGAGAGTAGCATCGACCCCGATTTTCTCAGCCAGGACTTGCTCGCGTGTTTTTACCACGGGCGCTACCCAACTGAAAACGCCCTTGTCCACTGGTGGAGGTGCATGTTTTTCGTCGGCATGCTTCAGACGAGGCGCATATACAGTGCCGTTGTATGGGCGAAGTATGCAGAAGAGAAGAGCAAAAAGAACTGAAAATCTCCGGGTCAATAATCGTCGTCTCCAGCCTACTGTGGTAATGTTTCCGAGAGACGAGAGGGTATTTACGACTTTATCTTCGCATGACAAGAAGCCCTCATCCTCTCGGATCGCCAAAGCTTAAAGTGACTCTTAGGAGTTTACTTACGAGCTGCGCCAAAAGAATAGCCGAAAGATGACCAAAACGCCTTTTCACTTAACTGTACCTGAATTAGATACTATCGCAGAAAGATGTATATATATTGACATACTGCTGTATTAAACGGGTTTTGTATGAGATTGAGAAATTGATCGGTCCCGTCGTCGCGGCGTGCTACACCCAAGTTGGACCATGGGTGAGCCATGCTTAGACGCCGATGTCCCTGCAAACGATTCTATAAAATAAAAAAAGAGTTAATGTATCCCGGTGATTCCAATTAAAGACACCTAGGCAGCGTCAAGTTAACGACACTGAGAAACCGAAGGCACACAAATTATAACGGACGATTGATAGGGCGAAGATGATTTGCAGAATCGGTGATCACTTCGCTAAATGACGTCAAGTCTCAGCGAAGAGCTCAAAATGAAATGGGAAAAAAGCGATCGATCAATTAAGAAACGAGTGTGCGTCAACGAGTGTGTGATTTTTGCTGGAGAAGGACACAAGATGCCGAAATGTGTCTGTTGTAGATGCAACACAAAAGGAAGAAAGTGAAAGAGTTTCTACTCTACCCTGCATCCCATTCTATTCACTACAGGGGAAAAAAAGCTGTTATCAGGGGTAGTGGATGACGCTGACATGGTGGAACTTGGAACCCCCCTACAGACCCCGTAGCTGACGAGGGCGCGCCACGTCTATGGACCCGGCGGCTCCTTCTTTGAGACAGGATGGCTCCATAAAGAGCCTGTTTAGTGCTAATGCCGCCTGAGTAGTAGCCGGGTCCTGCGCCGGGGCATGTGAATCGGGACCAGGCGCCGGGTTCTGAAGTTGCCCGTTCTAGAACGTAGGAGCGCCGTGGAGAGCTGTTGATTGGCTGTTGAGGATCGACGTTCAGTCACTGAAATTCGTACCTACGCAAGCTTTTAGGGAGCTTTCAGCGCTAATGCGACACACCTATTCTTATCTCATAGGTCCACCTAATCGTACCCTGACTGCTGGTGTGTTAGGTCTCGATAGATCGGAGCTTGAATAGATCTCAAGGATATCGACCTCGAGTTTGGATTTCTTACTTCACCTGCTAGCAGGTAGTTCCGAAGGGTCGGATACATGTCATTGTCCGTTCTCGAAGCAGTGGCCTTGTTTTTTGAGGATTTATTCGTGAGTTCCTATTGTATGCGTCGGTCTCGCTCCACTGCCTGTACTGGTGAATAAAATTTTAGTCATGGGAAAGACGGCGCGCTGTGGTACGCAAACGCGGTCCACAAATCAAGGGCTCTGTATCTTTTCCCGCATTTACCAAAGCACAACATTTCCTGAACAAGCGTTAACAGTTAGATAAGTGTGGGCCAATCGGCATAAACGGATTGGATGAACTAAGGACCTGGTTAACTGGTCATCGAAGCTTGACGGCACAGCCCCAAGCGCTAATGAAACATCTCGTATTCTAGGGCTCTTCATTATGCAAGCAACTTTTACGCTAGAGGCTTCTACCTTGCTAACGCGCAATCTTGTATTACAGTTTCGATAAAACCCACAAATGAGCAAAAGCGAATAACCATATAGCGCTGAAAGGAATTAGGCCTCTTTATCGGAAGATATATCGCAATGGTGTACATCAAGGTCATAAAGCGGTGTCCCGGGTGGTCGGCGCCAGTCGAGAACCGTAGACGCTACACTACTACCCAGCCGATATCTTCTTTTCTGAAGTGTTTCTACTAAGGGCCTAAAAGGGGCTGTTTAAATCACGTCAGTCTCGATGCCACTTATAAACCATATAGATCGGATCAAGACTACCTGTTTTGCTACATATCATATGAACATCGCTGAATTGCAGACGGGCTGGTCGAAGCATCAGTGGTGAATAGCTAACTTCACACCAGAGCTTTAGTCGTACTTGCAGCTGCATCAACGCCGCTCCCTACCACGACGGTAGTTTCTTTCTTCGTTCTATGATTGCTATGCTAGACTGTGCGAGCCCGAATCGGGTTGCTGGGTTTGGACGCAGTCAAGTAGTATCCATGGGTCACGACCACGTGCTATCTGCAGGGTGAATCTTGATGGTATCATGATACCTAACCTCTACCTAATCTCGGTTGGCCTGTTAGGTACGTAGCAAAAGACGCTTACATATCGCTTATCCCATGTGCCGGGTAACACGCTAGCTAGCCTGAAGAGAAACAGCCCTCTCCCGTCCCGTCACACATGCATGTAAGACATGCCTTGGTCGTATTTATTACGCATGCCAATGCAACTCAAACTTAGCTAACATCTTTCCAATAGCCCTGTGTGCGGCTCGAGCTGTATTAGCACTATAAGCTCTCATACCATATCTAGGTTTTGACATCTCTATGATCACAGATCTTTAAGCTGAACCAAAACCTTAAACGTACCCCTTTTTAGTTCATTGCATCATCCCGATGTCCAGCTCCCCAAATTTCAAGGTTTCAATTTCAGTAGCGACCACATTCCAAACGCGCACGGCTTAAATTTAACGTAAACATGGCACTGCCCGTTTCTAACATCTCTCATCTCTTTGTCTTCACCACAGCAGCAAACAACAGGCCGGAATTAGGACAAAGACGCTTACGGTAGGGCTGCGACTGCCTACCCGGGGGTCCAATAGCATTAGGTAGGTACTGCACACTAGCTGAAGCTGACCCCTACCAGCCCGCTATCTTACCTGGTCAGCAGCCTAAGCCAGTTGTGGCGGTGCCCAGGGCGATCCACAGCAATCAGAAGCCAAAAAGCAAGGCAGGCAGGCCGCCAAATCTCGCCCTCACTAATACAGACCGATACCCACTGCGCCAACTTCCCCAGATCCACATCCGCATCCGATTCTCAGCTCATCTACTGTGCTGTAGAAGATGTCCCGCGGTGATGCTGCTAGTGGATCTGGTCCTCAGGCTAACACTCGCGCACCCGTGAAGCGCCGCGGCAGTGCCATCACCAACACCAACAAGATGGGTAACAGCACCAACCGCAAGAGTAGCATCAACAATATTAGCAACGGCGACGGCTGCAGCAATGGCAGCGGCCATGGCCTTGCAGACTTGCCGGACGGCGTGCTGGCGCAAGTATTCAAGATCCTCGCCGAAGGCTCGCCCTGCGATCTGTGCAGTGTGTCCCTAGTCAATAAGAAATGGCACGATCTCGCCGACTCGATTCTCTACAAGGACGTCCGCTTCGAGAAGCCCGAGCACCATCTCGTCTTCGGCGAGTCGCTGACGCGCCGCGAGCGCCGCGGGTCGGCCATCCACTACGCCAGCCTCGAGTATCCCACAAGCGAGCTATCGCATCTGAGCCTCAACGGCCACATCGCCAACTCTCACTATGCGCCTTCGCATTTCGACAGTCTAGTGCGTACCATCTCGACCATGTCGAACCTGCAGGAGCTGGAGGTGTCCGTTCCCGTCACCCTACTCCACGGCATCGGCGCCTTGTTCAACGGACCATTCGACCTGGCCTGCCTCAAGTCGTGCAGTCTGTTCTACCAGTGCCCGGACAACGCCTATTGGGATCTCCGCGAGAACATCCACATATTTGCTCATCCGACGCTCGAGACGCTGTTTATTCGAAGAGCAAAGCTAGATTATCGAGGGTTTGACTTCATGGAACGTCCTCATCAACTTCCCCTGAAGAAGTTACATCTGATTGAGTGCGACATTAGTGATGATGCTCTCGGGGATGTCCTAGAACTACCAAAGGGGTTGAAGGAGTTCGTCATGACGCAGAGCGCGGAGCCAACGCCTGAGCTGGAAGAGAGCTCTGACAATATGGGGGATTACATCGTGGCGCTGTCGTCCCAAGCCGAAAGCCTGGAAAGCATCGCGATAGATTTCCCCACCATGGGCAGCAGACGACCCTTGCGCATGCGAGACTTCGTCGCTCTTAAGACTTTCCGCGTCAACTGGGACTGGCAGCTTTTCGGCAAGAAATCCAAGAAGCCCCGTGTCGATTCCTTCGGTGTACCACCCAATCTGGAGAAATTGGAATTTTTCAACGAGTTGGGCACAGACGAGGAAGTCACGGAGCTGTTGGATTACCTCATGCAAATCAGCGACGTCGCGGCCAAGGCGGTCAAGACAACTACCCTAGCCAAATCGATCAACGCGAAATTAGCACACTCTCGAAGCTTGCTACCAAGAAACCGCCGAGAAAGTTACACCATCATGTTAACATAGGAGGAACGATCGTTCATTCACCTTTTCATTTACTCTGATGACTTGTACACATCCCCAGCGATTTCCCACATTTGGTTCTCTTCCCAGGGATAGACGGCGGTAGATACAGGATAGAAGAAGAATGTACACACACCTCATTCTAGAGTGTGGTAACTAGACTATAAAGGTGGAGATAGATCTACACTAAAGAGAAGGCCTACACTACAGGAATTGGTTTTTGTTTTTCTTGTTTCTTCGTTTGTCTTGATAAGGTCCTTTCGGTAGCATTTTCAGGTTGCTAGACATACCCTCGATCAGCGTTGTCAAGAAAAGAGATTCAGTCGTTATGCTTTACTCTTTTCCCACAATCTACATTCTCATACCGTCGATCATCTACATATATCGGGCCGACCATCTCTTCTGTTCATGGATATCCGCAGAGCATTCTCATTTGACCGCTCTTACACGACGAAAAGACCTTACCTACACTAAAAAGGAAGTGGAAAAAAGAGTATTCGACGGCGCTCGCTGTGGAGCCCATTAGGTGCAACTAGTATAATCTCCGGCAGCCAATTGATTGATTCCAGGGTCTGAATGCATGCCACTCTTTTCTTACCATCTCCCTCCAAAAAGCTCCCGAAAACAGTTATTGCCCCTCCTTCCCACCTTGGACCCTTGCCACGTAAGGAGGGGCGGTGTGGATTGTCTAGCTTTGGTGTTTCCAGTTGCACAACGACTCACTCGACCGCGTTTTGCTGATGCGAGAAACCCCAACAACAATACAGGGAGCCGTGAGGGGACAGGAACGGGAAAACAACAAAAAAAGAAAAATTTCTCTCTCCGGTCACTGGTCGCCTTCCAATGAGGATTTTAGGCATCCCGTCCACTTGCCCCAATTAAGTAGCACGAAGCTGCGAAGAGGATCTGGTTGGATAGGTTGATTGCCCTGGGAAGCTAGGGCGTATCGTCTTTTTTTTTTCTTCCCTATTGAGGTGGGACTAAGCAGCACCCCGCCAATGGAGATTGGGTATCATTCAAAAAAAAGATTTTTTTTCTTTCATTGTGTTGAGTGAACCCCTCTTATTATTATGAAATAGAAACAAGTAGCTGCGTTGTCCAGGTGAATCAAGCTTAGGCAGACCTGTTTATAAGGGTCCTAGCCCCGTCTACAGTTGAACAGCTTGATAATCTTTCATATCTTTTTCTCTTCTTCCTTCCTCCTTCTCTCCTAAACCACCCCTCTCCATAAACACATAGAAAAGATACCCCGCCAATCCTCTTCGCCCACCATGTCTTCCACCGACGCCGACGTTGTCGTCACCCCAGAGACCATCAAGGAGCTGCACCTCTTCGAGGCGGCCATCTCAGATGTCGACATCGAGATCACGGCGAAGCAGTACCTGATGTCCCGCGACATCTTCGCCGCGCGGCAAAAGACCATCGCCAAGATCCCTAGCTTCTGGGCCGTGACCTTCGACAACGCCGCCACGGAGCTCGAGGCCGCCGTCACGGCCGCCGACCTGGAGGTTTTCGCCGCCGCGCTGACCTCGGTCGAGGTCACGAGACCCGAGATCCCGGCGTCCGCGAAGCCCTCCGACATGGGCCTCGACAAGTTCGGCGAGCCGCGCTCGCTGCAGTTCACCTTCCGCTTCGGCGACAACGAGTGGTTCGCCGACAAGGAGCTGACCAAGACCTTCTACTTCCGCTACGGCAAGGACGGCTCCGCGGGCCTCGTCTCGGAGCCCGTCAAGATCCACTGGAAGAGCGCCGAGAAGGACCTCACGCAGGGCCTGTCGGACGCCGCGCTCGCCTTCTGGCACGCACAGAAGGCGAACCCCTCGCAGAACCTCGACGGCGTGCTCGCCAACGACGCCCGCCACGCGCGCGACGCCGCCGCCAAGAAGATGCCCGAGTACCAGAGCCTCGCCAAGAAGCTCGAGAACGACGTCGAGGGCAACCTGAGCTTCTTCAACTTCTTCTCCTACCGCGGCCGGTGGATCAGCGCCGCCGAGCACGCCGAGGCCAAGGCCGAGCTGCTCGCCAAGCGCAAGCGGGCCCAGGCCGGCCAGGAGATGGACGAGGACGAGGATGACGACGACGACGACGACGACGACGACGAGGACTTCACCGAGGAGGCCGTCGAGACCTTCCCCGCCGGCCACGAGGTCGCCGTCACCATCGCCGAGGACATCTTCCCCAACGCCATCGACTACTTCATGGGCAATAGCATGGACAGCGACATCGAGCTCGACGACGACGACGAGGATGAGGAGATGGAGGGTTAGGTGCCCAAATCTAAATGATCTGATTTCTTTTGTTCTCTCTTCATGACTCGGTATGGAAAAGTATTGGTTTGGGCGAGGTGCGGGTGGTTTCTTTATTACACGCTTAATGACGAAAGTGCATGGCTAGCAGCTATGAAATGAGGCTGCGATGATGATTTAGATAGATACCAGCTCAGCACGCTAGATGTAGAAGCAAAGCGGCGTCTCCCCCAAGATACACACAATACATCACCCATTCAAGTTTGGGCCTAAATTTACCATCCCTCCTTTTTCCAGCCATGCTGTCTATATATGCTAGTTCTCCGCGTAGCCCAAACTTCAGGCCATCCCAGGAATGTGGAGTTTCGTTGAAGCTGAATAGAATAGCTTTTGCCAACAGCCTGTTCGATATGCGCGCAGTCACCACTCGACACCGAGAATGCAGAGTCTTCCCAATTCAACTGACCACCCGAACGTCAACGTAGCACGGGAGTATAGTAGTTGTTCTTCAAGGTCTCTAAGTGCATTTGTGTTGAACCATGCGATGTCCTGCCACGATTGCTCAGCGGTGCCCTCTGTTGTTGCTCCGAAAAGGAACTGGGTCCACGCATCATTGTTCCATACAAGTTTATTTCCGCTAATCATGCCACTTTCATCAAGGAATGCGCCAAGTAAGCGAGGGTTTAGAGAAAGGTTCTGTTGGGAGTCGCAATTCTTGCAAATTGCTGTTATCTTATTGGCATAAAGGGGTATCCCGCAGCTAGACACTGTTCAGTCACGAACGTGTTATCGGACAGGAGAGACATACCATTCAGTATAGTATGTGGTAGATTTGCGCCAATGATTCACCAGATTCATCTCAGAAACGATCACGCTCAACTTCCCTGTGAAATTTGTAGCCGGATTCTGGTTGCGTACTTGATCTTCGAGTTCGGCAAGCGTGTACAATGTCCGGTGGGGTCCATACATAGCTAGCTCTAAGTGCCAACTGTCAGCGGGATAGGGGATAATGACGCTTTCTTTCCTAGCCATATCTTGAATCTTATTGCGCAACCACACGGCTTCCGGAAAATCAGGGTTGACGTCAACCATAGAGCTATATCCTATACCGATTTCGGCACCGTAATTGGTACCGCCATTGAGGTTGCATGATGGCTGAGAAATAAGTAGAACGGTCTTGTTCGGTATCCATGACTTTGCTGATGGAGTCTTCTCTTGCCAAAGTTTCAGCACGCAATGTGCAGTGTCGTCGTAAATGCCCACTTCGACGAGGCTGAGGCCAGCTTCTCTTCTTTTTGAGGCAATATTTCGCCGCGGCCCGACGCTTCGCATACAGACCATAATTTTGCCTGCCCCTATTTCGTAACCCCCGGAGAGGAAAGACTTCAGTGTCATGAGGCCTGGTAGGTGGTCATTTGCTTTGACGCTCGCCTCTAGGGGACAGCGCAATAAGTTGTCCTCTTCAGAACCAGCCTCATCCACATGAAACTCTATGTGAGTCGGGCCGTTGCGACCAGGATATATCGTGCTTGCTATAGAGCAGAATGGGATGTGCCCGATTTCGGCCTGATTACCGGCGGATATAGCAGTTGCCCAGATCGTGACGCGCTGGCCTAGAAGCGGCTGGTACTCGGATGGGTTACAGTATACCTTTATCTGAAAAGAGAACAGTATGAGAACACGTTCAAGACGGGTATCAAAGACAGCATTTGTTGTTGATTGGACGCCTTAAACTTACTGCTATTGCAGCAGTACCATCAGATACGACGAGGAAATAGTATTCCCCGGGAGTAGATATATTGACTAATCGCCCGGCAATCTCATAGTTATGCATGCCTGTCTGGAGTTCTGCGATTGGGCAAGCATCGTACTGTCTCGAAGGTCGGAATGGTTTTGGAAGCGGGTTGACTGCTGCCTCAACCTCAGAGGCCGTGAAGCCATCGCCGACTTTGGCGGGGTTAGAAGGGACATGCACTCCATCTGAGGCTACTTCCCTCGAGTAAAATGATTGGATGGAAGGGAAACGAGAAACCATCTTGACAATTGATTGCAACAGTGTTTGTTGTCACTTGAAAGGGTAGATGAATGTTGCTAAACAGGTGAGAATCAAACAGGTCGAGCTTTCTATATTTGTCTCAATATGTTGGGAGTCGACGACTTACGGAGGGAAGGCCTGGGATAATTACGTAGAGCATCACTTGAATCACCTCTGCCAGATGAGCCACAGAGAAGATGAGGTGGTTATGTTCTTCCCAGTGCCTATAGTTATACACTTATATAAGGAAGGAACTTCCCACCTAGCGTGTATTTATGTTATGGCTAGGCAGGATACGTTGAAACGTGCCTTCTTATATTTCTCTCCCTGCTATTGGATTACCTGAACTGGGCAGGCGTTAGCATGGCACTTGCCCAGAGAGATATAAAAGATATCCAGGGGAAGGTGTAATACTCTAAGTATGACTTGCATCCGAGGCGCTGTTGCAATAGTGAACAACTCTGTCCGCGAGATTGTACTATTGAAATAATAAGTGTAGGTAGCCGCCTCTTCATCGTCGGATCGTTATGTCAAGGCAACATAGTTTCTGATGATTAAATCAAAGCGCCAACAATACCATGATCCTTGGATACCTAGGTAGTTTACTGAGACCTTGCTATCTGTGTTATGTTATGCCTTTGTGCTATTGGCAATGCATCGTTTGCCCCATATCACTGTGAAAACTACATGACGCGCTCGCCATTCCCCACAACCATGAGTCCGGATGTTCTGATCTCAACGGTTGAGTTGTTGATTCAAGTTTTCGGTTGGAATCTTCACTGAGCTCACCTAAAGTCACGATAAAGCAGCTCCAAAATCATTCATAGGGAACGGAGTATCTACGCGCCTTTGTAAAGTAAACACCGAACTCGAGCTGTGGCGTACATTATTCATCAATGCGGATAGTATGTGTAAAGCTTGCCTTCATCCATTTGCATAAATCATTTTATACTACGTACAGTTATTCCTAGCTACGACACTACATTTCGTAAATCAGATATGAACATGAAGTAAGCTGGGATACGTAACGAAGTCTTATAGAAGTTGTCTTCGGCGAGAACATGTCGAAGAACCGCGGAATTACTGTGCCCTCTGTTAAACTAGTAGCTTGACTGCAGTACCGTATCATATTTAAGTCAGAAGCCAAGAGTTCAGGCTCCAAACCCTTCAGAAAATGAATATTTCCACAGAGGACTTCGATCGCGTCTGAATACGCGACATTCATCAGCGCAACGGACGCGCAGACGTATCGAGAAAGACGACTGAACAATCTCAATAGATCTTCGATCCACGTGCTTAACGAGCACACTGTTCCTCTACACGCCATAGATTTCCACGGCGATCCTAAAGTCTGGTGAAAATGGCCTGACGTGGCGCATCGTGGGGCGTTAACGGCCAATATAGCTCATACTTAGCCCAAGGCTGTGACGCGACGAGTGGTAGCGTGGTTGAAGTGGGACTTCTGCCGGGACAAGCGCGATTGCCAGCCAGGATCGCGCCAGGTATGGATGGGCATGATGGCTCCCTTAGAGCGTGTTGCTGCGTCCTAAACCCAGAAGAGACAGCATCTAAGATTGTCGCCCAGGTCGGCGCCGGGGGTATATCTGGGCGCGCGTGAAAGACAGATGATACTATCCTTATGGTGACTCATGCCCATGCCTTCCGCGGAGCAGCGGGGCGTTCATACCGTTCATAGTATGAGATGCTGAATATTGTTATGTGTTGTATGAAAGCTACCAAGGTAGACGGCTTGCGGATCTCTTGGCGTGGCGAGCTATTCACGCGTGAAGCGATTGTGCCGTTGCCCCCTCAACTGGGTGCTCACTTCAAACTATCTGACCTTCCATCAACGCCGGAATAGTGATGCATCACATGGTAGCATAAATCATGTCGTTGAGAGCTATCTCGGAATGATCGTACGAGGCACTTCACTCGTTTTATTCGCCAAGTCTCATTCATCGCTCCGCTCGCGTCGCCACTACATAGATCTTGTTATGTGACTCCAGCTTATTCTATTCATCTGATGCTCCACCTTATTGAAAAGATTATTGACAAGATGCCGGCGCCGGATGCTTGACGTGTCTTTCTCTAGCCAAGTCAGCTCAGTATGAGTAGCTTCAAATAGCTTATTCTATTTTTGATCTCGTTGGCGATGACGAATTTGAAATCGTATGAAATTCCCTTGAGATAGACACGTCGCCAGGGTTGGGTTGATAGCTATTGCCTCTCTGCCGCAATAGGACTTTTGATTTTCTATGACTGTATCGTGTCTGCACTTAGGTGGCTAATAACCCCTCCGTGACATATTCAGGGGTTCAAAATATCTCCACTTGCGCGGACCCCTCTATGGGGCAGCAATGCATGGCATTTTACCGCTTGTCACCAGGCTTTGCCTCTCATCTCAAGAGTTCGGTGGGCCAAACGATACCAAACTTTGACCGAAAAGGCACAGCATGATACAAGCGCTTCCGGCGGGGAACTGGGGGTAAAAGCTAAGGTTTCGATCACGTACAGGATTACATGCTAGTATGACTTGCGTTAAAGATATACCCTAACTTTGAAGAGTATAGTCAGGTCACGATGTGAATGTCCAGGGCCAGGGAGGGGAGAGGAAGACCAGCAAGGTCAATCAGGTGTGGTGGTGAAGCGAAGCGGTGACCGATCCTGGAGGGGCAATCCAGCGAAAGGTACAGATACAGAGCAGTTCAATTGCGACACGCGACATGTTTGTTAATTGATAACCCCCTGATAGGAGCGTCGTGCATACACGCGACCAAGAATGCCTGGTGCATCTGGATCTATCCGTGTGGGTCGAGAGATTGGCCCACACATATGACAGGCTAGGAGGGCACATCATCCCCGCGGCCGATGCTGCACGACCAGCTGGCACAAGGCGGTCAAGCCAGCGATCTCCAACATCTGCGAGGGGCCATATCGTGGTAGGGATGCCGTTGTCGGATGTTTGATGAGTCGCCTCAGGGAGCGGCACAGGCAAGTGTATAAGACGGCCACGTTTGGCACCTGTGTCCTTCTGGTTATGTGCAATACCAGTTACTCGGCATTTCCGAAACACGAAAACTCGCCTTCAGAAGAATAAAACCGACTCTTACGTCTTGTATAGTCTGTATATTACATACAGAATTACAATGGCCGCTGCTTCCGTCCTCATCCCTCTTTCCGTCATTAACCAGAATGGAGGTGTGCTCCCGCCCAGTGCACTTTCACAACAAATTCCCCGCCATGGACGAAGTAGAGGTATGAGTGTGAATGGCAAGAGCGCAGGCGGCAAAGGCTACCGGGTTGTTGAGAATGCCGACGCTACTGTTGCCAAGGCGGTGGCATTCGTGCTGAAGCGCGCCGTCATGCAAGACGAGCTTGACTCGGAAGCGGAGGAAGACGATTATTTGATCTGCGATGCGGAAGGGTGGGTGAGGGTCGCAGAGCTGGTATGTCCATTATGCTTTCTTGTATCTGATTGACAACAGCGACTGACGCGATGCTCTAGTTGGAGCAACCAAGAATGAAGGATCTTGGAATAACGCTCAACGAAATTCGTCACGCTGCGTCCTCGTCAAAAGCGCGCTTCACACTCCGACAGCAACCTAAGTCCGACGCGGAGAAGGCCGAATCCTACCAGGTGAAACGGGACTCGAAGCGCGACAGCACTTCTCAAGCGCCTCTGATTCCAGAGGGGGAGCCGCTGAAGACAGACTCTGAGAACTTGCCAGAATATATTGTCTACGAGACAACATACCAGAACTATCCCCTCGTGGTTGCATCTGGCAATATTAAGAGGGCAGATGGCGCCACACATTTGTCTTTCTTGCCCGTTGCCGCTGCTACAGCAACGAGTCGTCCCAGCAAGGCGGATGTCAGCATCTGGATTCACCTCCGCACTGCGATGGAGCAAGCTCCAGAATTGAAATGGCAATTCACCACGTCGGGTAGGATTGTAACCGTTGCCGAGGAAGTACCCCAAAATCTGTGGAAGAAGGCCGTTGCTCGGCGGCCGGACATCGGGCTACTATTTGAAGACGGCGTAGTGCACAAAGAAATCCCCGAGGGCCTTAGGGGCAAAGGCGCAAAGGGCAAGGCGAAGAGGGGCAAGGGGATGCTGAAGCAGGAAGGCCAAGGCCGGGCTGATAGTGAGTCTGACAGTGTTGAGGAGGGCGTTGAGGAGGAATAAGTGTAAAATGCTGTACCATAATATAGTCTTTGGGCTGCCCGTGACCGGGCCCAATAGTAATAGCGCCTAGTCCAGAAGTCGACTTAACCAAAGAACAGAATGTTCAAACCATCGAACAATGGGGTTTTGAGAGCCCAATGATAGATAAATAGCAGTGGGCGTGATTGTTGTGCTCGCACAGTGAGCTTCAGTTTACCGAGGCTCAACAAGTAGACGTACTGTATGGAGGCGGTAAGCTGTGACTTCTTCAACTACCTGCACAAGCTGCCCTCATAGAAACCCTATAAATCGCATTGCTTCGAACGCAAATTTGCGGCCAGGACGCCATATTCTCTTGTCGCCACCATATTTCGCGTATCCTACTCCCAAGGCTAGACCACTCAAATGGGCTGCGTGTCCGAGGCGCACGCCGGGGTATCGCACGAAGATGCCAATAGCATCGAACACAGCAATGCAAGCCATCGCCTGGCCAACAGGCAGCGAGCCAGGAAGGAAAATAATGCCAATCTGGGTGTGGGGAAACGAGACGCCAACAATGCCAAGCAGAGCGAAGATTGCCCCGCTGGCGCCCATCGAAGACAAGGAGATATTGCGTCGTGGCCAGATCGCTGTCATGTGTTGCGCAAGAGAACTCAAGACGCCAGCAGAGAGGTAGAAGGCCGTGAGATGGGCATTGCTGCCTTTGAAGGTCGGGGAGTAGGCAGCACTGGGCAGAAAGTAGAACAAGCCATACATGTTGAGGCCGAGATGCACGAGACCCCCATGCGCGAAAACCGAGGTGAGGAGGGTGTGGTTCATACCAAACGCCGGTATATGCACGAAGTGAACACGCAGGAAGGGGTTGATGCCGCGTGCGAGGTGAACGGCGGCATTTGCCGCCATGATCCTCATTGTCAACTTCATAGAATCGGAGAATTCGGGTCGCTCAGAGGTTGATCTGCCCATGGTATCCAGCATGCTGTTGGCACGCTGTGTGCCGCTCAAGCGCTCTAACTGCTCGAACGTCTGGATGACTTGGCCACGATCCCAGCGCGACCCCTTCGCTTCGGCGCGCTTCATATCGTGGTACACTTCGTAGGCGGCACATCCAAGGTAGATGGTGCCGCAGGCCCCGAGACTCCATATCACAGGACCGAGAACGGGTATGCGTCCCGAGACGGGTACATATACAGTTATCGGGGGCTGCTCGCTGTAGGATCGTTTCAGCGGCGTAAGTTTCGATATAAGCACTTTCACACGATTCACCTTAGCTCGAAACATACTTTACTAGAACTGTATCAATCACAAGAGTCAAGTAAGCATGTAAGGTAAAACGGATGTTCATGGCAAGGAAGCTACCTAGGTAGGTACCTACCCAGATACAGATGCGAGCGCCACAGAGAGCCGCCACATTGAGGCTTGTATCTCTGTACAAGTTAGGTTACCTAGGCACCTCCTGCATTGCAGGTTAGATTGTTTTTTTGTTCCTGCCTACCTACGCATAGTGTTTCCGAGAAGAAACAGAGAGAAAAAGAGCGAAATAAAATAAATCAATCTAATGGCAATATTAATACTATTGAAGATATTCTTTGTCCTGTGTCTAAGTGCGTTCTCAAGGATAGGTCAGTGTACCTAGCAGCAAGGAGATAAGCCAAACCTAGGTAGGTACACTTTCAGATCCTACTGCAGTAGAACAGTTAAAAGGTCAATCAATTTAGGGGGGTTGACAATCAATTTCAGAATGAAATTCTTCGATATGCTGCCGTCCTAGGTATTTAATTCCTGTATTTCTCGAAGCCCCACTTTGAGATGAATTCTTAACGGGCTGGGATTCAGAGCTTGACAGCTTGGGGATCCAGTTTGCTACCTATGGTGACGAACCTGCATATGATAATGCGATAAGATAAGTGAGCAAGCGATGCGCTGATAGAGGACTAACCGCAATTGGTAAGATGCCCCGCTTAGCCTGGAAATGAGCTGGCCCGTTGCCATATCAACGAAATCAGGTGGATCCAGCGACCTCGGGTTTATTTGGATTGCTTTACTTCGTCCTAGTCCAAGTAATTCAAGTTACATTCATTTTGACACAACTTCTACTGAGACTTTATGAAATGTGCCTTATGGATTGAAAATACCGTGTATATTTCTCAGTAGTTTGTTGAATCAATCCCTTGTCCTGCGTCTTCCTGACATTATTGAACTAGAATGGCCTCGGGTCCAGCTACACCACTCTCTTCTGCCGACAGCGCGACCTTGAACGCCGCTGCGATGGCAACACCTATGTCCACGATTCCGCTCCTCTTTAACGACGAGACCGTCAACTCAGAGCCTATTGAAAGTCGGTCTATAGGCTCCAATCCCTCGCTTCTCCCTCCTCAGAATAGCGAGAACGGTGTCACAGATCAGGATCAGGAAAATGCTTCACCTAGCAAGGCTCGACACAGCCGTGTCTTGTCTGGCAACGGGCTGTCTCCTCTCAAGATCCTCGCCTCTCAAGATACCTCTAATAGCGAAACACGATCTCCCGACAGAACATTTCCCGCTAAGAGCCCCAGGAAGTGGAGTCCTGACAAGCGGTTTCCTGTAAAAGTCAACGGTAGCATGTCTCCTGAGAAGCCCGCCGTACAACATCGCGAGATAACACTGGAGGATGCGCTGGCGGAAAACAAGCACCTTGCAAAAGCTATCGATATCTTCGAAGATGAAGACACAATGATGGAGAATGCAGACGGCGAAGGCAACGACACTTTCATGTCTATGGGCCAAGAGCATGATCAGCTTCAGGATGACGAGCAAGCCGGTCCGGACGACACCATGATCAGCACATTTAGCACTTTCTCTGCCGTGCCTAACTTGACCATGTTCGCTCGCATTGGACACACCCCTACTAAATTCGCCAACGTTGATGCTACACCTACTGTCCGCAGTCGCGTGGACACATCGCCTCAACAAACGCCCCGGCCTGCCGTGAGGCGCGAGTCTGGGAATACTACTAATCTTCTCGACTTCACTGAGCAAATACAAAGCTTTTCTTCCAGATACGCACAACAAATTTCAAACCTTCGAAGGGGCTCGCCGGCAAAATCATCTGCCAATACCATCGCTGTCACGCCTAAGAAACGGCAACCTGATCTCCTCGACTTCGACATTCCGCCTCTCCCCACACCTCGCAGCATCCCTACAATAACGCCTAGAGAGCTGGAGTCTCTCAAGTCGGGCTTCTTATCTGAAATCAGTAGCCTCAAGGCGTCCCTAAGTGGCAAAGAGGCAGAGGTTCTGTCGCTGAAGACAGCCGTCGCAGACGCCGAGAAGCGCGTTGGTGAGTGTATGGAGGAGCTGCGCGAGGTCAAGGGTGTCAAAGAGGCTCTGGTCGAGCAACAGGAAAGCTGGGAGAAACGTGGCAGAGATATGGAAGCTGTCCTGCGCAAAGTCAAGGAAGAGATTGTGCGCAGCCAACGGGAGCGAGATCAACTTGAGTCCAAGCTTGAAGAGAGCGAGAAGCGTCGCGAGGCTGCTGAGATTATGGCTCAAGAGGCCGAAAGCAAAATGGCGGCCATGCGAGCTGGTAAAAACAACACGGACACCTCGTCAGATGCTGGAAACAAGTCTCCCGAAAAGAACAGGCTCCCTGGGTCACGCGAGGTCGAGATTGCGGTCGAGAAGGTGTCCCGTGAGTTGCATGCTCTCTACAAGAGCAAGCATGAGAGCAAGATCACTGCCCTAAAGAAAAGTTACGAGAACCGGTGGTCTAAGAAGGTCCATGAGCTTGAAGCCAAGGTCGAAGAGCTTATCGAGGAGAATGAGAAGATTCGGCTTGGTCGGGATGCCACAATGACTAAGGTTGACCCGAACCAGTCTATCATTGATGACGAACGCAAGGCTCAAGCTGTGAAGGATTCCACGCAGATCAAGGAGCTCAATGCCGAGATTCAAAAGCTCGGCGCTGTGATCACCAGCGTCAAGTCCGACAACCAAGAACTTCGACTGCTGCTGGAGAAAGAGCGCGTCGAGAAGGGCGAATTAGTACAACTGGCCGAAGAGATGATGTCGATGCAGAGCTTTTGCCAGACAGAGGCACCACAACCCCCTCCCTCAGCTGCCAAGCCAGAACCCACGTCTACCGACAATTTTCGCAGCAGTGTGGGGCGAGGAACCGGGCTACGACCTCCAACTTCCGTGAAGAAACCTGCTCAGAGCAGAATTGGTGGACTTGGAAACGAGCGCAAGGCTGGTGGCCTTCCTCGCCCTGGTAGTGGTATGGGTGGCAGAAGCGGCATCATGAGCTCTATTGAAAAGATGGGCAATTATCGCGGACGGGGCGACTAATTCGTCATGTTTCGCAGCTTTGCTTTCGACGATTTTTAGTTGTGGGCTGGCAAGGAGTTTAGCTTGCTAGTCGTGGTGCTTTGACATTCTGGATTAGAGGAACGACATGGCATGGCATGGCGATCTTGAACAGAGTAATGACTTGTAGTGTTGTTCTACGGTGCACTCATAGGCGTCTCGGTTGGGATTGATGATGCGATACGTTCAGGTTAGACAATTTTAATGAGCTAAAGGACATGGCACGTGGACGTTTGTTCCACCTACGTGCCGTGATGACCTTCAAATTGAACAATCCCCTGCCTGTCTAGGTTCGTGATAATTGATGCCCTTGTTACCTAGTGCTACCAACATGGGGATACTCTGGCAGCCATCATCACCGCGAGCTTTAGCATCCTCTCACGTGCAAAAAAAGCCAATGTGATAGTGATGAGCATAAGTCCATCATAGCTTGACTAATATTAGATACCCTACTTTAATCTACAAACAGTATTGCGCCTCTTCATAGACACCTTGTTTGCTCAATGGTATGGATCACAGCTCTCGCCGATTGCACGGATATCGCACCCAATATTAGCAAAGGCAGACACGTCACTGTCGTACCCGTCTTCCGCAATGGAGCTGTATACGGTGACAGCCCAGCACCGATAGCCAACAAACGCTCACTCTACCGTTGCTGTTCATTCGCTTGCCACACAAGCTCGACATACCCAAAGTCGGACCGGTAGTACTCCTGGGGGGCTCGGGTTAACCGTGACCCAGAGGCCGGTGATAACCATCCCACGCAGACTTTACCTATGATCAGTCATGGAAGGTAAAATAGTGCTCCTACATGAGAGGAAACTCCAGAAGTGAGTTGATATGATACACCTTCCAAGTTATATCAATACAAAGGAAATATGTTATACCATGTCTGGATATACATTCATCCTAGCACAGTGATATGGTTGGCCCACTTTCTCGTGATATATTACAGCACGGAATTGCGGCCCGTCTAGTAGAGCGGGGGTTCCAAATTCGACCACGACGTGTGGCAGCAAGTTGCCACAATGAATCGGACTCGGCCGAGAGAGGGACGCAATAGCCGGCGTCTCCCCTCCACACCAAAGGACGCGGTCTTCGCCGACCTTAGAAGCATGCGTTAATACTCCAATATAACGTATTCGTTGTACAGAAGGGATGCGTGAGCCCGTGACCGCGCTTCGAAACGCACTGGTTACGAGGTCATATGGGTCTCAGTAGCCCTGTGAGACTGTTTCAACGAGTTTGTTCAGCCCTCGCTATTTTAAAACTTGGAGCAGACACCGTAAGAATAAAGACCGAAGTGAAGCGCGTTGTATATACCTAGATCTACAGGAGGCTGTAAGGGAGCCTTCAGAATGGTCAGTGACACTTTTGGGCCACAGGATGTTCTTATCATTTAAAGCTATCTAAAGGCCCTGTATTCACCCCTCCTGATAGTGTCGGCGATCCTGTTGCACCCTATATACAGGACTCTCTTTGCTCCCCCAATATCACACAGTACATTACTATACCTTATACCTGACAGCTGATATTAAACTGTGAAGCTGCCTCTTTTCGAAGATGAATTTAGCTATATAAGTTGCCAGCCCAGGTCAGTATGTGCCTACTTTCCAAGGTAGCTTTTATGAAAAGCAGTTCAAAGTCTGATGTGTAAGATCGTTATCAGTCTCTATTACGGCTTACGAGATTATATTTCGTGTACTTACAAGGAAAAGATCGACATAGTATAATTTATTTCATTGTGGAAAGCAGAGCGACGATGCCTGCATTCCATTGCTGCTTTCCGACCACCTCCATCTATATATCTTTAAATCCTCCTATGAGTTGGTCTTACGAAGACCCTTCTACATAACCTCCCTCTTCTGCCTCTATAAGTCATGTTCGTATCCATCCTGTTATCACAAGGAATACTCTATATGTACTTAGTTTGAAAGTTATGTCCGTGGCTTTGTAATGAAGATTCATACCTACCAAGAACCTTGTTGTCAGGAGCACCCTCTGTGGCGGTGCTTGCGAGCCAGCGCAACTTGGATGGAGAGAGGATCATACACATGATATTATCATAACAGTGACTTATAGTAGGACGACATGGCCAATTGACATGCTTGGAATGTATCAAGTCCAACGATAGACTCAGCAGATACCATATCCTCATATCAAACCAAGTACTTCATTTGAAAGCCCCCTGATGATTTGTTGTGGCGGTGCGGCCACATCTGCCTGTACTTGGCTATTAGATGTGTGGGGCAGATGGATGATCTCACCGAGGGATGTCATCGCTTGACCGCTATCTACATACAGACTATAGTATAGACTATGCATTAAGCAGCTGGACTTAAGTAGTGTTTATACCCCAGTATCTGACTAAGTTGGGCTCTGACCGTTTTCTTTTCTTCCTTCTTTTTCTTTTTTCTTTCACCCTGGAATCGGACAAATCTAGCAAGGTATGACTACCTTGTATATCTATCCTAGTAGGTCTTATTGAGTAGTGAGTGGATGATTTGGCTTCACTGAGCTGACAAATTCCATACTAACGTGATCATGCGCCAACGCGCTCCTCAGTATGTTTGCTGGTTTGGTTGGCTTGAGCAACTTCCATGCCACATGAGAGTTCTGTGGAAGTAAGGGAGCCGGACACACTCCACTCTCATTCACGCTACAATTCTGCTACGTGCGTACACGTCTTCCCTCCCTTTGGCAATTTCCTCTTGACCGCCTGTAGCACCTTGGATCGAGATCCGTGGTCTTGTGGTCTGCCAAAGTCGTGTTTGCGTTTCACCAGGACGCTCCATGCAATGTTATTTATTCCACCAATGCCATCGCTCATTATCCCCTCGACTTTGAGAACCACGATGGCCCAAAATGCCTGCATCAATAAATGGAACTACGCCACGCGAGGATACCTATGACTGGGTTCCTTTGAATGCATGGAATCAATATGCGCCTCGGAGCTACAATCGTTTCTTATTATGTTTTGAGGTGCCCAATGAGATACAGGCTGCAGCTATCAGCCACATCAAGTCTTGCGCTGTAAAGCTTGGGGAATATCACCCTGTGCTTAAGTCATCCCTTAAAGTGGATGACCCTATCGCCTGTATGGACATCGCGGTTCGATACGACATTCCGGTTGAAGTGCACGACATCAAGGAGAAAATTGGGGTTGCATACGCCCATCTTAAAGAGAGAGGATTTCCCGCTTCCGAGTTCGTCGGCCCGATATTTGACGTTGCTGGAGGCGGCATTGTACATTCTCTAATTCTACGCATCTACATCGTCGACGGCGGACTGCTTTTGGGAATCCACCTCCATCATACTTTGGGCGACGGAAAAGCTATAGATAATATCATCACTTGGTTTTCTGCAGAGACGCGTGGAGACTCGTATGACACCAGATCGGTCCTCTTCGAAAGTGTCTTTGATCGGCACTACGATCACCCTGGCGAGGTAGCTGATCATCCGCTCACCCCTGAGTATATCAGTCAGAAAATTCCAGAAAGAAGGCTGGTTTCAACGCCTCTCTCCCATGATCGTGTGAACAGCAAATGGACAGGCAAGATTTTCGTGTTCTCGCTCACTACTATAGTCGCAATGCAAAATCATTTGCAGCAACTTGGAAACGTGGGACGACCTAGCACATCAGTCATCCTAATGGCTTTGTTATGGGCTTATACCGTAAAGGCGCGGACTGCTGCGTCCTCGGTACCTAATGCAACTGCTCCTATGCACGGCAAGCCGGTGAACGACGAGGCGGACCATTCACGGCTCCTGACCATTGTGGATGCAAGGGGAAGGGTATTCTGTGAAGAACAGTCACAGCGTTACTTTGGTAACGCAGCTGAGGTAGCTCTTGCGAAATTGCCCACAACTGACCTACTCAAGGCATGCGAAAGAACCACGCCAGTCACAGACTTGGGCATAGTAGCAAAGCAACTCGAGCCGATCTTCCGCACAGTACAAGGGTCAATCGAGGCGGTAGACTATAACTCCATGTTCGAACGACACGTGCTGTACGTTCGTCTACCAGACCCGCGGAAGTTAATATTTGACTTATCTCCGGAGGATACGCGGTCGTTTGTGTTCAACTCTTGGCGGTACCTTGGCATGAACGCCGGCCAAGAGTGGAACATCACCGGAACTGACGGCGCGGGGTACCCTGATGCGATACGACGAGCGGGCGGCCAGTGGAATTGGCCAGCGGCGGTGTTCCTACCTACACGGCCGGGATCTAGTGAACTACAAGTCATGATCACGATTGAGGAGGATGCTATGGAGCTGCTACTCAAGGACGAAGGATTAATGGGGGGAGTTGCTAGAGTGATCGATTGATGGAGATGTCTGTGATATAGACTTTTCAAACGTAGGAGGTAGACGAACGCGTCACTTGTAGGATGACTGGGCACTATGTCGGAGAAGGAGGGCTATGCAATATTATGCCTCTCAGGAAGAAATCACGTTGGCTCAGGGATAAACACCAAGATTGGCTACCGAACATAGAGATAGCCGAGATACGATTTCACCGCTGCATGATTTGGTACTATTCCTGCTTTATTCGATCTCAAACGAGAAATTGATCGTATCCCTACTTACTTGTATGAATGAGTGTGTTATTAACTATGAACAGCCCCAAGACATGTAGCTCAGGGCTCATTAAGCCCAGGGTGGGTTGATGGTTTGATTACAAACTTTTGGAGACACCTCAAACGTGGACAATACGCAGCTAGCATAGCCACGTTGACTTTGTTCTTGACTACCGCTTCGCAGTAAGCGAGTCAACTGACGTATATCCTTAGTGTAAATGTACAACGATGAAGGTATGTGGCTTTTGCCCCCTTTAGCGAGAATTAAAAGGAAAATGAAGCTAGAATTTACACATAGAACATTGTATTTCTGACATTAGGATGAATCGCCACCAAGCTACCGTCTGGAGGTCGACTGGGGGCACTTGTTCCCACCGAGCTGGTGTCGGGACTCGACAGTGGTGAAGGATCGAAGAACTTGTGCAAGTAACAGCGAGCTCTCCTGCAGACCAAATCGGCATAGTATGCAGGCGGACAAATGCTCACAGCCTTTGTAGCTCTTCCGAATAAGTAGCACATGTTATGCGTTATGTCCTCGAGGGTGTCCGCCGCCGTTGAGAACTGCGCTGGTACCTTCGTATGTCGGAAGATCTGGTCGTAGACGACGTAGTAGTGCGCCGGCCGTGCAGTCCCTTGGATTGCTGAGTGCGCTTGCAGGAAGAAATCCCAGTTGCGAGCCTCCGTGACGCCACGATCCACAACAGTGCCGTTCTTCGGGTTTCCACCGCGGTCAGCATCCTCCATCTTTGTGGGGTAGAAGCGCGTGTTGTGGCGCTTCCCCACGATGATGATGGTGATACGGGGCTTGCCGGCCCTGATGTCGGACGGCGGATACACGGCTTCACAGGCTCTGCGAAGAGCCGGCAGTTCCTGATTCAGGACGATGCTATACTCGCCCTCAGAAACCCCGTCTCTGTAGACGAGGATGTTTTCTGGCAAGATCTTGTTCTTTTCCTTCCATAGCAGTAGACGTGACTTAACCATGGTGTCTAGATCGTTCACCATCTCTTGGCGGGCTGGTTGAATACGCATGTCTGCAGGCCATTGTCCTAACCATTCATCAGTCGATGCGACGACGCCTGCAACACTGGGGGCGTTCGACGAGGATCCTGGGGATGGATGAGTGACGTCGATTCCGACGACTATAGTCTTTTTCTGTCCGACAAAACCTAGCTTGGAAGGATCAAGCGCGTGGTTTCTGCCACCGAGTTTAAGATTGAACTTCAGACCGACGTTCGCTAGATACTGAGGATTGGCTCTGGAAAATTTTGAATCGAGCACGCAAACGTTCAGGATACCCTCCTTTACATCACATACGTATTTGACATGATTATATGCGACAGTCATTTCTGCATCAGGGATAATTACCAGAATCAGCTTCGGCCGTTTGGGGTTGACGGCAAATCTGTGTATCCACAGATCGATCTCAGACTCCAAATGCTGCTTATCTGTGACGATATGCTGCCCCGGCATGTAGTTGTTAACCGAAATGCCAAGTTCTCTAAGCTTGATTTGTAACTCGTCTACCTTGGTGATAAAACTCTGGTCTGGGGTCGGAAATTTTTGGCTCTGCAAAGAGATGCGAAAATAAGTCCAGGAAGACAGATCTGATTTCGTGGAAAATTTGACCGATCGTAAATCCCAGCTCCCGAACCTCGGAAATGTCATACCGGTCCCAGAATATTTGATGGCCGGGGCATCCAACGTCCGACCTGGGACTGTAATCAATTTCGGCGGTACATGTATATCGAAGGCATTCTTTGAGATTGTTAGCTTGTAAACTCGGCAAGTCAAGGATACTCGCACCATTGTCGTATTAGTAGGGTCGAACCCTAGCAACTGGCCAGATGTAACGATTGACCGAGCATTTTGAGCAGGTCGCCTTACAGCAAAGCGAATCATTTTCTGCCCCTGCGACGGGCTAAGCTTTGTTCCCGCGGGTTGACCTGGCATGACATGGCACACTGCAGCTGGTAAATACGAGGGGTTATCTTTTCCCCCTACGTTAATGACGGGCAACGCTGGGTCCTGTATCACTATATTATATCCTGTAACTGTGAGCATTGATTACGGACGTTCGGCATTGTCCAAGCCTTACTTTGTTTAAAGAAATCAAAGACACTGATATAGCTTCCTGATGATGTTGAGGCCGGACTGGGATTCGCACCTTGTGCGCCTTTCTTCTTGCCTCTGCCTGTGACAGACGCGGGCTTGCTTGAGGTGGCAGCAATCGAAGTATCTAAAAAGAACTGTACATCTTTCGCGCCAGACCCAAATTGTGGCACTATTGGAGGGTGTGCCAAATTACGGCCATCGTCTCTTGTTGCGAAGCCTTGTATAGTTTTGATCCTGGGAATGCGCTGGCCTCGGCTGTTCGTCCTCTTGATGTGTGTTACGTCAATAGATAACCTTTTTACAAACTTTAGAAGCCCAAGTTTATTCTGACCATTGTCTGATGTGTAAGCAATCATGACCTTATCGAGAGGTTTGTCGTCATAAAAGACCATGTTCTTGACTTGAACATTGAGTAGAATGCGAGAAGTCGCGGCTCGGACACTCATGAAAAAGCCTCGGATGACTTGTAAACCGGCTCCAAGGCTCGTTCGGTCCTGAGCTGCTGGTGTAGCGTTCATGCTGAAATGGCGACTTGCCGCTATGGTTGCTACCGAAGACTCGGCTTTTGGATAGTGACCTAATATGATATCCAGCGCTTGAATTATTTCATCTTTAGAGCCAAACATCAAACCTGCTTGTGTCGATGTCAGATGATTGATAAGTTCGGAAAGCGATAAGGATCCCGTCAAGTGAATGCTGATACGATATTGCATGGCATTTGGTGCAGGGGCATCTTCCTCCTCTGACTTGTAAGTGACAAGATACCTGTCCTCTTCAACATCAAGTTCGTCACGAGAGATCAGGTTTGATTTGAAATCCGTCGCAATATTCTGCTTGTGAGGGAGGAAGTGCTCATCTATGAGCAGCTTAACAATCTGTTTAGCTTTCTTGCCTGCTGGTCTTCTCCCTGTCCCGTTCGCTGCAATGTCAATGCTATAACGATATAGGTCTAAATCATTCGTCGAGCAGAGATTGAAGTAGTTGGCCCAGAGTAAGACCTCCGCTCCTCTGACTCCATACCCTGGTCTCTGTGGATTTGTATCGCTCGTTAACTTTTTTTTCACCTCAACAGCGGATTTATTTTCGATCCGCTCGACTTCTTTATCTGGATCAGGACGCCGTTCATGATCTTGACTGCAAGTACACCCTTCGTTAGTAAATGTGTAAGACTTGCAAGTTCAAAATGCTGAGCTTGCCTGAAAATCTCGACCTCAACAGGTGCTCCACGACCTCTTCCTCTGCCTCTTACTCCCCCTCTTGAACTTTCAGAGTCCCGGCTCCCTCTGCCGTGTCCTGCTTGTTGTGACCAAGAACTCCCGCGGGATTCTGTCGCAGGGTGAAAGGGTATTGTTTGGCCGCCGCGGCCTCCACCTCTACCTCGTCCAGGATGAAAAGGAATCCCAGACATTCTTGGAAGTTGTAAAGCAGGGTTTGAAGGATGAGAGAGATTATTTCGTTTGCTTCACATCGGAGGAGGGTAAAAGGTTTGCAGGATATTAGGAGCCCGCTGCATCTGATGCACCGCTAAAGTTTGGTCAGAATCTTACATGCGGGGAAATTCCTATTAGAAATGAATTATAGATGCCAATGGCGGTCTCTCTCGAGCCGCATCGAATGTCATGTTGGGCTAATGGGATGCGTCAAGCTGACATCACCTGCGTCGAGCCTACGTCAACGCCGGACTGCAGAAATGAAAGAACCCCGGTCTTGAAGTAAAGCCGATGAATAAGTATTAACACGTATATGAACGGGTCGCAAAGAAGACTCAGGTCTTTAGGTACTGGACGCGAATGCAGTCATCAAACCCCCGTAAGCCCTTCGAAAGCACATCAAATGATAGGCCTCTGTCTAGTTCAAGATCGACTAAGCTTACCTAGATTTAATATATTATCACAACAGCGAAGCTTCGGTCTTCTCGCCATGTAACTCTATATGCGATAAAACAGGTGTGGTGTGACACAAACCGCCATGTCGCTGTGGTTGGATGGCTGTCTCCGCTCCAATAGATGCAAAGTGCAGTAATTAGGCACCCGAACTGCCGATACCCGTTTGCTCCTCCGGGGTGGCTGGAACTGCTGTTTATTTGAATGCCGTACCGTTCTCCCTTTCTACCTCATCACTCATTGAGTCAAGATGTCGGGCCAGAAGAGCACTCCCCGAAGCATTCGACTCCGAACACTCTTCACGGTAGTGCTCAAAGGCGAGAAGACCATCGACAGCAAGAACGCCAAATTGTTTCTAGAAGCAGTATGTGATCAAGAAAACAAGGTGCTATGCGTGCAGAGACTCCAAGCCAGCGAGCACGGCCGTGCTGCTTTTCAATCCGCCCTTAGCTCAAGCACTGAGCTTTCATTTCTTCGCGAATCAATCACCGCCATCCTCCAATACCTCTCCGTCCCCGAACTAAAGACTCTATGTGCTGGAGCAGTCTTGCAACAATTTATACTCAACTTTGTAGAAGCTGAACTTGTTTGGGACGCATACGTTGCTGCCTTCAAATCCGGTCAGCTGGACGAAGGCGGAGAAGATGTTTTTTCATGGCTCTTGTTAGAACTTCTTGCTCTACCTAAGGAGAGCGCTACTGCATTTATACCGCTCGGAAGAGATGTAATTATTGAGAAGAAGCTTCTGGGGTCGACCAAACAGGACGTCCGCTCACGGGGCCATAGAATCAAACACATTATTGAAAATCTGGTCGCAGGACATTCGGCTAATACAAGCGGACCCGGAGGTCGGCACGACAATGATTTCGCCCAAATCAACAGGATCGCAATCCTCCCTACTGCTGACGAACTTTCTGTTAATGACCCTTACCTTCCACGTGCTCACGAGACCGACACTCTCGCGCAACGACCAGATGGACTAGCATATCATCTAGACGGCCAGTTTCGTCTGCTCCGTGAAGACATGGTACGCGATATGAGGGAGGAGATACACGTGGCACTCCACATGGAGAAGAAACAGCGGCGAGCGTTTTCGGTAGAGCATCTCTCAATGGTGGGGGTACATTGTGACGGACGCAGCCCATGGGCTATAAAACTCCAGTGCATGGATGACCTTCCACAGATTCCCAAGAAGAGCGAAGCAATGCGACGGAAATTCCTGAAAGACCATCCAAAATTCCTAAAACATGAGTCATTATCCTGTGTCATTGCTGACGGCGAGGTTGTTACGCTGGGTACATTGATTCGTGAAGAGGAGCTTCTCGCAAAACAGCCGCCGGTTCTATGTTTACAAATTCCAGGGGCTAACTCTGAGCGAGCGTTGCGCGGTATCAAGGAAGCGAAGGACGTCAAACTAGTGCAGTTGAACACCGCCTTGTTTTCTTACGCGCCGATTCTGAAGCAGCTACCTGAAATCAAGGAGTTGCCTTTCGAGGACGAGATACTTCGCTGGAATACCGAGTCGAGATCCAACCCGCCGGGCTACCTGCTCCCACCCACGGTTGAAAAGTTATTGGGAAAATTAGTCAATAATCCTTCTTCTGATATTCAGGATGCTCTTGGACTTCCCAGCCCGACGACTTTGGATAAGTCACAAGCTGCCTGCTTTGTCACTGGGATGCTTAACAGGCTGAGTGCAATTCAAGGGCCACCAGGTTAGTCCTTTTCCCTGGGAGCGGATGGGGAATCTTGACTGACGATGAACAGGGACAGGGAAATCGTTCATTGGCGCGTTGCTAGTTAAAAGTATCTTCAGCCATTCCGATGAGAAAATACTCATTCTGACATACAAACACCATGCGTTGGATCAGTTCATTGATGATTTGATCACCCTGGGTATTCCGAGAAAGGATATCGTTCGCCTCGGCTCTTCTAAGAAGGCTACTACATCTGTCCAAGACCTTTCCATGAGAGATGCTTCACAACAGGTGAAGCTGACGCGAGAGCAATGTGACATTCTCGACTGGAGGAGAGCAGAGGCGAAGGAGGAAGGAAAGAGTCTCGAACAGGCGTTCACAAGTCTGGAGCAGCAAGCTTCTTCAAGAGACGAAATCCTAGAACATCTTGAGTTTCTGTCCGAGGGTCCCCCCTTCTTCTCAGCCTTCCAGGTCCCAACAACAGACGATGGGACAACTTATGTAGGAAGAAAGGGCAAAGCGATTGATAGGTTCCATCTACTAGAACGTTGGTGTCGAGGAAAAGATGCGTGGCCATTTAAGAGAGAAGCGCAAAAATATCGCGAGGTATGGGATATCAAAGCGTCCGACCGAATGAGACTACAGCAACAATGGAAAGCCGAAATTCTGAGAGAAAGGCTGGAAGCTGTCCAAACAGCTGGTCATAGCTACAATCAAGATCTCGAGCAGATCGCATCGGTATACGCGGAAAGAGAACTCACGGTCTTGCGGTCAAAGCGCATCATTGCCTGCACTACAACAGCTGCGGCGAAATATGTGCAAATACTGAACTCGGAACGCCCTGGAGTTGTTCTTGTGGAAGAGGCGGGAGAAATACTCGAGAGCCACATTTTGACCGCACTGGGTCCGACTACGAAACAGCTCATTATGATCGGCGATCACAAGCAACTCCGACCGAAAGTGAATTATGCCCTTAGCGTCGAAAAGGGCGATGGATATGATCTCAACATATCTCTCTTTGAACGACTGATTCTGCGAGGGTACCCTCATCACACTCTACTGCAACAACATCGTATGCGACCGGAATTAGCGAAGTTCGTGAGGGAATTAACATATCCAAATCTTGTTGACGCCGCTGGTACAAAGAATCGCCCAAACGTCAAAGGACTGCAGGACAATATTATCTTCCTAAACCATACACAGATGGAGGAGCAGATGCATAACATCCGCGACTGGAAAGACGGCGCATCTCCCTCGACGAAGAGGAATGCGTATGAGATACAGATGGCAATAAAGTGCCTGCGTTATTTAAGCCAGCAAGAAATTAACACGCCTACAGAGAAAATTGTTATTTTGACCCCTTACCTTGGCCAGCTCCATCTCCTGAGAGACGAGCTTAGTAAGGACAATGACCCAGTACTGAACGATCTTGATTCACATGACTTAGTCAAAGCTGGCCTAGTGTCCTCTGCAACAGCTCAAGTCAACAAGCCAAAGATTAAGATATCCACGATAGGTGAGTTCGTCGAAGCAGCCCCGTGAAGTCCAAACGCGCTGACAATTAGCAGACAATTTCCAGGGCGATGAGAGCGAGATCGTTATTGTGTCATTAACCCGAAGTAACAGTAATGGTGATATAGGTTTCATGCACTCTCCAGAACGACTCAACGTGCTTCTCTCGCGGGCTCGGAATGGCCTTATCCTTATCGGTAATGCAGAAACGTTCATGAGCTCGAAGAAAGGCGGACAGCTGTGGAGACGGTTTATGGATATGCTCAAGGCACAAAAACATATCTATGACGGGCTACCGGTAAAGTGCGAGCAGCATCCTACGCGATTTGCTATTCTGCGCTCCCCTGAAGATTTCGACAAAGAATGTCCGGATGGTGGATGCAAGGAACCTTGGTAAGCCTTTCCATACCATGATTAAGGACTTAGCTAACTGAGCGCAGTGGCGTAACTTTGAAATGTGGCGTGCACAAGTGCCCAAGGAGCTGTCATCATCGCTCTGACCACTCTAAAATGAGATGCGACAGGATTGTCGAGGTCAAATGCACGAAAGGACATGTGCAGAAACGCAAGTGCTACGAAAAGCAGCCCTTGAAATGCAAACAATGCGACACGGAAGAGAAGAGAACAACGAAGATCTTGGAAAGAGATATGGAGCTTCAGGACAGACGGCTGAAAGCTCAAGCGAAACATGACGTTGATATCGCAGAACTTGATTTGCAAATACGGAAGATACGGGAGGAGGTCGAAGACAAAAAGGTTGCGCAAGAGAGGGCACAAGCATTGGAGCAGAAGAAGAGCGATTTAGAGGCTTCTCAGCGCTTGGCGACTCAGGCATTACAACAAGCTTCTCAGAAAGCTTCTCAAACTAACAACGCGCCGGGGACAATTTCCCAAGCCTCCCCTCCACAACCCCCAACCCACCAGCCCACAAGTCTGACAACCAATGATAAAGGTAATGAGAGAAAAGCTCAATCATCAGGGACACAGGATCGGAAGACTGTGACCACGCCTAAATTGCCTGCTTCGAAACCAACGGCTCCGAAGAAGAGCGCGTCGGAGCTAGAATGGGAGCGGCAAAAGAGAGTGGAGGGGGCATCTAATCCCGCCATTGACGACCTGATGGCGCTTACTGGCCTAGAAGAGGTCAAAGAAAAATTCCTCGACATCAAAGCTAAGATCGAAACGGTGGCAAGACAGGGTATAGATATGAAGAAAGAAAGAATGGGTATGGTGATGCTAGGCAATCCGGGAACAGGTATGCTATACGCCGGGGTGCGTGCGTGCGTATCGGATCTCCCTATTGACGACCATTCATAGGCAAAACAACGGTGGCACGCATATATGCGCGCTTCCTTGCTCTCGTGGGTGCGTTACCTGGCAAAGAGTTTGTCGAGATTACAGGCTCCGGACTAGCAAATGAAGGCATTGCCGGCACTAAGAAGATGATAGAAGGACTAGTGAAAGCCGCCGGCGGCGTCTTTTTCATCGACGAAGCATACCAGCTCGCATCTGGAAGCAACTTTGCTGGAAAGAATGTGCTAGATTTTATCTTGGCAGAAATCGAAGACCGAAGAGGGACCATCGCCTTCATATTTGCAGGTTATACGAAGGAGATGGAGAAGTTCTTTGAGCATAACCCGGGTTTTGATAGTCGAATGCCTCACAGGCTGACCTTCGCTGATTATTCGGATCAATGCTTATTGAGCATGTTAAATGGCATGATCGAGAGAAAATATGGCGGCCGAGCTATTCTCGAGGACGGCGGATACGGCCTCTACACTAGAGTGCTCATCAAACGTCTAGGGAGAAGGCGCGGTACGGAGGGATATGGAAACGCGCGCGCTTTGGAAAACATTTGGGCACAGGTTACTGAACGCCAAGCTTCCCGGTTAAGAAAGGAGCGAGCTGGAGGGCTTTCGCCGGACGACTTGCTCTTTACGAAGGAGGACCTTATTGGACCCGAACCAAGCGGAGCGATCAAAGACAGCGATGCGTGGAAGGAACTTCACTCCATGGTAGGACTGGAAAAGGTCAAGAATTCAGTAAAGTCTCTTGTTGATGCCATCCAACGGAATTATCTCAGAGAACTGAAGGAACTGGAGCCACTCGGCTTTACACTTCACCGGGTGTTCCTTGGCTCCCCTGGCACGGGTAAGACGTCGATTGCCAAGCTATATGGCTCAATATTGGCCGACTTGGGTTTACTATCAAAGCGAGAAGGTATGTAAAATCTTCTACAGCAAGATACATTGCTTATCTGATGCTGATCACTACTTGTAGTCGTTGTCAAAAATCCTTCTGATTTCGTAGGATCGGCATTAGGACAGTCGGAAGAGAATACAAAGAATATTCTAAAGGCGGCAGCAGGAAAGGTCCTGGTGATTGATGAAGCCTACGGCCTTGACGCTGGTGGAGGGGTCGGCGGTGGCCAAGCAGACCCTTACAAGACTGCCGTCATTGACACCATCGTGGCCGAGGTGCAGAACACACCGGGAGAGGACTTGTGTGTCCTTCTACTTGGGTACCAGGAACAGATGGAAGAAATGATGAACCACTCCAATCCGGGCCTCGCCAGACGATTCCGGCTCTCTGACGCATTCTACTTCGACGACTTCAACGATGAGGACCTAATGCGGATTCTTGAGTTCAAATTGAAAAAGCAAGGCTTGAAGGCAACAAAAGAGGCTAAGCAAACCGCAATCCAAGTCCTCGCCCGCGAGCGAGATCGCCCGCATTTTGGTAACGCTGGCGCTGTGGAGAATATGATCTCACGCGCAAAAGAACTAGAACAAAAGCGTACCTCTGCCGCTGGTACAGGCAACTTCAACCCGGACATCACGTTTCTTCCGCAGGACTTCGATGAGGACTATGACAGAACAAGTGGTGCCGGACTAAGCTGCAGAGATCTGTTTTCTGACGTTGTGGGGTGCGAAAAGCTCATTGATCAGCTTGAGAAATATCAGCGAATCGCCAAGAATATGAAGGTGCATGGGAAAGATCCTCGCACTCAGATTCCTTTCACTTTTCTATTCAAGGGTCCTCCAGGTAAGACAGCAGACTTCCAATTAGAGTGACTATGAATTCTGACTCGGTCCCGGATAGGAACTGGAAAAACGACAGTGGCACGAAAGGTCAGCCAACTTTACTATGATATGGGCATCTTAGGGTCAAGCAACTATATCGAATGCTCTGCGTCTGACCTTATAGGCCAGTATGTTGGACAAACTGGACCAAAGACTCAGGCGAAATTGACGGAAGGCCTGGGCCGGGTTCTTTTTATAGACGAAGCATACCGCTTTTGCGACGGCAGCTTCGGCACCGAAGCCGTGAACGAACTGGTCGATTGCCTAACGAAGCCGAAGTATATGGGGAAGATCGTCGTTATCCTCGCCGGCTATAGCAATCAGATTGACGAACTATTACGGCTCAATCCTGGTCTTTCTAGCCGCTTTCACGAGGAAGTAGTCTTCGAGAATATGGACCCGGAGAAATGTCTGGAACTCTTGTATCGCCAGATCAAGAAGCAAGAAATAGAGATTACGCCACCGACAGACTATATCTCGTCTGAGGAACGTCAGAAGTTACTTGATGCTTTCGCCGAATTGTCTAAGTTCCAGTCATGGGGAAACGGTCGGGATGTGATAAACATCGCTAAAGATATCTGCTCCAATGCATTTGCTAGTAATACGTCCTCAGGACTAACAGCAAGCGTCGACGATATTCTCCTCTATCTAAACAAGACGCTCCAGTCCCAGAAGTCGAGAAATGAGGTCAGAACGAATCCCGAAACCTCGGAAAACTTATCCAAGTCTAAGGGCTTACCAATCCGTACGAAAAGCCCACCAGGAGCTCCCAGAAACGCTGTCTCTATGACGTCGAAGGTCAATATGGCTGAGCCGATTCCCCCGCAAGAGGACGAGTCACATGACAAAGCCGACTTGCGAACGACTACAGATTCTTCGCCAAAACGTGACCCTGGCGTATCTGACGAGGTGTGGCAACATTTACAGAGAAGCATTGCAGAGGAAAAGGCTCTAGAGCAAGCTCGGGAGCTGTTCATTGCAGCCCAACAGAGAGAATACGAAGCGCAGAAAGCCGCTGAGGAAGTGAGACTTGAAGAACTCCGACGACTGGAAGAAGAGAGGCGCAAAGCAGATGAGAAGCGTCGCCAAGAGATTGAAGAACAGCTGCGAAAGGAGAAGGAGCGGATTGAAGCCGCCTTGAGAGCAAAGAGAGAGGCCGAAGAGATATTGAGAAAAGCCCAAGAAGAAGCAGAGAAGAAGCGACGCCAAGAAGCGATGGTCCAGAAGAAGATTAAAGCTATGGGAGTTTGCCCAATGGGGTTTAACTGGATTAATGTAGGGGGAGGCTACCGCTGCTCGGCAGGTGGTCATTACCTCAGCAATGCGCAGCTGGGAATATGAAATAGGGTATTGTTACTCTGGAATGTCACGTCGTATCAGCTTGAGCAAGATCTAGATCGCTTTGGCGACATGTTTCTTAGTTTACGAGATGAATTAAACATAGAAGTCTCCTGGTGCGTGGTAGAATATTAAGGACGAGTGTCTTTTGCACGTGCAAATCCATATATCGTTTCAGTGACTGGTTCAAACTATATGTCATATTTTAAAGTGTATCACTTCAGACCTGGTGCCTCGATCTATACTTATGAAGCAGCGCAAGTAGGAAAAGGGGGCGGCTTAGTCAGCATCATAGTAATATTAGCTCACAAGGGGTATCATTAGGTATAAGATGCGATAGCGCACAACGGTCTCGGATATTATTTTATCAATCGGATTTATCTGCTTTCATTCACCTAAGATATTCCCTACAAATTTGATCTAACTAAGTGTAAGCGCCGTTTGGGTACGATCTCACTTAGCTCACTACCACATACCTACCTAGGTAAGTGAGGCGATAAATACCTTGCTGCTCATCCTTTTCTCAAAGGTTCCCTGATTGACGTATTTGCAATCAAGAACTCAATATGAAGTTCAATCTGCAATGCCGGACGGGCTATGCATCTCCAGCATTGAGCAGCCATTATCTACAAAGTAGCTTTAGCCACAAGCTGACGCTTGCTTGACTTCGCATGTTTTTCGCTCTTCCTCTTTACATTTTTCGAAGCCTTCATGTCCATATGACGCTTAAAAGCAAAATCCAAGGCAAAATCAAGCTCTACCTCCCACCCGTGACCTTCGGCGATCCGCGTGAGCTCCAAACCACACTTATATCCACACCTCGGGCCGACTATATCGCCAAATATCTTGATAAGAGGAGGAACGTCGATGAAACAAGGCAGCCCGAGAATATAGTGCAAGATAGATTTGTACCTGCCCAATTCCATAGGTGGAGAAAGGATTCTGGTAAGCTCGAGCTGGACGGTCCTGTTATACATGTCGATCATACTGGGATCTAGCGTTAGTGTTGAGAGATCCTCCCATTTAGGCCGCTCTTCGAGAGTTGGTAAGGGGATCTCAGCTGACCAGCGAGCTATGCGGAGGTCGCCTTCCAAGTCACATTCCGCACAGACCTCTTTCTCGCCATCTCGGTAAACGGTGTAGGAATGCTTGACCAACCTACAGCACTCGCCAAATAGGCACACGCAATTATCGGGATCGTGGGAATCAGCTGCATTGTGTCTCAGCTCACGGTTGTGGCGGCGCAGTACTGTAATAGCGCACATATTTGCGGTTCTCAGGTTGTAGGTGAACTTAATTTTGCTTGTGAGAAAACGTTATTTTCATTATCCTCGCGAGTAATGAGGCTTGACCTGGACCTAAATATTATAACCGTGAGGACTTAATTCATTGTCGCTGTTTCAGAACTGCATTGTTGTAATCTTGATCTGAAATTTCAAAGACTCAACTACAAATGCTACCCAATTGGACAAGGACTATTTGTTTACGGCTGGGGATAAAACTAGAGTGGGATTAATATGACAGATCATACGTTTTATGAACAAGAGTATTCTTTGGGGCACTAAGTCTTTGTAGCGCTAATAACAATGAAATGCGCTGGGTATGCGTCAAGGTTGAGTTATCTTCTCAGCTACTTTGATCCTGCATGGACAGTGTCCCTGGTATCCATGCTTTGAAGTCATTTCACGAAAGTAATTGTTCATTGAGTATGAAGTCGGATTGAATAGAATACTATTGATGCTGTCCTACGAAGTCGAGTCTCGGTTACTATGTATAATCGACTCGAAAAAATATGTGAAGTTCCACTGAGGGCTCTGTGGACTGGTGTGAATAGGTGCGGATCGTGTCGCATGAAGGGAGGTGTCTTCTCGATGTCCTGGTTTCTCGTTGTCTGAGAGAAAAGCGCCCTGGCTATCAAGCCAATCTCTGATCGATTCAATCAGCGTAACGAAAACGTGCATCCGATTCTGCTTCTCATCCCCTGGCCCATCCGGCTTGTAACTAGATGGACTTGCAACCGCGGCTTCAGCCACCTTAGCAGCCTTCACCTGATTGGCTAATGCTACCTTCGCTAATACCTCATCTATGATGGTCTTGAGATCTATAGTCTGTCGGGCTTTCTTGAGATCCCATCCATCTATATTCACCAGGATCAAGCGCGATGTAGCGATAAGCATAGAAACAAGGTCGGTAAATGTAGTGAAGGGGGCGTGCAAGAATCCATCAGGACTAAAAGACTTTACCCTGTCCACAAATGCTCTACTAGCCTGAAGGCAGTGTTGTAGGCACTCTAACTGCAAGCGTGAGGCGGCTTCGCTGTCTAGAACGACGTAAGTCATGGGCAAATTCAACTGAACGATACCACTGTTATGGAGAGTCCAGAGTAGTACTGTATTCATGTGAGCAGAGACATTAGGGCGGCGACGGGCGTATCATACAGAGTTTAGGGTGTTTGTGAGACACATCGCTCATAAGAGCGTCAAGATCTTTTGTTATTTCACGTAATTCCTCGGAAGCATCTTCCGAAACTTCCCGACACCACTTCGTATCACAGATACCCTGGTACACAGTCGGAATTCGTCCAATGAACTGTCGGAACTTAACCAGTTTTATAAGGAGAAAATCTGTCGCAAATTCTGATGATCGTTCGAGCGAATCAACGCAGTACTGGACATAGCTTGTCGAGAGTGGGTTGGGTCGGCCAAATTGGAACGAGTTACTAATCAGACGGTCAGCGATTGGATAATGCGCGACAGATTGATTACGCATACAAAGAAACGAGGTAGTAGCAAGCTAAAAATGCACGATGTTCCTCGTTAATCTCGCTTTCTTTCTTGGTTTGATTGTTTTTAAGGGTAGCCTCTCTGGAATGTCTTCAATCAGCTCTGGGCGACACCAGTGGAAGGAAATGAGTACCTGGTGATGCCGAGGCTGTGTGCAAGCCCAAGAGCAAAATAAATCAATTGGGTTGCCCTATGATCAGAACAAAAATGAGGATTTGCCCTGTGCAGTCTATTAGCATAGGATTTAACCTGGCTGTGGGATTGGCAGTACCAGAAAATGTAGACGATAAGACCCTGAAGAGCCCCTATATCTTGTTCCTCCATTACGAGCAGGTGCTGGCCAATCCAAGCATCGATACTTCTTCGTATCTCACGGCTCTTGGCAGAAGTCAATTCAACAGCGATCATCAGTATTGCTCGGAATAGTAATGGCTTCTTGGTCCACAACCGACGGGCCGTGATGTCATGATCTAGGATGATGAATGGAAGGTGAGCTGTGAAGATAGTGGCGAAATCCTCGACAGCCTTTTCAGCTTG
Source organism: Xylaria sp. FL0064 (assembly GCA_022593225.1). Taxonomy (NCBI): domain Eukaryota; kingdom Fungi; phylum Ascomycota; class Sordariomycetes; order Xylariales; family Xylariaceae; genus Xylaria; species Xylaria sp. FL0064. Next base: position 766,978 of record JAJKLE010000009.1, on the reverse strand, counting down.
GTCCCAAGAGATTCCGAATCCGGGGCTTGAAGGCAAGTGATTAGAGGCGGAAGGTCGCGATGGTAACAACTTGGGATGGTGAGGGATATCGGGTTGCTCTTGCCGTAGCATGCCGGGATTGGATGCGTCGTTCGCTCCTTTCTGGGATTGAGGCGGTATAGAATCAACTATAACATTTCCATGATCCGCGCTCGGGATTTCCTGACGCCCCTGGGCCGGCGTAGTCGATACATTGACATGTTCACTGATACCTCGTCAGCCAGGCGCCAGCAGAGAAGTGATTCCCGCGTAATCATTCCTTTACGAGATAATAGTGCCATGCACATGAATAGACTTACGACCTATCCTTCGACTTGACTTGTCTCGGCTTTCTCAGGCTTCTGGTAGTCTTGGGATTGCATGGAATCTGTAGTCGTTGACATCTATCCCACCGTGGTCAGTCAGAACTCAGGTATTACACGGACGAACATCCATATTCAGCGGAACCGGATAGAGGAGAAGAGGCCCACCATGCTAGGCTCCATACCTATTGCATCCGTCTCCAATCTCATTATTTTCGTAGTGGCAGCGGGCTTTGGCCTTCGTGCATGGCTGGCAGGCTCTTTGGCGGCGGGGCGGGCTCTGCGGCCGACCATCAATGGTGTTGTGCCGCAGCATAAGTACATCTACTGCCAGCACGCCCGTAACAGATAAGACTGCCGGTATTGAGCCGCAAGTCTAATGGTACGGCGCTCAATCAGATGCTGATAGGAAGACCGGGTTAATGAGCGGACGATTGTCGGGTACCGGTAAAGGAGTTAAAGCTGTCGCTAGATCGAGTTTAGCGGGGTTCGACGCTGCCTGTGTGCGGGGTAAAGAGTACTTGATCTTGGCTGGTCTTTCCGGCTGTTCTCCTGTACTTGCCAACCCGTGCGATATTATTGAAGTACCCCGTAGCCCCTGGATTTAACGCGTCTTTAGCGCGCTATTAGATCCCCTCCAATAAGTACAACCGCCGACCTCGTCGATAAATGCTTTTTATATGACCTTCTATGCATTAGGACAGATCATCTCAATACTAAGGATTTCGTGTTTTCCCAGGGCGCCCATGAGTCCAGCAGACTCTTGTGATGCGCGTTTCCTCACCACGCATATGGTGTTTCCCGGCTCATCACTCTCTGCGTCTCACTTGACTCCAACGACTGGTCTTCAAGGTTCTGCTTTGCTAGATAGGTAATGAGGGTTGTCATCAATTATTGCGTCGTCTGTCACTTTACTCTTCTTGGACCATACTCCTAGACTACGCGTATCGGCTCTCCGTAAGTGCTGCTGTATTGAAAATAGCTCATAACACATGCCGCTCCTGACCATTGAGGAACTGCCTCCATTTCTTTCCCTGCTATAACATGTTTCCTGATCCTATGTTTCTTAATTGCAGCTTGAAGACACTAGCTACCTGATCCCTGATGAAGCTGTTGATGGTATAGCTTAAACTGAGTACCGACCTTGGGTACCTACAGTTTGCTTCGCTCAAAAGGTCAACATGCTCACCACCCCTCTGTGCGTATCATTTACTGACAGCAGGCCCCAGTCTATCAGTAATTGCATCAACGGCACGTGTAGACGAGCCTAGTCTTGTAGACTCTAAAATAATAGATTCACCCTTTAAGAAAGAGTTTCTAGATACCTAGCTTAAATAATACCCTGTACATCTGTCTTATGAACTTTTGTGAATTACCACAGCAAAGCTGTCAAAAAAAAAAAAAAAACAATGTAACTTCTGCCTCAGGAACACAGTGCTCATGTCTATTGATGCTAAACTAATGTCCATAAAAACAACAATTCTAGTGCCAGTAGATACGCGGCTAGGTTATGTTGCCAGACTTTCCAATCCCCACCTTTCAACAAGGCAACAACAACTTCCCACAACACTCCTCACAAAACACACCAGCCGCACACAACAAAAGTTGCATATCATACCCAGATCACATCACAGCTAATTCTCCTCACTGTAAGTCGCAGTCTGACCTGAGAAAGTGAACGAACCTAACAAAAATGAACTAAGCACTCACAGGATCTGTTGATTCATAATGCCTGTACAGTCAAACATCACCGAACTTAATACCACAGAGGTGGCCATTCAGATAATAACATTGTTACTCTTGGTTGCCACTGTCTGCCTCAAATTAAGATGGTATCCCCAGCCGCTCTTTTTTAGCCACGATTAAGCAGAGTGTGGTAGTGCCGAGATGTATCCCCCTTGTTGCAACTTGGCACCACTCCTTGCTGTTACACTTTGGTGTGGCAACAGTATCAAGCCGCAGATGACATCGTCAGCTGCGCATATGGTGTTTTGCCAGCTTGAGCCGCGCTCTTTTGTACCTATGTACGATTTGCAACTTCCTTCTCTGCAGAAGTGCGCATTTGATAAAGCGGAGACCAGCCCATGGTCCGAATTACTTGGCGCCTGTACACCTTGCAACCCTCTCTTTCTATGTTCCGCTAGTGTCTACACCTTGTTTCCCATCTCTTGATCATCTCTCCTCAGCAGACTGGAAACAAACAGAACAGGCCTTACTCGACTTGATTGGGTTGAGGCGTGGTCTTATTCCTACCATACTGCCCATCTATTACATCTTCGCAAGGGTTTCTCATAACTACAGTTCTCATCTCTGACACAAACCGCATCTCTACCCCAAAGCTCGCTTCATTTCACACCCGACGAGAGGAGAGAGCTGTTCATCATCTCCAGACCCACACCTTGATTTGTTGACCTTCGTCAGCCTCAAGTCTTGATTCATTCACTGCCCCTCCATTTACCTGTTATCACCCGTACTCTTTTTCAAAAAGCAACCAAGTAAACCAGCATTATTCGCATCGTCATTTCCACCCGGTCTAGTCTGGTCCTCGCAGAGAACTAGCTGTTTTCTGAGACCGTTCCGACCTTCAACTTGGTAAGTTCTCTACTTCCTCTCTTACGTCGGCCATCCCCTAATTCTGCAGTCACTACTCCAAGATAATGACACTGATGCTCTTCAGAGTTTGATATCCATCCTTGTCTGCAGCCCGTGACCAAGCCGCTATGGACCGTACTCCTCTTGAGTATGAGCCTCAGGGCTATTACGGTCGGGACTCCAGAACTGCCTCGCGGAGACATAGAGCTGGCAAGAACCCGACTTCCCAAAACCAAGGTTTCAAGACCGATGATCCTTACCCCTTGATTCCTGGAGACTATAGTGGCGAGGAATACGAAGCGCCCGTGAGACCAATGACTCCCTCGCGCCGCCACTCGGGCAGTCTATCACCCTTTGTACCCAGCCCAGCCCGAAGACCATCCCCAAATTGCTACGCGTACCATCCTGAGCAGTACCGATCGGAGCATACGGTCAGCCAGCCGATGCCTATTCCTAACGCTATTCCGAAGCAGCGACTTCCTGTCATTGACCGACAGGGTTTTATCTACAAATTGGAATCCAAGGCACCTCATACTGAAGAGCAAATCAAACTGCTCAAGAAGAGTGATGAACTTGACAATATTCTAGCTGAAAACTATCGTCGCCAAAAGCAGGGGATCTACAAGTGGGCTGCCGAGGAAAAGGAACGCGAGAGACGCGCCGCCAAAAAGAAGGCCGCCGGAATCACTACCTCCAGTGGCGAATCTTCTACTCGTCAGCAGAACATGCGTGCCGCTCACCAACCCGACGTCGTCCCTACTGCCAAAAACATACAGATTGGATTCCATCCTGAAGCCTACCGAGGTCGTCACCGCCAGCGAGATGAGCACTCTGCAGGACGTAAGTATTGACAACTCCAGCTTACATTCAGACCAGCTAACGCGACATGCAGCTTCTGGTGGCTCTGGCCCTCACTCTGGCCCTGGTCAGTTCCCTCGCGGAAATTGATTGCCCTGGTCTTGAAGACGGATAATGCGGCTGCTGCGTCGATTATTCAGAGATTATCACTTTAGCTTCTCCTTACATATTACACGAATGCGAAGATTACGGAAACGAGATATGACGGAAGGACGATCGAAGACGGATGATGCTGCTGCCGGGTTAGTCATTCTGAGATAGTCACTTTAGTCGCTCTAGTACACAAAAAGAGAATTTCATTTCATTTCATCAATCACGTTTCAAACTATTTGACTACACAAGGGCGTATTAGACCTAACATGATTGAACTTCGTAGATGGTTAGTGAAGATGAAGACCATCTGAGCTATGGTGCGCGAACCTCACAGATGTATGTACACTGCGCGTTGTGTGCGCTACTAAGTGGTATCAGTTCATTTCTCTGCTGTTGAAACGGCTGTATCAAAATGTTTCCTACTTCATTGAGTTATTACATTCTTTTCTTTTCTTTTTTTTCTTTTCCAGGAAATATAGGATCGACTATATCCCAAGTTACGCTCCCAGAGGGTTATTTCAGTATGTGACCATTCAATGCTTTTCCTTCGAAGATTCATAAGGCGCTCACGCCCCTCTGCCCTTATCGTATCAGGACAATTATTGGAAAGCTTTGGTTTCCACAGGATTAAAGCCCCAGGAGCTTCATATTACAGTTTGGCTTTCTATTGGTCCATTTAGATTATTGGCTAGTGCTAGCTGCTGCGGGAGATAGGGGCTGGGTACTTGCCTGACGCGCTTCTGTTGGGCAGAGGCGCACGGCCGTCAGCTATGCAGCATAGCCACCACCGAGGCAGATTTGGGGAAGCTGTATTTTACGTTGACCCCATCTCCACCAACTCCATCCCCAACTAATTAAGGTCCCAGTAAACAATTGACTTTCGATGCATATCCATTAAGCGTGCCGTCGCGACGATGGCGACTGTATTCGACCCGGTACAAGCTGCTTTTGATAACGCGATTCGTGATTTCAAGGCGGAATTGAAAGACGAACAGGTTTACAATGAACTGTTGCAAATAACTACAATCGACCAGGTCTATGATGCCACGGATGAGATTCAAAGAAAACAAGCTAAGCAGGGGCACCTTCGCCATCTCTCCAAAGTCTCGCCGTACCTCGACCGCCTAAATGAATACGCAGCTACGATAGAAGTATTCCTCCAAGTGAAGCCAGACATCTTGGCCTTGATATGGGGACCTATCAAGTTACTTTTGCAGTGGACGAGCGCACTGAGAGCTTCATTCGACGCTATCATCAACGCAATGGCTGAGGTTGGCGAGCTTTTACCAGAGTTCAAGAGAGTCATTGCCCTCTTCGACCAGAAAACCGCGATACAGGAGGTTATGGCTCTGTTTTTCAGAGACATATTGGACTTCTATCTAGTTGCACTGAAGTTTTTCAAGTTGTCCCGTGAGTTTTTACATGTATGTATTAGGTACTACAGTCACTGATAATACCATATCATATAGGTTGGAAGTATCTCTTCGAATCATTATGGCCAACCCACAAGGAAAAGATCAAAGTCATCATAACGCATATTCAGAGTCATGGGCGTTTGATGAGAAATGAAGTTCGATTGGAGCATATCCAACAAGAACACCAAGCTCGAAAACTAGCCCTAGAAAATTTCGAAAGGTTAGAACTAGAACAAAGAGCTCAAGAGTATCACCGTATCAAGACCAACATAGCACCACAGTCTCATGACGATAGGCTTGATTTGTTGAGACATCTCGCCTGCCAAGGCACGGGAACGTGGTTGCTTCAAGATGCAACGTTTATAAAATGGTTAGGCCCCGCTTCGCAAGACTGCAAAATATTGTGGCTCCAAGGTATACCAGGCGCCGGTAAGTTCGTGTCAGAGAGCATCTATTTATCCAGGTTTTGCTCTCTTATACGTTGTCTTAACTCATCTAACTTCTCTACTTGAAAGGCAAAACATACTTGGCAAGCGAGGTAATCAAGAAAGCGCAATCAATGGGTCATACAGCTTTTGCGTTCCTGAGTTACAAACAACATGGTACAGCAATATCTGTAATCCATTCCCTTATTTTCCATTTGGCTTCGAGAAACGAGGATCTCCAGACAGTCGTTTGCCAATCCTGTAGCGAGGAATGCAAGAAAACGCTCGAAGGGGCAACAGATCTTCTCGTCACCATGCTTTCTTGTACAGGGCCAGCCTACTTAGTAGTAGACGGTCTCGATGAGATGGATGAGATGGAGCGAAGTAGGCTTGTCAACCAGATGTTGCGGATTTCGGCATCATCCCATAAAGTCAAACTATTTATCAATAACCAAGCGGAAGCGGACCTTGTATCAATGCTTCAAAAAGACATGACTACCTTACAAATCGAAAGAAGAAACCACCAGTGTATACAGGCATTTGTTAGGCAATGGACAAAGTCCTGGTTTATGGAACGCGGGTTTTGGCCTGAGGAGCAGAGCGAGATTGAGCTAGGCCTAGAGTCACTCGCGTCGAAGTCGCAAGGTAAGTTTATCTGTCAATAGCACTTCTGTTCTAGTCTAACCAGTACAGGAATGTTTCTTTATGCGAGAGTCGTACTAGATAGCATCAAGTTCCTAGACAATTTTGACGACATACGCGACGAGCTTCACGCTTTCCCCGAGACACTTGAGGATGCGTATGATTATCTAACACCCAAGTCTGAATACTGAGCCAACTGACAATAGACTTAGATATGGTAGAATCCTTGGGAGAATAAACAAGCTTGACAAACCGGCATTGAGAGAGAAAGCACGCCTTGTCCTAGGATGGATTGGCTGTTCGCCAACAGCACTCACGGTTCAAGAAATTCAGCAGGCATTATCAATCGACTTAGAAGACCCTAAGAGGAGCGGAAAAGTGCGTGGAAACCTCGATCTAGTTCGAATATGCGGCCCTATAGTGGAACATGTGGATGGTTACGTCCAGTTCGTCCATTTCACAGTAAAAGAGTGCGTATTTTCCTCGTGTATGCACTAATACTACTGTTCATTGACGACAATTAGATACTTATTCAGCAGTCGTGTCCTGGGTTTTATTGATCTTCACGAGGCGACACTCGACCTAGCCCTCCGATGCATGACGTACCTTTGGCAAGGACACCATGACCTGGACCTGTCCGACGATGAAATCAAACGCAACATACTATCAGGAACATACACTATGGAGTGGTTTGCAGCAAATATGTGGCCACACCTCGCCAAAAGCTATCTTAGCTCGGCCAAGCATGATGAGTCACAAGAAAAATTTGGTGCAGGCCTCAATGTTCTGCAAATCGTCAGAATGCAAGACCAGTTTTTGGAAGAAGAGGACGACCACGAGATACTCTCTGCCTCCGACAATTTTCGAAAGGCGTATCCAGAAGCTTATGCTTTGGTGAGACAGTCACTTCGATTCCGCCAGACGTGTGCAGGTTCTGAGCATCGAATGGATCCAGGAGCCCCTTGGATAGAGCTCGATCCATTAACAACATCAGAGCCAGCTGTTCGAATAAATGAAGCAATTTCGAGCCTACTCACTCCCAACCAGGCAGATGGATACTCACACGAGCAGACCATACGACGATGGTATGGCCAGCGACCTTATAAGTGCCATTACTTGGGTTGCGGTTTCAACCGTACTGGATTTCAATACATGCATCAAGTACGCTCACACGAAAAACACCATGAGCGCCCCTGAAACTGTAGTTTCTCGGGGTGCGAGTACGCAGAAGGAGGATTTTTGACAAAAAAGATGCGAGACGACCATCTTGACCGGGCTCATTCCAAAGATACCAAACATACATTGGCTTCAGCGCAACTAGAGCCCATTGAAGAGACTAAGTCATTTCTGCTAGACTTAGTGAAATTGGGTTGCGTAGACAGTGTGAAGTCCTCCTTGTCTCGTATTCCAAGCTCTATCGATGACCAGAAATGGGCAACAGCATTGTGTCAACAAGCAATAATGTCTGGTTCTTTGCAGATGATTCAACTGTGTCTCTCCGAATGTAACCTATCTTATCAATATTGTGATAGGCTTGTCAAACCACTGATTCAGCGGAAGAATCCCGAAATATTGGAGTATTGCCTTTCCAATGTTATCATTCCAATTGCTCAGAAACAGTATAAAGCGCCATTTAACAATTGTGTCCATATTGGAATAGGCGGGACAATACTCAACGGCAATCTTGATTGTATCCAACTTTGGGCTAATCTCATCAAATTGAAGTCTCATGAGAACGTAAGCAAATGCGCCATTCAGAGATCGCTATGCAGGCGAGAGATAGTGAACGCAACGGCCAATGATGCGTCACGAGAAGAGATGCTAATTCAGCTATGGAGATCCCCTAAATGGGCTCATAGCGGCTCAAAAAAAGTTAAAGGCGTTTGGGGAGGGCTGTTGAATTCTGTCGCAGCGACAACATGCTCGATTACCCTTGCAAGGTTCCTTTTTGAATCCGGTGCAGAGGTTGATTTCCGACGTAGTGATAAACACCTCACACTACTTATGTATGCAGCCAGGCAAGATACTGCAGAAGCAGCTGCCTTCATGAAGTGGATGCTAACTCATGGGGCTAATCCTGACATCGAGCAAATACCTTTTGCTTTCAAGTCCATAAATAAAATGGCGAATAAGCCACCGGTGAAGCTCAGGGATGAAAAGGGCCCATTAGGGATTTCGAAATGGTTAGGTGTCACCTGGGACGAGTTATTGAAAGAAGTACAGGAGAAAAGGAGTGCTACAATTACTGTCAATAGACCTGCTCAATGATAACATTCCCGGACTTTCAGTTTCATTATCTGCACCAAATGTACCTGGGTAATTATGCGGTACTCAAGGGCTCGAGTCGGGAGATAACAGGGTTGTATTGAGCACAAAATATCTAAATGGCATGCAATGACTTCTATTATGCATACCATAATTATCCCACCGTCTACGCGAGAAGCGAGCTTTCGGTTTCGTTATGCAGCCAAGTTATGTCGACGTGGCGTTGGTCTACCCCGAGTCTATAGGGCTATCCTTTCCGGATAGCTTATAGCCAATTACAATAAATTGTGGCAGTGCGCATATCTCTTCAGCTCCACCAGCCCCTATACGACGCTGATCAAGTGGGTAGGCATCTGTAAGCTCGAATCGCGTTTGCCAGCCCGGCAAGGCAGATTTGAATGGTGCTGGCGGTGAGGTTCAGGCAATTTCGGAGCGCTGCTTAGCCACTGCCGAATTCAATAATTCTGGCTAGCCAAGGGAAACCTGCAATCCAGGAACCTAGAAAGATACAATGAGCAGGAAAACCGCTCAAATGAAAAGAAACATCTAGCTTCAAGAGCAAGATTATGAACATGATTCGAAAAGGTTACGCCTGGAATGGTGTCTAACTCAACCACACGACTCTGTGGTGACACTAGAGCAGGAAGAAACTAACACTTCTACTCTTTCAAACCATGGTTACCGTCCTTGTTTCATCCTGCCTACAAGGATCAACGAGACTACAAGCCCCATCCTCTCCAAAAACAAGCCTTATCCTGCGTTGGCCGCAGAGGACCCTCGTACGCATGAGTATAACTCTGAACAATTGCTGGAGGAAAACGAGGTATCGCCATGCGTCGACGCTAGTTCTTTCTGTCTACAGTCTGGTCATCTGCCAACTCCTTTGGAGCGTGGGTCCCAGGGGCACTCGGGTAAACCCCAATCTGATACATGTTTTGGGGTTGTGAGTACTACCTCACACATGGCTGACATTTTGGGTAACTGATCGTTTAGATTGTAACGAAGCCGGTGATTTCTCAAGAGGACCACAGTTTTGACAACCCAGTGCCAGTGAATCTAAGCCCCTTTGACACGCTCTTCAAGCTACGCTATCAAGACACGGGTAAATACTTGGGTATTGTGGTCATCCTGTCTTTACATGGTCTCTTGGCGTCCTATCAACTTGAAGTGAAGGCATTCGTTTCGAAGGTCAAAAGCGATCAACCCATACCCACACTAAAAAGGGGAAAATCGAAAGCAGAGGCACGGTCCGATTACTCTTTGCGAATTGTTGTGTTTGGATCGAGAGAAGACAAAGTATCTATCGGTGATTTTCTCTCATCGTCTGACATATATCTGCAGCATCCATTGCGGACTGAATGCTCCCCTGGGATTAAATACTTCAACCCGCATTACCTTGTCCGCGCCGGAGGAGAGATGCCTAAAATTGAAGAGTTGTCACTGACAAGTGATGTCGAGGAGGCGGATTCCGTGCGAATGATAGACGAGGTATCGAGGAGCAGAATTCTGCGAATATTCGACCATGCCGATGGACTAGAGATTAACTGGGATGTGCGGCCAAGTCCCCGCTTGCAGACCGCCTTGATGAAGTAGGTAACTGCCACGGCTGATATATGGAATCAAAGAAATCCTAACATCTATAAGGCATCAACTTAAAGCCCTTAGCTTTATGATAGAGCAGGAATCTGGGCGCTTGGACAGTCTCACCTTCCCATCGCTCTGGTTCCCAGATAAGGCTAGAGAAACAAAACCAAGATACCGTCATACGATTACTGGTGCTGTTACTGACAAACCAAACATAGTCGGTGGAGGAATCATAGCAGATGTATGCTCCATGATGTACCCTAACTGAGCCCATGCTAAACAAATGACTAGGAAATGGGCCTTGGCAAGACGCTCAGCATGGTGGCGTTGATATGCTCACACCTCGATTCAACTCAACCCATGGGTGTAGAGGATCGGAGCCCAAGAACGACTTTGATAGTGACGCCTAAGTCAAGTAAGTTCCTTTACCGAGTGACTAAATCGGGCACAAATCAGCTCACCAAGGATATTAGCACTATACGGATGGCAGTAGCAGATAGAAAGGTACAGTGCGTCGATGGGCATGCATGCAAATATGCTCACAAAGAACTCTAGACATATATATTCTGGTCAAGTAAACTCACTGATCTATCATGGACCCGGCAAGCATCGTTTCTCATCCCGATTTGACCGCGTTGATATCGTCTTAACCACGTATGAAACGCTAAGGTCCGAGCACATATTGGAAGGACCACTCTATTCGCAGCGTTGGTTACGAATTGTTTTAGACGAAGGTTGGTTTTTATATTGGAGTCAAAAATCTTCATCTTCCTCTTCTAACTTGAATTTCAGCGCACCGTATTCGCAATGGACAATCACAGAGCTTTGCAGCTTGCTGTCGAATTCGTGCACAGCATAGATGGTGCCTAACTGGCACGCCTGTTCAAAACTCACTCGACGATTATGGGGCGCTCCTCAGTTTCCTGGGCGTGTATCCATTCCATGATAAGAAACAGTTCGATCGCTGGATAGTTAGACCCTTCCAGAACTCCGAACGCAATGCAATTGAGACACTGAGACGTCTGGTGGCTGCTACATGCCTTCGTCGAACAAAAGCAAACTGCGATCTCTCTACACCTCTTCCCCAAAGATCCGAGGAAGTAGAGAAAGTTAACCTTTTCCAGAACGATCAAGAGATATACGATTTCTTCAAGAGGAAAATTCAAAGCATTGTCATGCCTAATTTTCAGAACTCCGATGCATCCACGAATAAGCGATCGAAACACGTCAACATCCTGTCAATTATAACTTTACTCCGTGTTGTCTGCGACCATGTTGAGCTCCTTCCACAAACTGCAATCGACTCATGGAAAAGAGAAGACACGAATATGTCCGATCAGGAAACCAGATTCCTTCTAACATCGTCAAACAGCGAATTTGCGGAGGACATCGAAGAGAGGCGAAGCCAATCGCCCCAACGGCTTATGTCGGAAGACACCGCCATGGAAGGAGATCTTCAAACCGGGACAGGCGACCTAACAAGTAAATCGCCACATGGCAACCACAATGAATCAACAAACAGTTACTCTACACGCTCGGCCAAGATCAACGCTCTCCTAAAGAAGCTTCATCTACAGCCAGCCGGCTCCAAAAGGTCTGACCATATTAACCCAGCCGTTCTTCTCATCATACTTATCAGTCTGTAGCGTCGTTTTCAGCTCTTGGACCAAGATGCTAGACAAAGTCGAGCACGCGCTGGTCCCGAACGGCTTCAACTATCGACGCATCGACGGACAATCGAGTTTAAGGGCCCGAGCAGAAGCTATAAGGGGCTTTAGCGAGGACAGTAACTGTACGGTGATGTTAGCGAGCATATGTAGCGCTGGAGAAGGGTAAGAGAGTCCTACTTTCACCCCCCCCCCCCCCCTTTCGTAACTCGCTAAAGCTCTCGCATTACAGCGTCGACTTCACGGCAGCGCAACATGTCCACATCCTGGAGCCTCACTGAAACCCCATGGCTGAAGCACAGGCCGTGGACAGGGTACATCGTATCGGTCAGACTTTGCCTGTGACTATAACGCGATACATCGTACCCCGTTCGATCGAAACTGTACGTGACCTTTCGATTATCCCATGTCAGTAGCGCACCACATACTCTGCTAACTGTGGCGCAGTATATTCAATGGGTTCAGAATGACAAACTCAGACTTGTCAATCTGTCGTTGGACACTATAGAAGACGCTGCGGAAATCGAAGAAAAAAGATGGGAAGTAAGTGAAAGCTCCCAAGTGTTATATCAAATGTAAAAGAGAGTCTAACATGTTGCAAAGAAACTCAGGGATTTTCTGCTATAGTAAAGTTCATAGATAGTGAAGCATATTACTTAGTCAGCTAACGAAGAGGATATTAAGGAGAATTTGGGAAGGTCTGCAACAACAGGAACACATAGACAACATGCGCTTGGTTTCTTCGAACGAATATAACGATCTTTTTCTCGTGACCACCCAATTCCCTATCTAAAATTGTGATGATTCTAGGCCTGAAGACCCAAGGAAGTGTAGGTGCAGACTATCTCCTGGAAGTTTGGCCTGAGCATGAGTACTGGCCCACGGGGTTCACTTCAATAGGAAAAGGGGTCAACAGCATTAGTGATTTCAGTTTCAAAATAGCATGCTTTAGCGAGAGATATTCGCGCATAAGTATATTCTACATCGCTTTCTTCCATTTGAGGGTTATATAAATTAAAGCGAGCCATGCGGACGAGCACCACCTTCCGAGCGCTCGGTTTTGCCATGCAGCGACAACTTCACGCGTACTGAAGTGGTGTGGGTAGGCCACAGCCATACTACTTAGTCAGCCGGAAGGGTGGCTTGGCTGGCCAAAGAGATACAAAGGGGGCCTTGGGAAATTTGGCAGCAAAAATTGGGATAGAACACATGCGCATGACTTCACGGATTAATTAATACAATGTTCCTTTTTTTAAGCGATCACTGGATTTCCTATCTTTAATTGTGATAACTCAAGGCCCGAAGGCCTCAGGAAGTGTAGGTGTTGACTATCTCCCCAAGAGGCTTGACCCTAACTTGGGCACGGGCCCAAGGGGTTCACTTTAGTACTACCACAACATACCGCCTAGAATAAACACACCACCTAGAATAATCAGATCTAAACAATTTTTTTTTTTTTTCCCAGGCGCTCATATGTATGTCAGCGTGGTCTCTTGCCAATGTCGAATATCAATTGATATGACGCTGTTGGATGCCGTCATGGCCGGGCGGCGCCGATAGAAGGGCTAGACCCGAATTATACATGATAAAAAAGTAAGAACAATGCGCCTCAGCGGTCGGCTTATACCAATAGAAAGGATGGAGTGATGCTGCTGAAGCTTCCACCGGATTTTGTAAGTCTTTTTACTCGCTGAATGCATGAACAAACACCAAAGCATAAGATATAAAGTCTGCTTGCATCTGTGGTATTCGTAGGAATTGCAAAGATAGCAAACCCGGTTTTGATTATTGGCCGTAAGGCAGTTTCCAAGAACACACGGGATCAACAGGCATGGGACTATCGGCTACATAGTGGATACTGTATGCCGTGAAGACCTACCCTGGAGTGAGAGGAGTTGCCGAGGCACAGCTACCCCTACTCGCGCTTATGATTAACACGGCGGTTTTACTAGAGCAGACTAACTTCATCATATCACATTAGCAAGGGACACATTGGCCTCGTAGAAGAAAATGATACAATAAACCTTACTTTGAATGAAATATTTTTGGGTTTCTAAAGCGAGAAAGTGTAGGATATTGAACCTTCTCGTAACTTGTTTGACCGTTTGAAGCACCACTGGGCGTTACTGCGCTGTAGCAACATTCCTAAGACGGGCAACGAGACGAAGAGGAGAAAACTAGGGAAGACAAGCAATAGACATGGCGCAGTCTACAGACTTACCGATCGTACTCTACCATTATGATCTCTCGCCGTACGCCAGACGACTCATTTGGTATCTGACTCTGCGCAAGATCCCGTACTCACAATGCGTAAGTCTGGCGACCTCTAAACCCACCCTCCTCATGCTTCCTCCCCGTTCTCTTATACACATTAGAATACACATATCTCTTTCTCTACGACTACATCTACACTCAGAAGCTACTGAACCAAATCAACTAACGCCCCTAGATCCAACCAAGGATGCTGCCGCGTCCAGACTTATCTCTCCTAGGCGTCTCATACCGCCGCATCCCCGTGCTCAGCATCGGACGCGACGTGTACCTAGACACGCGCCTCATAATCCAAAAGCTGGAAACCCTATACCCCGCCAGCGCAGCGCACCCGGGCATCAGCGGCCGCAGCGCAGAGAACGGGAAAGGGAATCCGGAGCACACGGCGCTGGAACAGCTCATCTCGGCACGTACGATCGAGGGCGACCTCTTCTCGCGCGCGATCCAGTGCTTCCCGCCAAACATGTTCGCGGCGGACACGGCGTTCCTGCGGGATCGCACCGCGCTGCTGACGGGCGTCGATAATGCTACTACTCCCAACACTACTGCTACTACTAACACTACTAAAACTAAAAATCAAACTCACAGCAATCAAGAGGAGGAAAGAAAGGAAAATAAACCAGCCCCAGCGTCCTCCCCCCTCTCCCCCGAATCCATGACCCGGCAGCGCCCGGCCGCACTCGCCATCGTGAGGCGGTGGGTGCGCTGGCTCGAGGAAGGCCTGCTCTCCGACGGGCGGACCTGGATCCTCGACTCGAACGCGCGGGGCGCAGGGCCCTCGCTGGCCGACATCGAGGCCATCTGGGTCCTCCATTGGATCGCGCCCGCGCTGCCTCCCTCTATCCTGAGCCCCGAGTCTTCGCCGCGGGTGGCGGCGTGGATGAAGCGGTTCCGGGGCGCCGTGAGCGCGGCCACGGAGCAAGCGCCGACGCCGGCTCGCTTGAAGGGAGAGGAAGCTGCGAAGCTGATTGTCGGGTCGCCCTTCGCGGAGCCTGAGGGCGAAGTTCTGAAGGGCGTCGATCCCTTTGTTGATGCGGCGGGGCTGGTGGAGGGAAAGACGGTGAGGGTGTGGCCTACGGACTACGGTTTCTCGCATAAGGATGTGGGGAAGCTTGTTGCGGTTGATGATGTGGAGTTTGTTATTGAGAGTGATGGGGCTTATGGTAGTGTCAGGATACATGCTCCGAGACACGGGTTTACGATTGCTGCGGATGAGGGGAGTGTGGTTTCTAAGATATAGGGTTTCACTCTTCAGGAGGTAGGGATGTACATATTGAAGACTTGATGCCTATTTACTTGATCACTTCAATAATAATACGGCCTGAGTTGGTGGGTAATTTGATAGGCGTCACTCAAGGCAATCTTGATGCTACATGAGTAGTAATATGAGCCTTCATAACCTATTCTCGAGATAAGAATGAGCTTCAACGAGAATAAATATTCCCGATTTCCTAGAGTAGTACTGGGTAAGGAATCGATATTGAGATCAGTGATATGCTCGCCGTTACCTGGGAGGTTAGATGAAGAGTAAATGAGCACTTTAAGCTTTGGAATGTGCGTCTGTTGTCCTGATGTTATGCATCTGAAATACGACCATGAAGGTTCAATTGACGTGAAGTTTCGATATATATGACCAACCATCTATCTGGTGCGATGTCATCTTCTAAGCAGTTCGTAAAAATCGAAGCCGACTTACTGTAAATGTTCGTTATACGAGATGGATATACTATTATTGTTCATAGAAAGGCTTGAAGGGATTTTTGTATTAGCATGTGCGCGCCTGATTGGTCGACAGGCTTTAACTCCGAAGCAGACTCGCAATCTGCCGCCCGGGAAGGAAAGCCATTCACTTTTTTACCGATCCACTTTTGCCGACCATGGTCGCGCGATGACGACAACGGCTGAAGTCGTTTGGGTGGCACGGAATGTCACCTTACGATGCCACCGGGTCTCGTACCATTCGAGAAAAGTTCTATACCCAATTTCAAATCGCGAATGGCTGGCCTGGTTATTTGTCTCTGTGAGTAGGAGGATAAATGATACTGCGGCATTGTGACTGAGCACGTCCAATTGGTTGCTGCCATATCATGGCAGAGTGAAAATGTTGCAGTCATGCTGTATGTAGTAGGGAGGTACTACTGTAGTAAGAACGTTGATTGACTGCAGGTGTAGTGTACAGTATAGCGGGAGCGTTTCTCTACTAGCACACTACTGTAATAACCCCGGACTCACGTCTCCGTTGCACCAATGCACCAACGCACTATTGGTGTACCAATGTAGCACTCTGTAGACAGGGCCCTGCTAAGCGACATAAGCTTTGAGGCACCGTCACAGAGCATTTAGCGGGGAAGGACGTGCTTGCAGCTGCAGGGCGTTGCGTCATCAGGGAGGGACGGACAGAACAGACAGAAGAAACAGACAAGACAGTAAATGAGTGAGTTTGTCTCCCTACCTGTGGCATATAACAATTGTTTCGGTGAGAAAAGCTTCAATTAGTAATCGATGTCAACTTGCCTCAGCTTAGTGCTCTTCCAGATGCATTGAGGTGGCAACATATTGTTTATAATAGCGATTCTAGCCTCTCGAGTTGGTCTAGATACGTGGATCTAGCAACTGGGGATTCGCTAGGTGTTCATTATCCAGCCTGCCAGGCTGCATTTCGAGTCTGTGAGTGAGTTTTGTGAGGCTTCATGTTGAGTCTATTCACGTTGTTGGATGATACCATGTGGGTATGGAGGGATAGATTGATGGTGACGGGATGGTGGACGAGGGTTGGGGAGGGACGTATGTGTAGATGGTCCCCTACAAGTGTCGATTATTGGCGGAATGGAGGTGTGCACAGTTCATTATGAGCAGGCTGACACTGGGTGAGTACTTGGAGAGATCCACTTTAAAAGAAATGACGTAACGTTGTCTCGACGTAATCCTTGCCGGATAGAGGCACGCTACGCTCTGAACTGGAGAACCGACAACTCAGTCTCACATCCTCCTTTGTTTTGCCCTTCCTTCATTGTACTCAAGTGATGATGTATACGAAGAGGGAGAAAAGACAGTTGATACGAACCTCTATGCTAGAATCTAGCTAGACTCTGGAGGGTAGGGTAACTGAAGCGTGGTATGTGCAAGTATGCCACTATTCCATGGCGTATGCTACACAGCCAAGTGTGTAGTAGGTGCATTTAACTGGAACCGAGATGAAAGGAGTTTGTAAGCATACAATTCCGTACAGGTGGATATCTACCTACCCTAGATAAGTCAAAGCCTCTGTCTTTTATCGCCGAAAATCAAACGTACTACCATGCATTGAGAGTAGAAAAAGGATTGAAAGTCTCTCCTCGTGTGAGCAACGGCAAATTATCAACGAATAGTGAGTACGCACCGACAGTGCACCCCTTGCACCCCTTGCACCCCTTGCACCCCTTGCGCGCCGGCCTGGGATGGCCTACCTGGTAGGCTTTCTGATACGCTTTTCTTCCTTTGGTGTGTCGGTTTCTCATTTGTCAGACACGCGGTCTAGAAGTTTTTGGTACTGGCGAAGAAGCACGTCTCCACCACTCACACGAGGCCAGTCGCTTCGGGTCGGTTTCTGGCCGGCTTCCAGTGTTCAGTGTACCTCCTATTGGACCCTGCTCACGGAGCTTTTTGTTGCAAAGCGAATTCCAAGGCTAAGCTAAGTGCCGTACTGCCTAACATACACTAGGCGGATTAATTTTTTTTTTTCTTTGCGGCTCACGGTGCTATCCGGCCCGTTCTGAGTCGATATGTGGCCTCCCCATCGATCGCTAAATTTGCCACGTTCGAGAGGGAACGCGGGCTTCTCTGAAAGAAGACAAGTCCCGCTCGACTCTGGCGCTCTGGCAGCCACAAAGCGCCTTGAATCTTGCTTGGGCTTATCTAACCCGGATTGGCCACGCTTTGGCTGCCAATAGGAGGGGACAACTTGCTGGGTTTTTGTCCTGCCGCTTTTATGCTAGCGTCTTCCTTGGCTCATCGAGCCGTTTGGATCGCGATCACCAGGAATCCCCCGACCAATTGCGACATCCTCTCATTGCTATTGTTGGTCCTATGGCCCAAGCTCTGGTGGTTTCATCGCGATCTCGTCGTGGTTTTCCTGATATATGACCAGAAGAAGAACTACGACTACATTACAAAATTTCAAGACTGATAAGAACAGAGACAGAACGAGTATTAAGCATGAAAAGCGTTGGAGTAGAGTTGGTTGTGTGGTGGTGCTAATAACTTCTATGTATGTTAGTAAAGGAATGCTAATGATGGTATTCAGTGTGTTATGTTTGATTATCTAGTCTGTAGTATATACATGGGCCTGTTACCGTGTTGACTACAGACCTATCGAGCCTATCACTACACTCATCACTGTTTTGTGGTGGGATGATTCAAAGACTGTACGGGAGGCCATAATAGCCTTACTGTACCACAGCAAACACGCCTGATTCCACGCTGCAGGTACATTAATGTCGAGAGTTTGGCGCACTGGTATCTTCACCAGTTTTATTTTCAAATTTACCGTCAACCACGACCGTGATGAATATAAGTGGCGTCATTCAACTCTCCTTTCCCCTTTTCCTTCACGCTGGGAGCGCAGCATTGAGCAGCAGTAGCACTTTATTGCCGCTAGTAGTGATCGCTAATTCTTCAACTACAGGCGCGTTGTAGTATGCACTCAGGTAATAGAGTTAAGTTATCACTCAGTTCGGCAACGAACCCGATGATTTCACAACTCGGCATCTTGCGTTATAGATACAAAATACACGCAAAAATCAAAGAAAACATTAAGCAAATGCACCCAAAGACTGAATATCAAGACATACCATTACCTGGTGGAGGGTATTATCAGCAGAGAATCGTCCGACGGGCGTGCTGACCAAGTACGTTCCAAGGTTGTAGCAAAACAACAGCCGACTTGAGAGTACTTAAGCGACACTGTAGAGGTACTTGGTGATCGTCGCTCACGACTCGCTCGGGCTGCGATTGGACGAACCGCTCCCAGATCCCCCCTGCCGATGCCCACCCTTCTTGAGTTCGGCCCTGCACTAAAGAACTCCTAGCGAGTGCCCGTCCAGAAAAATTCGGGGGGCTTTTATGTCTGCTGTGCCTGCCCTTCCCTAAAAAACCACCTCTTATGTCACTTCTTCCCTCATGACCTCATCGCACCAATCTCTCCCAGCACCCTTCCATCCCAACAACCACCTACACGAGACGCCCACTCAACCACACCATTGCGCCCACCGCACCGCACGCCGCGCCCGAGAGATACCGGCACGCACGCAGAGGAAGCCGCGAGACACCAAGTATCTATCCATCCTCTCGATACATACTTTTTGCCACAGGCGAGAGGCTCTTACGCTTCGACATCCCATCCTCGACTAACTGCTGTGCTCGCTAATTGTTGCTGGTGTCTGTTTGTGTCTGTCTGTGTCTGTCTGCCGTCCCGCTGCCCGGTGCCAGAGCAGAGAGAGGTGGTTTGCCTTTTCTTCTGCAGACTGCCTCCCCAACTCGTGCGTCAGACCGTTGTTACATCATATTTCCCTTTCCAATCCATACAACCATAAAACGAACTTCGTCATCGTCGTCACCATGGCACCAGCCGAACCCAAGCCATCGGATAACGCATCATCGCCAGGTGAGTTCACCGTGCTGTCTTATTTTGTCTCTGTTGCCGTGCCCGTGGCCAATCTGCATGCACCTTGTTGTTGTGATCGTGTCCATGTGTCATGCCGTTCGCTGTCTACCGTATTGTGGCTTCCAACCTTGCTGCCCCTGCATTCATCTACGGCTCGCTTGGCTGTCTCTGCTCCGATTGATCCATTGTCGCTCGTCGCTCGTCGCTCGTCACTGACATGTGCTGTTGCACCATCCAGACACCAACGGCGACAAGAAACCCGAGGTCAAGGCCGAAACCAACGCAAACAACGAACCAGGCAGACCTTTAGCGCCGCCACCGAAGCCCGGTGAAGGCGGTGATTACTTCTCCAGCCAGTTGAGCCTCGAGCCGAACCCCTTTGAGCAATCGTTCGGCACGGGTGGTGCGGTAGAGACTCCCGGCGGAACTAAGTTGCCTAGCCTGGCTGCCCTAACATCACCATCGTCGCTGCTGCCGGGAAACGGCAGCACGCCGTTCAACTGGGGAGGCGGATCTCTTAGAACGGGACCTTTGAGCCCAGCAATGCTTTCCGGCCCGGCCACCGATTATTTCGGTGATACCTCCCACTCGCTACGCAGCGGATTTACACCCAACGAGAGCTCGCTCCGCACAGGGTTAACACCTGGCGGCAGTGGCTCCATGTTCCCAGCGCCGAGTCCCAATTCGCAGGCTATCTTCGCGCAGTTGGCCAACGGTGGCGGTGCGACACCCAGCACCTTGGACTTTCACAGGACTGCCTTGAGCGCTGCGGCAGCCAAGGCCGGCCGCGACAAGCCTCAGAACCCTCCTGCCGCCACGTCTCAACCGCAAGAAACCAACGGCGCGCCTGCTAAGGCGGAGACGAAGCCTGCATCTGGGGCCTTTGACCCGCATGACAATGACGCTGCGAATGGCCTATTCATGCTCGCTCAGGGCGCGCAGGGAAGGAACGGCCCACCCCAGACGCAGTACCCAGTTGGTGGTAACCAGCCAGTGCATGCGCATCCCCCGCCAGCCCCCACAAACCAAGTAAATACTTCACCGCAAATGAATGGCAATGGCGTGCATCAACAGCCAACTGGCCGCGGTGCTAGTGAAGCCGTCAGCAACGTTTCGGAGGAGAGTGAGCAGGCTAAGACCAACACAAGAGCGAAGGGCAAACGTGGAGCTGCTACTAACGGGCGCCGGAAGGCAGAAGATACACCTGCTAAAGCACCAGCAAATAAGAAGGCCAAGACGGCCCCGTCTGCCCATAGTCAAGACGAGATCACATCTGAAGAAGAGGAGGACGACTCTAAAGGTGGTAACGATGGCCAAAATAAGACTAAGATGACAGATGAAGAGAAACGCAAGAACTTTCTCGAGCGAAACAGGTATGCCACTACCCAATCTTTAGTTCACTAGCATGATTTTGGGAAACATTAAACTGACATGCTTACAGAGTGGCGGCCCTGAAGTGCCGGCAACGCAAAAAGCAGTGGTTGGCTAATCTGCAAAACAAAGTAGAGATGTTCAGCACCGAGAATGATGCGCTCACAGCACAGATCTCGGCATTAAGAGAAGAAGTAGTAAACTTAAAGACGCTACTCCTTGCTCATAAAGACTGCCCGGTTACACAACAACAGGGTTTACACGGAACATATATGCAACAAGCCATGGAGTCTTACAACCCTCAGATTAACCCATACGGCATGGCAGCTCCTATCCCGAATCAACCTGTCATGGCAGGACAGGGAATACAGCGACGCTTCTCATAGGATGGTCGCGCCGCGCCTTGCAACGTCCCTGATGTTGCAGAAAACTAGGCCTTTTATTGATATAATGGGATACCCGGGAGGGCATGTACGGGAAAAGGACCTCAAAATTTACGGCGCGGATTATGGAGGCGATTTGCTTTATGCGGATGTCGCCAGGGGTGGTGGCTTAGTGACGTTAAAAAAAATCTCCTCGCGGCATAGGGCAATGACGCCTGTGGCTGAGACAGCCGCGGCTCGTCATTATCTGTCCTCGCGTCTGTCTGTACCAACATCCAACTCATGAGAACGACGAGGCGTTTCGGCTGCACATGGCACCTTTTAGCCATTAATATGAGGAGCATCGGTACGCGAGGCCGCGGGATGGTTGAAGATGTTCTTGTTTTTGGTTGTACGTAAGTGAAGGGCGGGTATACACATAAAAGCGGCGTTATAGGAATGGGGGGGGAGTTGGTTGCACTTTGCTGCTTTTCCTCATCTAGGCGTTTGGAGGGCGTGGAAGAATGGTGCCACAGGCCACCTTATCTTTCCTGGGGCGAAACTAGTCACTTGATGATTGATCTATATAGGTCGCGAGCCATGTACAAGCTGGGCTCTTATTCTTAGTATACTTACCTTAGGCAGTAGTACTTGAAGTACAGCGTTGAACAAGACTTTTTTTCAAAGCTAGGTTGGTCCTTGTCCTTGCTATGCCTGTCAATTGCCTCTCTCTGTCGTGCGTGTGTTTTAATAAGTTCGTGTTTTTTTTTTTTTTTTTCAAGTGATGCACGATTGCACTATAAATGGCTACATTCGCCAGAGTCTTGTTATGAGGATAGATGAGTAGTACAAGTTGCTTGGACGTTTTTAGCATTGGAATGGTGTTACCTTAACGCACTCGGTGTTTAGTGGAGTGTGGAGGCCAAGATGTAGGTGCAAGCCCCACTCCGGCTTTGGAAGGGGCCGGTTGGTCTGTGCGCTCGACACGCATGTAAACATTGGGAAGGGAAGACCCGGCGACCTTTTCGCGCCTCACTACCAAGCCCGCCCACGCCAGCATGACGAGCAGTCAATCGATAACACACCGATAGTCGCCCCGAACTCCCAGCACAACAGAACAACATCCAACATCTGTCTCAATTGAATATCGCTACTCGACTATCCGTCAGTCCCGCTCCGTGCCGCGCCCGTGTCATTCTGTCCTACCGATTAATACGCCCAATCACCACGAGTCGCGCGAGATTCCGAGATCCTCCCACCTCTAGCCCACGACGCCGCCCACACCCTCGATGCCGACTATTATTCCGCGTCCATGACTACTCTTGTGCAGACACGTCAGCCGCTGCAGATTCTTAGCATGAGCAATCAGCCCAAACGGAGGAGGAGCCAGCGTATTGCTTGTAGGTCGCCGACGCCTACGGGCGGCAGCAACGTGACGAGAGCCCGGCCGCTAACTGGAGCTCGACATCTAGCATACGACGAGCAGGATGGGGATTTTCAGTTTACGCGCGCATCCAAGCGGGCGAAGACGGCACAACCCGATCCTATACCTGAGGATGAGCTAGCACCCGCGCCCAAGCCCGCGCCTAAGCCGGCCGCCAGGAGAGGACGCCCTCCCAAGAAGAAAGAGGATTGCGAAGAGCCACCGCCAAAGCCGACTCCCCCCAAAGCAGGACCGACGAGAGTATCAAAACGGAAGTTAAGCCAGACACAAGCACCTTCAAATGACACGCCACCACCACAAAAGACTACGAGGCATAGGACGACGCGCTCATCTATAGAGAGGATGGATCCCGTGCCGACGAAGGCCATAAACAACGCCTCAAAGAGCCGCCGAATTGAGGAAGAGCCTGAAATAGAGGCAGTATCAACCCCCATGGATCTCGATAAGGTGCAGAGAACAGAAGAGGTTTCGGGAGCTAAGAAGATCGCGCTGCCCTTCAGCGACACACCGATAATAAATCGTAATAAGGAAATGCGGAAAAAGACGGGAAACAGAAGGAGTAGTGTGGGTATGCGTGGCCGAAGAGCAAGCTCCTTGATCAACAGCGGTCACAGCGCGATACCGCACCGGGAGGTGGCCGCATCTGAGTTTTATAAGCATATTGAAGCCGACGGGCTTACCGAACCTCGTCGGATGAAGCAACTTTTGACCTGGTGTGGAGAGAGATCTTTAGCAGAAAAGCCGCCGTTAGGTTCATCGAATTCTAATGCGATTCTGGGAGGTACGAAGACTATTTATAACATTGCATTCCCAGCGGAAGATTATATCTGCTAACACGTCATCTATAGCCCGAGCGATTCAGGATCAATTACTGAAAGATTTCTCATCACGGTCAGAGTTCTCAGATTGGTTTGCCCGCGAAGAAGTCCCAGTGGCGCCTAGACCGCCTGCGATTGTGAAGCCAAACCCACGAAACATCGAACACGATGAGCAGATTGTTGCATTAGAGGAGAGGATAAAACGGTACGAAACACTACACCCATGATGTGAAATTGTTGCTGACTTCTTTGATCAGGTTAAAGGCAGAAAAGAAAAAATGGCAATCTTTAAAACAGCCGCCGCCGGAGATGCCACCACTCTTCAGTTCTTCCGAGCCTAATGCTGGCGAGAGTCTCCCGGACCCTTCTTTACTTGATCCAGAGGAAGCGCAGATTCTAACTGCGCTTGGAGGTCCCTCGGCTTCCGCAATCAAATCATTAATACCACCAACGCAAAGCCGATTACAAGAGATACAGAAATCGCTGGAGTTCAAGATTGACCGCCTGGCAGACAGTGTACACAAGGTCGAACAGCGCATGGTAACGGCTGGCCGACAAGCGGACAAGGTGCTCGGTCTCACCGCCACGAGGTTAAAAGAACGTGAAGAACGGGAAAAGACTCGGGCGGGTACGAAGGATATGCCCATCATGGAAGTCCTTCGAGGTTTAAGCAAGATATTACCTGACGGCGGCGGATGAGACAAAGGATACGAAGACACTGAATACACAAATGTATATATGCAGCATTCATCTTTCTGTCACGGCGTACGAGGGGAACAGCATTGGGAGGCAAATTCCGGAAGATACCACATTGTCGTTTGATTCAAATCAGCACCTCAAGGAAAGGATTTTAAGGCTCGTGGTGGTGGGTTGATGATGAGAAGTTGACCCCCAAGAAATGAAGCCTAAGAGGAAATCAGTTTATCGGTCGAACTGTTCATGTTCTTTTTTCTTGTCGGTGTTCAGGGCATCACGGCAAATGAGACCACGACTTGGGATAATGAAAGAAAGGAAGAAAGAAGTAGATTACCTACGCCTAGGTGAAATCGGACTACTTGTCCAATTTTCTAAAACAAAATATTGGACGATGACGAGTACGGCGTATTTGGGGATTGGTAATAGTACCGTGGCACACTTCATTTTGTGTGATTTGGTCTCATATATTCCCTCTTGCTCCCATCACCCTTTTTGAGTCGTGAAGTTCTAATCAATTGTTGTAATTCCGTGAGAAAATCGTGGTGAGTTCCTTGGTTTTATGTGCTGTAAATGTGTGTTGTTGTTGAGAAATCGCTGCTATTCACCCTATTATCTACGTGTGTATAAATGAAGCTTGGTTTGGTTATTCTTGTAACATTGAAATATATATTAAGATACTTGGAGTAGTGCCAGACAATCAAGGACGGGGCAATATTTGCAGTTCGAAGATAGAAAGCATATTTACATACCGGCCACTCGCTGATTTGGTTTATTGCCGCAAGAGAAAAAGCCTACAGACAACTTATTTTATTTGTTTTACTATTCTTTCCATTTCGCTCACTGCTATAGCTAGCTGCATAAATAAATACATGCACACCTCCGCATCACATAATTCGTACACTGAACCCGCCATTCCTCCCTTTTCCTTTCTTTTCTTTTCTTTACCTTTACCTTTACACTCTTGCCCTCCCCCTATTCGGTCTTAATTAAGACCGCAAAGCCGGCATAAACGCCATCCCGCCCTTCTCGCCGGACCTCGCGCGCACGTGCTCCCGCACGAGCTTCAGTACGGCGCTGTCCTTCCAGCGCGCCGGCACGGGGCGGTACGCGGGCCTGAAGGTGCCGACGGTCTGCGCCCATTCGCCCGCGTATGGCGACCCTGTAGCGCCCGCGTCTGTGGTGCTTGCATCGGCTTTGGTGTCGATGTGTTCGCCTGAGAGCGGGATTCCGCCCGTTGTCGTTGATGCAGTAGTAGTACTATTAGTAGAGGAGTTAGGGAGGTCGGATGAGGCTGTTGCTGTGGCTGTTTCGGCGGAACTTCCGTATGCTGCTGAGCTTGTGTCTGTTGTTATCGTTGAAGAAGAAGAGGAGGCGGTTTTATCTGTTTTTGACGATGAGGATGTGATGGCAGCGGGTTCTTCTTGCGTCGCCCAGTAGTAGATGTCCCAGTCGTTCTCGTCGAGGAAGAGGTCGTATTCCGTCATTTGCTCGACCGTCATGTTGGGGAGATATTCATCTGCGAAAGTCGATAGGAGGAGGTCGGTTTCGAGGATTCCGCGCTTGCGGGATTGGTCTGTTATGTGGTCTGATTAGCTATCTAATTTATATACCCACGATTACCGTGATCTAGAATGGTATTGAAGGAGGAACATGGTAGTAAATGCTCTTTCGGAATAGCTTCACTTCTAGTAAGAGGGGCAACAAGGGAAGTGAGCATAGGAAATACGGAAAACCGGATATACGCACAGACAAGTCGCGCACGCATCGTCTTCTCGTCCTCGCCCACGCGCCGCAGTGGCTCGATTGTGAAAGTGACGCCCTCGAGCTCGCCGACGGCGATATCGCGGGACCGCTGCTTTTGAGGCTCCATGGGCGGCGCATTGCCCACCGTCGCCATGCCCCGGGCCATGCTTACGCCTAGAGCCCGCGGAGCCCGGGCCTTAGAAGCTGTCGAGCGGGCGAGCGCATGTCGCGCGGGACAGAAGAGGGTGCGTGGTAGTGATGCCATGTTTTGACTCTGCTATGAATTTGGATTTCTAGTCCCGGTGGTGTGTATGTCTTTCGTTGCTGTGTTGGTAATTACCAAGTGTGAATGAAGTCGTACGATAGTGATTAGCACATTAGAGTGAATAGAACAAAAGACATCAAAATAGCGATCCAAGATATCGATTGTTGACGTAAGAGCCAAAGAAAAGAATGGGACCGAGGCTTGAGACGATCCCGAAAACCCCCAATCTTTAGTGGCGGCGGGTTGCCGAGGCGTTCCGGGCGCCGAATCTATGCGGCCTATCGGCCGGCATCTCATGGCGGCATCAAGATCCTCTGACCGACACCGTTTTGCTCCGAATCATTAAGGATACTATGCCTTGATGTTTTCGACCCTTTCACCATTTTTGTTCAGTTTTCGTACCTCGCCATGGATGATTATCTCCGACGGCAAGTTTAGCGATTTTGCGAAGTTATTTGCGTTCGGTTAGAAATATTGGGATCCCTACTGGCCGGACCGTCGCAAAAACACCACATCCACCCACGTATCGCACGATATACCCAATTGTATCATTCATGCCCGTTTTCATCCCCCATGAACACCCCGTTGTACCGCCTCAGACGATCATACAGACTATGATTACAAGCATGATGCTTCTAGCTCTCATACATTGATGTAGTTTCTGCCCCCTTTCTGGTCGTGACCGTTACTTGTTCCATGTCTAGATTAATATTCCTAGTACCGTCATGCTGCTGCATTGCCTCTAATCCGAGTCCCCAAACGGCCTGGTTCAAGCTAGGTATGATCTGGTTCCTTGTTTGCCACAGAGGTAAGGAAGCTCCAGCGCCAGTGGTGTGTCTTTTCATTTAAATCAAGTGCTTCGATCGGAAGTAGGCCCTCAGGTACATGATCTGCCAGCCCCAGAGCGCGATGAGAAGAGTAGTGGTGCCGATACCAAACCATTTGACGCGGGTGTTGGTGCTCTCGTTGGTATCTCGCAGCTTCTGCTCGCGGGCGCGCAGATAGTCCATCTCGGTCACGATCTCCTGAATCATCTCTTCGTAACGGCGCAGGTCGGCCTCGACGGGGCGCAGCTTCTCGGTAGCCTGGATGGCAGACCAGTCCTTGGCATCGGCGCCGATATCGATGTCCAGCTCAACATGGCGAACGGGGTTGTGATTTCGTGCTGATTTGACGTATCGTTAGAGCTATGCTTTTTCCGTCGGTGCGGCACAGTAGAGCGCCTGTGCTTGGTTCTGCGCAGACTTACATCCCTGTAATATGTTCTCGAAGCAAACGTCGAAGGCGGCATCGGCATGCGACGTGAAGACGGTTCGTTGTTCACCGGCGACGTCTCTAGGGCGGCCGTATTCGTTGCCGACGGTATCTCGGATCTGTAACAGGACTCGTGTCAGACCCGAGGCTCCCCGAACCCTACACACACTGCGCCGCCGCGGCGACTTTGTCTACGTACGTGCATATTGACCACCTGGCCATCTCCCTTCGATCCGCTGATTATGGCCGTGACGACGACCAGAGTGTCCTTTGCGACGAAGTTCCTTATGCACCGCTCCTTTCTGCCATCGCGTTGCGGCACGGCTGCGAGGTCGAACTTCAAGGCATTGACGGATGCGACAAGTAGTACGATGCCGCAAATGTATTGCAGCAGCGCTCGCGGCAAAGCCATGGTAGGTTGTTGGTCGCTGGGGGACAAGCTGTCGTTGAAGGGGCGGTTTCGAGAGCTGAGAAAGGAGAGGAATTGACACCAGAATTGTATGCAGTCAAGTCTACAGTTTAGCATCCTATGGCTTCATGACCTATCGATTGGCAGTAACTATACGTGTTCAAGTATTTGACCAATCATAGCTCATGAATTGGGTGGAGCTGCCTGTTCTCCAGTGCACTTACAGGTCTGATTGTGGAAGCCAGCTGCGGCCAACTCTAGTTGACCAATCAGATGCTGTTATTCCTTTGTGGGGCGTCCTTTTCCGAACCTGGGGCGCATCTTTAGATTCAGCCTCTAGCTTAAGGAAGCTCTCAATCGCTCTTTTTCCCTTACAAAACATCCATCCACCCATATCATCGCGTTGAATCGGCCTGCAATTCATGTACAGGAACCATTGACGATTCAAGATGCCGAAGTGTAAGGAGTTGGCTTTTCTTTTCTCAATATCTATACAGATGTCTATTGATTATCCATTTCCTATTTCCCGAAGTCCAAAGTCCATCTCCTTCCCTTCCTCTTTTTGCCCGCGATCATGACCTATCCCATCTTCAAGATATATATAAGATACAGACAGCTAACATGGCATTGCTCCCAACACAACAGTCTTCTGCGACTACTGCGATGTGTACCTCACGCACGACTCGATGAGCGTGCGCAAGGCTCACAACAGCGGTCGCAACCACCTGCGCAACGTCGTCGACTATTACCAGCAGATCGGGCACGAGAAAGCCCAGTCTGTTATTGACAGCATCACATCGTCGTACGCCGCCGAGGGCCAAGCCCATGCGAACCCCATGCTCCCCCAGAACCAGCCCGGCGCCCACGGTGCTGCTGGCGCTCCTCCAGGCGCCGCCTTTCCTCCACCCTTCGCCTTCCCTGCCGGCATGCCTCCGCCGCCTTTTCCTGGCATGCCCGGCGCCCCTCCGATGCTGCCTCCCGGCAGTGCGTTCCCCGCTGGTATGCCTCGTAAGTACCTACATCGTCCCATATTTGATGATGCGTGTTTAGGCGCAAACATCGTCACGCGTTTCCCCGAAAGTCAGCGCACATTCTAACGCCTCTGCCACTACAGCGCCACCAGGTCAAGCAGGTGCCGGTCGCGGCGGTCTCCCACCGTTCCCACCTGGTCCCGGTGGTATGCCTATGCCACCGCCTGGTGGCTTGCCGTTCCCTCCGCCAAACGGTCTCCCATTCCCTCCCTTCTCTGGTATGCCACCATCGGGTGCACAAGGATTTCCCGGCGGCCCTTCGCCACCTGGCGCTCCTGGATTCCCTCCTCCCGCTGGCGGCCCCCCAGATCAGCAAAGTCATCCCAGACGCTAGAGTCATGCTAGCAGCGATATAAGTTCGGGACAGTCTACGAACAGGTCGGGTCGAGCATCTCTCTCGTCTCCACCATCTGGGCTACTTCGTAGACCGCCGACGGGACCTGCGTCACAAAGGGGGGTTACTCTGGATGCTAAGGCACGTCCTTTTTTGAAGGATAGAAGACATTATGATCACTGGTCACCCACATGACGCTATTAATACTTACCCTACGGTCTCTAGCATCAGCATGAACTTCCTATAGTGTTCAAGCGATTTCTCAAGGACATCATCTCAAGGTGGATGATTCGGCATACTTCTCTTGCGCGAACAAGTGTCAACGATAATGACCTTAACGGCACTCGATAAACAGCGACAAGTTTATGGTGCACCCAGGCACATCACTTTTAGGACACCATGTCCCGTGTATAGATTACGTCGACACCATCAGCGAACTCGCTTTGTGGAGGCAAAGAAGATGAGTGGAAGCTTGCTCGCCGCGTTTGATCATCAAATGGGGTTGTAACTGAGGCTAATCTGAAAGGAGGTAGCATTATCATCTGTACATCATTGTTTGAAAAGCATGGCGTTCAGGCGGAATACGGATTGCGCGGTGGGCCCTCGCTTTTTCTATATTTCGCATCGGCGTCGAATTGCAACGTGGACTGATAAGTCTGTATGATACCATTACTATAGACTATGATTTCAAACACAGCATAAGTAAAATTAAAACTAGCTGGATATATACTTCCGCGCCAAGCATGGAACTTTCAATATGCTAAGAGGTCATTGGAGACGTTGTATAGGGCTTATGAGGTTAAAAAGTAGATGATGCTTTCCCCACAATTTCCTCTATTGATATACATTGGAAGTATGTAAGGGTATGCGCAATCGTGATCGCAACAAAGATATTAGAAATAGACGAGACGCGAAGCCCAGCTTCGCAGCGCTCATTTATTTATTGATTTCTCATTTTTGTACTCATTCCCGCATTGCTCTAGCCATTGATCTCCCCCTACTTAGCTTATCCATAATCCAACTCTGTAGCTCGTTCATTCGCTCATCAACTTCATGATCATAGACACTGGGTAACGAAGGCGGGGTGGGGGTAATGTAGAACAGCAAAAGAAACCAGAAACCAGAAACCAGAAAAAACAACGCCCAACGCGGATAGATTTCCACAGAAAAAATTAACATAAAAGGTGTAAAGACATCGAATTCCTAATAGACGGATACATAGACAGATAGAGAGAGAGGTAAAAAGTAGCACCCGGATACCCGCTGTATAGACAAATAAATAGATAGAGGAAATCTTTCCTTCCAAAACCCCGAGCTATGCGTATTTTGGCGTTATTTTTCTTCTCCCTCCGCTCGTTCCCACCTGCCCGGGGAGTAAATGCAAGAAACCAAGCTAAACTCTGCCTCTCCTCGAGGTCATAGCTGGCAGACACTTCTCGTACCACACGTGTGAAAATGGATCATAATGTGCAAACCGATTTAGGGGGGTAGTGTGTATTCTAGCTAATCTCGTGATCCGTGTGCGTCGTTAAAAGGGGTAAAAAGTGTGAATAAGGTGCAAATTCTACTATCCATAATTGATGCTCGTTATATGAGGTGAAGACTAATGTCGTGCCTTAGTCATTTATACAAGTTCGACCGAGGGAGGAATAAGGCCTAGACGTTCGGATCATATAGCCGCGAATGTCCATC
Source organism: Xylaria sp. FL0064 (assembly GCA_022593225.1). Taxonomy (NCBI): domain Eukaryota; kingdom Fungi; phylum Ascomycota; class Sordariomycetes; order Xylariales; family Xylariaceae; genus Xylaria; species Xylaria sp. FL0064. The sequence goes on along the minus strand of JAJKLE010000009.1, from coordinate 735,765 downwards.
GCCGTGTCCGCGCGTCCGAGGATTACTTTGGTACGACGGGCCGTTGTAGCTCTTTCGCTTGATGACCTCCCCTACACCGTCCCTGACCTCCCGTGGCCCGCTGATCTTTTGTCGGAGGGCTTCCGTTCGCTTCTGGCGTCGATGTTCACTCAAACGGCGTTGCAGGTTCTGAGGTCTGTATTGCGCCAACTTCTCTTGCCAGCCGGGGAAAAGACGGCGGCCACGGTCATCCACTCGTTTCTCCACTCCCCAAAGGCGCCGATTGAAATCCTCAGGTGCAGTGGATGGCCGTTCGCCGTCCCCTTCTCGCGTATACAGCCCGCTCCAGCGCACACTGCTGAGGCTGCCACGATGCGGCATTACACGAAGACTGCCGCTAGGTGTACGCTTGATTGTGCGGCGTTCTGGACTGCGTCGATCGGTCGTAATGTCATGATCGTCATCACCGACAGGCAGAATCGCAAATGTACGTCTCACGCGCTCACTCAGGCTTCTTCTTCTCAAGGGGGTCGGACGGTAGTCGAAAGGTAAACGGCGATCATGGCGAGAAGCTTCTTCCAGCACGTCATATACGAAGTCATCGGGGTCAATGTCGTAGTCGTCAGCGGGACGCCAGAACGGATGTAGCTTGGATTCATCCGGTGGCGGCTCGTCAGCAGTTGGATATCGTCTCAAAATCGTTTTATCCTTCTCGAAATCAGGGTCTTCTGCCGTACCTCTGCGAACTGGTTTGGTCAAAGACAGAGTTCGTGAGAGAAGGCCTGGCCTGCCAAGAATGACATTTTCTGAGGGTTTGCGAAGACTAAATGCGCGGCGAACTAACGAAGGCCTTTTTGGAGTCTCTTCGAAGAAGTTTCCCAGCATCTTCTCCCGTTCTGTTGCAGGCGTCAGACCAGAGGGCGTAGCTGGTATGAACTTGATCACTGGTGGTTCTGGGGGGGCGCGTGGGTTTCTGAGAGGAGAGTCGACATCGTCCATCGAGAGCTGAGGTTGGGGTGGTGTCACAGGGCCACCACCAGGTCCGCTCATTGTGATTTCTGGGTTAGGTGGAATTCCACTTGCTGACGATTCTCTCTTAGAAGAACTATCCAGCTGTTTCTCGTTTGTACTGTTAAGAGATTTCGACATATGGTGAACCATCAAAACAGATTTATTCTGGTGGGGATAGATGTTCACCGCCATTGCTTCCGCAATATCAGCTGCCGAATGTGTCCCGTTTGTTTCAACAGAGGCTTGGGAGAAGGGTGTGTTGTACGCGGTGAGCCGTTTACCGAAGAACGGGTCACCATTATGGTCAACCAGCGACTTTTGATTAGGGGTCTCAGTTTTGTGCGACTCGACGGAAGGAGGATGACACGATTGCTTCTGATCAGAGTGAGTGCTCGTATTTTCGGGTTGAGGCGCACGTTCCACCATAACTTGTGGCAGCTCAATCCTTTGCTGTTCAATCAGATCGTTGTGTGCCTTCAAGCTCTCAGCGGTCAGAGATCCGGCGCGTGACCCAGCTCGTGATGTGTTTCGGCTGGTAGGAGCAGATAGGGAAGATGTCCTCCTCGGCACAATAGGAGGATAATCCATGGTCAGCTGATCATTCGGGAACGATCCGTAGGTCATTGATACAGACCTACCCCTTCGTCGCGGGCTTTCCGAAGGTGTAGCTAGCTCTTTTGCTCCGGAGAAATTCGACCGTGGTACACTGTTGCTTCTCTTCGAACGGTGACTGTTTGTCGATCTCAGAGACGGCGGCCTAGCAGATTTCGCCTTCAGAGAGTCCCTCCGATCAGGAATAACAACAACAGGAATGCCGCCATTCTTCCACACTTCACGTCGCATCTTCTTACTAGCAATAGAATTGGTCGTGCCCGTAGATGCCATGCTATCAGTCCGAGAGGCAGTGGGTTTCCCTGGGGCCCTAGGCCGTCTAAGTTGTTCCAACTGGCGAACAGAAGTGGAAGTAGAGCTTGGAGGAGAAAACTCCGAACTAGAATCTCTCAGAGCTGTCTGCTTCCTGACATGTCGCAGTGTCTTCTGTCTCTGTGGAGGTACATCGACCAAGATGGCCTCGACGACCGTGGAGACAGTGGATATGGATGACATTCCAGAAGAACGTTTAAAGTCGGTGCTTAGCGAGGATTCCGAGGTCGATGCTGTCCGGCGCGACTTGCTTTTGCTTGCAAGATCCAGGGGAAAATATTGTGGCGTGGGCACGGTTTGCACCCGCTCGTGCAGAGACATGGATCGTAAAGCCCTTGTTGCATTAGTTGGCGTGACTGTTGCATCCTCGACCACCTCTGCCCGCCCATTTCCCTCTGGGTATCCTCGACGCTTTCGTACTATCACATTCCTACTGAGATTATCATCCCATTCTTGTTCAACATCGCTATTGGATGCCCATTCTCCATCAAAGGCAAAAAACTCTTGTCTCGTCCTTGGGGTAGTATTATCATCCACATCTAGCATCAAACCTAACCCCGCATGCTGTGACTTTCTCGGATTCGACTCAACGCGTCGTGCCACCACGTTCTGTGATGTCCTGGCAGAAGATACACGCGCTCTAGGCGTAGTTTTCTCCTCGTCAGATGTGGTGGGACTCTCCCTGGCCGTTTTGAACGACTCGCTACGTGAGTCAGCCGTTGCCTTAGAAGGTAAACGATCCGCAAGACCGGGGCGAAAGGGCTTTGGACGACGCCCAACCTGGGGAGGCGTGACGTCAGGCGTAGGCGGACTCCTCTGAAGAGTTGGTGTACCCGGAATAGGCGTCACAGGCCCCACAGTAACCTGACTTGACGCTGGATTTTCGATACGTGGAGGACTTGAAGCTAGTGCAGGCTGACTACCCGAAGAAGTTCTTGAGTGGGCAGGCGGCGTAGGTGGTAGGTCTGGACCGATAGCTCGAGTATCCGTGGAATCTTCGGCGAGATGTTGGGTGATCCTCGGCGGAGTGACCGGCTCTCTCTTTGAATTCGAGGCCGCTACGTGACCATTCGGGAGGTGGTGGGAGGGAGGTGGTGTCCCACTCGTCACAGAAGACGCGGGTTTGTCGGCTCTAGGGCGAGGGAGCACCTTGTGTTTCTTGAATGACCGTTGGTTGGGCTTAATAAGAGGCTGGTGGTCGTGTGGAGGGTCAAAGTAGAGAGACGTCGTTGCAACAGGTGGCGCAACGGTCTCAGATGCTGCCAACATCTCTCAAGTGCGCTCACCGTCTTCCCGATGGACAGCCAATCTAAAACGAGCCGCAGAAGTCCATGCTCGGGGCGGCGAAATATGGACCTGATGGGGATGGGGATGCAGAAAACGACGAAGACGACGTCCGGCTAAAGCGATACAAGACCAGATCGTCGTAGATGCTGATTTAGTTGGTCTCCCTAAGGCCGAAGGTGTGCCACTCAGCACAATGCAAAATGACCGACTGTGTAACCAAAGGCCAAGGTGGCAGACAGAGCGACAGCAAGCAGGGGCAGATCCTAAGCTGACACGAAAACCATGTCGTAGATAGACGAGGTGCTCAGAAGCCTGCAAAGCATGGCGCAAAGCGCATTGTCTTAGCTGGTGCTGGAGGTTGAACAGCCCTCTTTCGCCGAGGCCCGACACGTGGAGGGTGTACGGCGTTGCAGGGTTGTTAGGACAATGCGACTAGGTGTAGTCGAGTCGTCAGATCGTTGTGTCGGCCAGTCTATCGCAAAACCGGTGAGGCTAGGCAAAGCGAAGAAGTCTCTGGGCAAAGCGATATCCGAACACACAAATCTTGATCCAGGTAGGTAAGTGAGAAATAAGTGAGGTGTACCTGGCAGGAAAAAAAAATGTAGCCGAGCTAAGTATGTCGAGATGACAGGATTGTGGCTTCTTTTCCCAGGCCCTCTTCGTATCAGCATCGACGACGATGGATATAGTGTGCAAGGAGGCAGGTGAGCGAGCGGGCGGGCTGGCTGGTCGGCCTGGGTCGGATGGGGCTTGAAGTCTGTGCCTCTGTACCTATGTACACTGCTGCACTCGAGTCTCGCTCCTTTTAGCCATGTACCTAGGTACGGCAGGTAGCTACGGGACGGTGGGTTACCTGCCTATTGGGCCGGTGGGTTGGTGGGCTGGGAGAGCAAGAAGCAGCAGGCAACGTCAGAGTCGTGATGGTGGTTGCTTGACTACTCCCGCCCCCTGGTCATAGTGGACCCTATCGCAGCGCGCTATTAATGGATCCCTTTTGGGATGAGACGTGCATGTGGTTAGGTAGTATCAAAGTATGGTCGAGGTAGTATACACTAAATAGGGCCGCTGCACTGTACTGTACTGTACTTTTTGCTACCTTACTAATATGCTGTAATCGCAGGTACTCTTTTCAGCATCCACAACACGGCCCCAGTCACTCACCAACCACCAACACTCAGGGTGCGTACTCAAGTTAAAGTATGGAACGCAGTAGTGTTGTAGATATTGCCGTTCATCGGCTCAATAGCTCTTTCTCTCGGCATGCGTCTAGCTGATATATCTATCTAGGTTTCTATTGTTCTTCATCTAGGGTTTTCTTTTCTTTCCATTTTTTCTTTGCGATTTCTCTAGCACCTACTTAAGGACTCGTTGTGCTAGGATGTCGAGAATTCCTAACTTTGTTATTCCCCGAGCTCATGCCCCGCTCCGCCCGTCATTTTGACATGTCATTACCCTCAGAGACGAGCCGAAGGGGGCATGTACAGCGTTTCTTAAGCCGCACCTATCTGGCTTATAAGAAGTTAAGTATCTCAAGAACGCCCGCGGGAGCAACTTCTTTCTGGGATATAGAATGTGGGTATTCGACCTGCCCCTGGAAGTTTGCAGTCAACAATTCGCCAGAGTTCTGAATGCATTGAATCGATGCGGCAAAACCATATCGCTACAGGATTATAAGAACATTATAAGTGTAACTGCGAACGGGAAACTCGAGGGGTCTTAATCCGGCGCATGCCACGCCTTGGAGATGCAGAACCCTACTCACATGTCTTTTCTCTCTCCCTGCTCCCTGCTTCCATACTTCCCTGCTCAGTACTTCCTTGTGTGTGCGAGGGGCACACTGGCGGACGCGCACTCCTCCCTCTCACATATTCATCCATACGCTGGATGGCTTGGCCTGGTTTTCTTCTTCCTACTGTAACTGTGCCGTGGCTCAGGCTTGCTGCGTCGATGTATATACTCGGTCGGGATTTGCTCGGTTGTCAAGCGAGAGACGCGCAACGCTACACGACAGACACGGAGTCTTCCATCTGCATCCGCAACATAAAGAGGCCGAGAAAATACCAAGCCGGAAACCCACTACGTTGTATCGTCTGAAGAGGGTTCAGTAGTGGTGTCCATATGAGTGAGTAGTATACTGTACACTAGGAGTAGGAGTATGCAGCAAGTCGCGCTGCCGGAGGACCGCTGCAACCAATGCAGCCATCGCAGTCAGCAGGACAAATCAGCGTCTCCAACTGCACAAGGCTCAAGGTTCATTGCACCTCTAGGACCCCCCTAATTGCTCGACGTGCAGCACGACGCTGGCGAATCAGCGCCAGCGATCCCCAACACCACCTGCAACATGCGACTGGGTGGGTGTCCAGGTCCTGTTTTCCATGCTGTACTGTACACTACAGTATTGCGCATGTGCTCCAATGTGCTCCCTGGTGGTCCCCCGACGTCCCGTCGTCAATGCCCATCTTTTGGCATTCGGGTTGTCAAAAGAGGCGGCGCGCAGGCAAGGTTCCCCAGTCAAGGTCTGTCGCATTTCCGCTCTCCAAACAAAAACGGACTCGAGAGCCCGGGGTGTATCTAGTGATTTGTTTCAAAGCCGCTCCCAAACGAGTCTCGCCTCCCGAATGCCGGGAACCCGCTGGTGAAACGAAACCGTGAAACCGGAGCAGAATAAGACAAGCGGACATGTGAACTGCCCAGGTGGTCAAAGGGCCTGAAGGGCATTACTGTATCCAGTAAGATCTGGCTGCAGATTGACCAGTCAGGTCTCATCCTTATGGCCAAATTAGCTTTAGCGGATAACCACCCCACTGCTCCACTCCTACAGAGCAAATACCTACTGCTACTTAAGTACCTAAGAAGTACGGACTAACTTTACCTATCCAGTTTACTAGGACACGCCCCAACCACCCAATACCTCGCACTCATACCACCATACACGATCTACTATGCTATTTAGTCTCTGTTCAGATCTTGTCTTCAGACTCGCATCTCTCAAGACACATAACCGCAGCAAGCGTACTATATTCATAACTACCGATGTCAAGCTTGGTCTAGGCGTCTGTTATGTATCGATATCCAAAGTCGGCCAGGACTCGGGTTGCTTTGTAGTAACCCAATCATGCACATCCCCTGCTTGTGCGTCCGTTACGTTCGCCTGATCTTCTGTCTTGACTCCAAGGTCATTCTACTGTAGGATGGGTGATGTCCGGAACATGCCATTTTCCCCATGTAGCTTGCACACCCCTTGGTTCTGGTCTTCATAGATGCTGCTCAACCCCTTGACAAAATCCGCCCAAGCTTAAGTTAAGTCACATGATTGTCCAACCATTTCCTTCCTGGCTTCAAACCCAGATAGAGCGCTTATATTTATTTAATGGACAACTCTACTTTTTCTCCGACTTGCTAAACTGCCCGTGGATATCGTGGAATTGCGACGTGCTAAGGTCTAGGATGCTCACAATGCTTGTCCACCCCGCATGAGCACCAACGTGCTGCTCCAATATCTATTGTTGATCGAATCACGGTTGATTATTCACCTATTGCCATTCACCAATTATATCAGCTCCAACATTTTTGTGACAAGCATAGCTCTGGGAGCTTTATCTTGAGCCCCGCAGGAAGTTGATTTACGATGTCATCGCTTTGAGATTCGATAATTGTTTATCAATACATAACGAACTTGAGATGCAGACCTAGCTCAAAACTTCCACTCGACTGCATATTGGACTAACATGTCCAGCTATGAGTGGACAATTCAAGTCGAGCTGTCAGCGATAAGCAATCAATGTACATGATTCTCACCGGCAATTGACGTATCATCATACGGAATGAGGGGATGGAGACTGCTGGATGGCCTCAAATGGCTTGGTATGTATCATACAAAATCTAGGAAGATGTATAAAGCTGGGGTGAAAGAGTGAATCTTTCTTTATTCAAAAATTGTTGTCTTTCATTAACTTGTAATAAATCGCATTATTAAGCGTGAGGTTGAAACACGATGTGGCCGGTAATTGCCATCTTTGGAATCGTGACTAGCGTCGCTTGTCACGATCTTGAAAGTAACCAAGATTCATTATTGGGGCCTCATCGATCCTTGTGGTACAATATCCTACCAGGAGATGGTGGAAAACAAGCAGACTCCGTGTTTAGCGGTATATCTACATTTGGACGCCTGCCTTTCTACCCGTGCCTAAGCTCGAATGATGTGTCGTATGATCTTGCTTTTATCGGTTTGTCGATTCCGCCCCCAGATATGAGACCACTTCAGCATCCATTGACTCTGCTTAGGTGCTCCTTTCGACACAGGAACGTCTTACCGTCCTGGCGCTCGCTTTGGGCCTTCTGGGATTCGGCAAGGTTCCCGACGTTTGAATCTTTAGTATACACATCTCTAGACTAAATCTATATTGATCAAGATCTAACAGAGATGTAGTGGCGGTTACAATGTGCCCCTAAAGACAAACCCTTTTGACTCCTGGGCAACTGTGCTGGACTGCGGAGACATACCTGTCACCTCGTTAGTTCTCAATAGCCTTTTGAGCTCCAAAGTGTGAGCTAGTTGACTAATCTTCGAGCATCAGATACGATAATACGTGGGCCTTAAAGCAAATTGAAGAAGGCCACTACAGCATCCTGTCGCGAGCTCCGAAGACAGACGCGAAGAAACCAGGTCCCTCAAAGAAGGGTAAGACGCTCCCAAGGGTCATCACTCTCGGAGGCGACCACACCATCACTCTCCCGCTTCTCAGATCCATCAACCGAGCCTATGGCCCAGTCTCCGTCATTCACTTCGACAGCCACCTCGACACATGTAAGTGCTTCCTCACCTCGATCTACATAACCACCCCGGGACAAACCACCCAGTAACATCACGTCAGGGCGCCCCAAAGTCTTCGGCGGCTCGCCGTCCGAAGTAGCGAGCGTGAACCACGGGACGTACTTCTACCACGCGGCGCAAGAAGGGCTCCTGCTAAACGACACCAACATCCACGCCGGGATCCGCACGACGCTCAGCGGGCCCAGCGACTACGAGAACGACGGGTACTGCGGCTTCGAGATCGTCGAGGCGCGCGAGATCGACACCATCGGGGCCGAGGGCATCATCAAGCGGATCGTGGATCGTGTCGGCACCGAGAAGCCGGTGTATCTGTCTCTCGACATCGATACGCTCGACCCTGCGTTTGCGCCGGCTACGGGCACGCCGGAGACAGGCGGGTGGAGCACGCGCGAACTCAGGACGATTCTTAGGGGCCTTGAGGATGTCAATTTGATTGCGGCGGATATTGTTGAGGTTGCGGTAAGCTTGCAGCTATCTATACAGTCTGATTCCCTTATTCTATTTATAGTGGTGACGGATTGATGAGTGTGGTGGGTGAATAGTACTAATTGGTGGTTAGCCGGCCTATGATACGAACGCCGAACATACTACCATGGCAGCGGCAGATGCGCTTTATGAGATTATGAGCATCATGTTAAAGAAGGGACCGCTGAGCAAGATGATTACTGATGGAGGTGGCGATGGTGAGCTTTGAATTCAATCTACGTGTTGGACTAGGACTGGTGCTCTGAGCTGCGGTTGCACGAGGATTCTAGTGTGAGTTGAGAAACGGGGGAAACGAACCGCTAACTATGAGAATGAGAATGAGCATGAGGATGGAAAATTTTCCGGTGTAAGGGGTTGTAAAAAAGAGGTTTTGAGGTTTGAGGAATTGGCGGTTGCTGAATTTAGCGAGTAAGTACGGCGAGTCTCACCAAAAAGGGGTTACCAGATAGAGAGTCTACAAGGGCTCTAGTTCAGACGACTTTTAAATGAAAAATGCCTAGCTTTATCTACTGGGATGATTCTGATCCCACCAACCTTCGTGTAATGACCTTGCGTCTTCTCTCAACTGAACTTCTCCAGAGATGGACGTGACCAAATGGCTTGTTCCCTCCGCTTTGCCCACCTCTTCCTTTGCCCAGTTCTCATTGTTTCTATCTCATATCTTCCCGGTTTTTTAGTTCTTACAACTGGCCTTGAGTTCTGTCACGTAGAGGAACACTCACATGTCAGTGTAGTTCCGGTCTATATACCTACTGACGCACGGTAAGAAGAAAAGTGAAGGGAATGAGCTTAGTCATCAGGCATGAACGGAGATCTAAGAACGAGAGCGTCAAGTCACTTAATACGTATATGATACAGAACAAGAATGTTAACGAATAAATCAATTAAATTGCTTTTCTATCTGAAAGAAAAAAAACAGTGTAAACAGTACGCTAACATTTTGAGACGAAACAGGAGCAGCTGGAAAACACAACGCCGAAACTTGATTTTCTGGAGGGCTGGGAAGTGTACTCGACCTATCTCCTAGACCTGAGCCCCTGTCTCAATTCAGGATCCTGTCTCAGATCCGGATTCTGTCTCAATTGGGGAGCCTACTACGATGCATGACAATGCAGGGCTTGCAAGAACCTCCTCGATTTTCTTCTGAGTACGCTTCTTGGCCTGCTTCTCGGCCTTTGAGCTCTTCGCAACGCGCTTCTTAACTCCTGAGGCTCGAGGTCCTAGCGGTTTCTTGGCAGTACGCTTCTTAACAACGGCTTGGCCGCAGAACTGCTCTTAGTTGAACCGGAACCGTTTCCAGAATAATCTGGCCTATTGACTCTGACGGAGGTACGGAGCGAATATCTGTGTCCAACCTGTGGCTGTTGCTCTGCTACACCTAAGGGCGTTTGGCGGGCTGCCGTGGAAGAGAACCTTGTCTTGGCCATTTTGTGATGTGATATCTGACGACAGGTTTTGGTACAGGAATCAAAAGATGGTACTGCTGCTGATCGTAGAAGAGAGCTGAAGATGAGTTGAAGACAAGATGCCTGCTGGTGAGATCTAAATTTTGAAAATGCCTAGGTACGACGAATTCCAGAGTTTATATAATGGAATTACTAGCCTATCCTAAACAGCCAGTTGAATTAACAGTGCTATTGTTCTACGAGCCTCCTCAACCACATGAGACAAAGCTCTTTCATGAGACAAAACAAACGCAAGATTCTGGTGACGCAAAAGACGGTATTTTAAAAACAACAAATTTTTCATGAATTATAGAAAAAAGGATCGTATGTTAGCAACCGGAGGTAACAGGAACAGAACTTTGTTGCTGAGACGCTCTTTCGTGGGATTGCAAGATGCCACTCTAAATTTGAAAGGCAGAGGTTCGGGAATGGAACAGCGATCCAGTCATTGTTCCCAAGATAGGAGGTTTCGCTTGCGGAGTTTTCGGTCCTTTGTCGTCACAATATCGTGTCCGATTCACTCAAAGCCTATCGACGTTTCGATGTCTGTTATGTGCAAGGTCTGATACGCCGACCCTGGAAAGCCCGAAGGGCCAAAGGGAACCAAGCTGAGTGTTTCAATCTAAGGGCTCATCGGCCCTCCTGTGTTTGGCACTTCCTCAAATCCGGTCAAAATAGAAAAACGTGACAGTATTGAGTGCACATAAAAGTGCTTTGTCATCATTTCTATATTCGAAAGGAAGTTGTAACGCTTCGTGGTGAGGTTACAAGAGGTTAGCTATGCAATGAATCATGCCCATGATGCAGACAACCGTCTGTGCTCTCATATTTGATAAAATTGTCGAAGCCATATACCCTATTATGAGTTCGACAGTCGTTGTCTATTGGATTGGATTATGCACCATGACCAACTAAGGCTCATAATGACACCATGATAAAGAATTCACTGAGAGGCAGAATCGACGGTGTTGGATGGTTTAATAAGATGTGAGTTCTAGGGGATGTCAATCGAGTAGCTGGGAGGCAACAAGACAAGTACCTACGTGGGTTGGGAACTTATTCGTCATCTGTTATCTAACCGAGGCCTGTCCACACATGTAGGTCCGTTCATAAACGTACCTAGGTTAAGTTAGTAGGTACCTAACTTCCAAGTTGTAAGATATAGGCATTATATCCAAGTGACATGAAACAAGATTTGTATAATATAATAAGATATTGGGCAGGTACATAGGGAGAATTGGATTTAGCTGAGAAGCTGCGAGGAAGCTGCAAGGCGTGATGCAGTTCAAAAACGTCTCACAGTGACTGCTTGCCAGTTACCTCGATTTCTCCCAGAGCACCATAAATTCAACTTGTTAACACGAAATTATGCCCTGCAATGCCAAAGGCCCGATATTATCAGCTCCGACGACTTTCAATAGCATGGGCCGATGTTGCTACTTCCATCAGAGCGATGACTCTTCAAAGTGCCAGCTTGGCAACGGCGTCGACGCACATGCACACGTACACCAACGCCGTCACCTACATATGAAATCTTTAAAGTTAATTTATCTGGGCCTCTCAAGTCACGCCCAGGGACATGCTGCCTGGAAAAGCAGTCTTGAACTCTTCTGACGCTGAAACGTAACATCCTACGACTTCATCCAGGATGAGCTGGCCGATTATGCAATGTCACCACATAGATTTACTATTTTGGCTGATTCACATGCACAACTCGAGGTAATCATTTATATTGTTTCTATCTCGTGAGCCTCACCCGTGTGTGGCGCGGCTGCGTGTTACGCAATTCTCCATCGTTGCACAACATTGGCCCTCTCGTTGTCCACACATGTTGAACCAGTGGCGCTGACGCGTGCTCTTGGAGGCCGAGGTAGGTGAGTCTACGGGCGCCATCGGTAATCGTCCTGACGGGAGTATAGACTGAGTATACTTTAAAATTGTGGGTAGTGGTTAGAATTGAGGTGGTACACGTTTTGGTTGTATCTAGGCAAGGGCATCCAGAGCCAAGACTAAGCGGCTGAGATAGATCAGATTCGCCATCGCATCTAAGGGAGAACCATCTTCGATCATACCGACCGCATTGATGACTGGCTTCTATGTCTGCTGTCTCGAAATATTTGAAAGTGCTAGCCACACCACCGAATTTCAATCGACTTTAAAAGACCTTGACCCAGTCGACGTCAAAGGCCCATCCTTGGACGTTTGCCGTCGCCACAACGCGTCCCTCAGCTAGGATGGCAAACTCCGAAAGGCTTGACTGCAGATTAATCAAAAGCATATGGAGCTGACCAGGGTGAGTGACTATGTTCAGGAAGGGTACGTATGTCAATCAAAACTTGCTGCCCTTCTCAGCATGATGCCGTGGCTATACCTTGCAGTATAAGTTGCAGGCCCTTCCTAACTCGCAGGTCACTTTCTTCAATCATTCTCTCGTTTCTTGTGAAAAGCTCTGATTTCTTAACGATTTACGCTTAACTGTCTTTACATACATATCTCACGAACCAAGCATCGCTCCAAGAGAGTCACTTCTCATCACCATGAAGACCTCTTGCATCCTCCTTCTCTTTACGGCCAGCCGTGCCTTGGCCCAGAATTTCAACAGCGGTTCCTTCACAGGCACCGCAACGTTTACTGTCTCTGGGAGCGCCGTCACAGTTGGAGGCACTAATGCCGCTACATTTGTCGTCGGGTCTAGCACCGTCACGGTCGGTGGTACTGGCACCAGCAGTTCGTCAGCAGAGGATGCAGATGATGCCACCGCTACCGCCTCCAGTTCTGACAGTGACGATGATGCCGATGGCACCGAGTCTGAGTCTTCGGACGAGCAAGCCAACGATAACAGCAAGAATGACAATACTACCACTACTACTACCACCCTCTCCGACAACGGTAACCTCGCTAGTAGGCATTCTCTGTCTATTCTCTGCTTCCTGCTTTTGACAAATTTTGACCTTGATGTTCACTCGAAAACGAGTCAAACCCTCATAAGAAATAGTATCTAACAACCGAATAACTATAGGTCTCACTTCTGCCTATTCCGGCTCGCCTATTACTATCGAATACGGATCGTCTACGATCACCCTGGGCTCTTCTGCCTCCGCAGGCTTCAGCAATTCTGCCAACGCCACAGCAATAACTAGCACTACAGCTACCGTCAATGGCGGCGGTAACGGCAATGGTGGCGGCAGTGCAACTGCAACTCCATCTGGTCCCACTACATCTCTATCCATCGCGACACAACCGCCCAGCTCTGCAGCTAGCACCGCCCAGGCTGTAAGCGGCCTGCTGGCGCTCGTGGGTCTCGCTCTGGCCTTCATCCTGTAGAGGCCTCAGGAGCTCGTTGCGTTGAACAGCATTGTCGTGTGCCCAGTTTCACTCAAGCAGGCGAGGGCTTCTAGCCCATTTCCCCCTCCCTCTCTCTGGCTTGTAAGTAAACGGAAGGCTGCAAGAAGGACATAATACTACATTTCTTTCTGACTGCGTATCACTTGCTACTGCGGCCAATCTTACTACGCGTGCGGCTTGTCTAATTCAGGCGTCGCCCAGAGGGCGTTTTAGGAGTCTGGAGCTCGGGATGTACATAGAGAATGGAGGAGTCATGTATAATTCTTCCTTGTCTTGTTTTCCACCAAATCATCCCTTTGCATAACTCTCTTTGTTAGCCTTCTATGCTTTGTTGGTTACGAAGTAGGAGAGCAAGATCGAATAACTACACCACACGCCTGGGTGGCTCATACAACATAGCATCTCTGGCAACTGGGTAGTGTTAATGCGAATATAGACACACAAATCTAATTTGCACCTGACATGAACTCAAATAAAAGATATGTCGCATAAGAATTCTATACAATAAACTACCAACTTTACTTTACACCTCGCAGGTCTGCCAGTCTGCGGCTCGGGCTTCCGATGGCGGACTCCGGGCATCGTGCCGTCATAGTGTGTTCACACCACTTTTGTGACCACTGTATGTACTGTAAGTTTGGTCTTGCCTGCTGCAGTTACGCAAGCTGCAACCTACAAAGAGTAGATGCGAAGCGCGCTTCGGCCCGGCGGATGAGTCTGGCGGGCAGTGGTTTGCGACGCAATAATCATTCCGTCGTACTTTCATAGATAGTATGATTGACAATTTCATATCTCGTTCATATAACTAATTATTTCTCGCAAGGAGGAAGAAAAGAAGCCTTGATATAGCTAGCTATTCGCGTGTCTATTCTATGCCGCCATGTGTGTGCCCATCTAAGTAAATGAATTCGTAAGCTCGTCTGCTTCATAGCAACCAAAGATGTGTATCCCATCTATCCGCGTGTGCGATAAGGGTATGTATATGGACTTTCTAAAACCGTGATAGAACTAGCGCCTGGGGGAAGATGAGAGCAAGATGACAGAAATCGGCCTGAGACATGAATGAATCTAGAAAAACCCAAACTAGTCGCCCAGATAATGAGTAGATAGCTCATCAAATAGCATCATATGGCAAGCCACAACCCCAAAGCCACAACACAGGCACCCAACGCCCTCCCTCCTCCTAATACCTCCCCTCTCATCCCCTTCCACCCACCACCCGCCGCATTCCCAGGCAACTCCTTCTGCACCGTCGCCGTGGCCGTAGCGGCCGAGAGCGTACAGCTCGCTATCCCGCACGCGTATCCGCTGGGACAGCACCCGGCCACAGGCCCCGCGTCGGCGCCGCAGAGGAACCACCCGCTCGCACATGTCGCTGCTGTCGCTGCTGCTGCTTGCGCCGTGGCGTCTGAGAGAGGGACTACGATCGTCGCGCCGTGTGTGATGATCGTCGTGCTTGCGGCTGGGGGGCAGGAGGTCGTGCTGCAGTCGCGTCCGGTCCGGCAGCAACCTGAGCCGGCGGAGGCTACGCAGGCGTAGAAGCCGGTTGGGCAGTAGGAGGAGGAGGGGGCACTTGTGGTGGTTGTTGGTGTTGAGCTTGTTGGGCGCACGGGTGGGAGGCCTGTGCCGGTTGCGGATTCGGAGTCGGATTCTGAAGATGAGGATATTGTTGTCGTATGTGTTGTTGTAGGTGTTGAGGTTGTCGATGATGAGGTTGTCGGGATGCTGGAACTCGTTGGAGTGGGTGTTGTCGTCGTGGTTGTTGGGGTTGTTGATGATGTAGATTGGACACCTTTTATAACAAGCTAAGTTAGATGCGACTCTTGAAATAGCAGAGGACATGGAAATAGAGAGAACTCACAGCCTACATCCGCACACACGAACCCAGGTATACAACACCCACCGCCTTCCTCAGCAGGACACGCGGTGTTCCCGTCGGCACATGCGGCGACACTACCGCCGCAGGTCTGGCCGTCGGGGCAACAGCCCACGTTTCCGGCGTCGGGCGAGTTCTCTACAACGAAACACGTCGTGCCGTCGGGACAGCAGTAGTTCGGCTGGTCGATATTCGAGCAGACGTGCGTGCCGCTGGGGCAATTGAAGTCGCGGCCCTGGAGACGGGCTAAGGCCTCCATTGCGCGTCGATAGAGGGACCAATGCGATTCGTCTCCTTCTCCATCCCGTTCTTCCGGCTGCTGATGCTGCTGCCACCGCCTCCGCCGCTGGTCCCTCTCGTTTTTGCTCCTCGCTTCCCTTATGCCCCGAAGATCCTGATGTCGCGGGAACGGGGGCCGGAACACGAGGACGGCAGAACTGTTGCCCGCTAGCAGGGCCTCTTCTTCGGGTGTTAGGGTGAGAACGTCGCGGGATCCAAGACCTAGTGGCGCCTGTGCACCGGCGAAATCGGACGGCGCGAAGACGAAGTACTCGGGCATGAATTTCTCGCCTTCATCTAGCGACATCTTGCGCACAGCCGTGGGGAGCGTCTCGAGGCCATCTTTGTCGCTCTCGCTCCCGCTCCCGCTCCTCGAGGCGTCCGATTGTGCGTGGAGCTGGGTTGCGAGGAGGAGCAGAAACGAGGGTGGGAGGGAGAGCAATGCGCGCGGGATGCGCATTGTCTGTCTCGTCTGTCTGTGCTTCTTATCCGTCTCTCCTGTTTGTTCAGCTGGTTGGTTGGATTCCGGGCTCTTTCGTTTCGAAATCTGCAGTCTGAAATGCTTAGATGGTTTCGATATAGGTCAGTATCTACCTAATGTGTGATATGTATGCAGGTAAGAGCGTCAGGTCTACTTGTAGGATAATTGGACGGATTTTAATAGTGAGACTGGGAAAGCTGCAGCCATGCTGCGAAAAAGCTCTTGCAAGGGAGGGCGGATGGCTGATGATCGTCGCATGATGGATCCGATCCTCCTCGGATCGCTGTTCCGGCGTTCCTTGGCGGCACCCGAACACCAACAGTAAGTTACCTAACCTAGCCCGACCTGATCTGCCGTGGCGGCGTGAATCTCTCCACGTGTATTGGACTGTTACACCGACATACTAATCAGGTAAGGGAGGGCAATTGGCTGAAAATGAACGAAGTATGAGCTTCCCTGGCTGATCATGCGTCTGTCTGCCGCTGGTTTTGTCGTAAATTGTTGTGGTTGGGCCACTGCATACCGCCGATCTAGCTAACTCAACCAACTGACCAACCACCTACGTCAGAATTGGGGTGGCTGGGTTCTATGGTAGGAAAATATCAGTGCTTCATTCGAAACTCGTGCCTCTAATGTGAGTGTAAAATTGAGCTCAAGTGAGTTGTCATTATATTTGTTCCGTTGCGACTGAGACGCCGAAACTCGAAAGAACATTGTTCTTGGAGCTTTGGACCCTTGCCAAGCTTTTTCGTGACCGCTACTGCTAATGATAATTGGGATGTCGTTGATATCGTACATTTGATACTCCTGTATCTTTTGACTAAATTCTTGTTATATGTGGTGATGCTACATATTCTATTATGCAATACAACTTTTGTACAAGTTCATGACGCATGTTATACATGTTCTTCATATTACCAAAGCTGAGGCTCATTCTCGTCGCCCGACTCTGAAGGACGCTCCTCAGTTTCAATCTCCATCATGCCCGATGATTGTTTCTTGAGGAAGACGGAGCATAGGATGCCGGTAGCTACGCTCACGTTGAGACTGTCTATAGTGCTGAAGAAGCCGCCAGGTGGGCTGGGAATGGAGACTTCGTGATCCGCCTGTCGTCGGACTTGTTTGGTGAGTCCCTCTCCTTCGCTGCCGACCACCAATACCGTTGGCTGCGAGGATAGCGGATCGTAGGTCTCGAGGCGGCCCAGTGTCACATGCGAATTCCCTCTTGACCGCTGCGTCGATGGAACTGCAGCATATACTAGCCATCCGTTTTCTTTAGAACGCGTAAGGAAATCTAGTGTTGAGTTGACGGAGAACAACGTCATCACTTCAGATGCTCCCGCCGATGCCTTTAGCGCCACCGCTGTCAATGTGGCCGAGCTGCCTTTTGTGATGGCAACCCCATTGACGCCTAAGAATGCCGCAGTTCGAAGGATTGCTCCTAGGTTACCTGGATCTAGGATGCCGTCTAACAGGAGGACGAACGGGTTTCGTCCTTTGGGTAGTTGGTAGCTGACAAAGTCGGATGTCCCGTTCACTTTCGCCTCTTCGCTTGATTGGTGAGCTACTTCGACGTGAAATCCTAGTTTCTTCGGGTCTTCAGATAGTGGTCCCAGTGCTTTGAGGGGCAGCTGGGGTAGGGGTGATGCTTCAAGCACAAGCCCATTGTGTGGTCTACCACCACTCATCTTATCCATCATGCGCAAGCCATCATTTGGCACTTTCGTGACGTCAACCCCTTTCTGGCGCGCAAGCTTCTCAAGAGCATCATCCTGCGAGATATTCCGTCTGTCATCGCCGCTGTAGATGTACAGTTTGTAGAGCTGTCTCCGTGAATCTTTCAACGCCGCCTCTACTACAGATCGCCCGTACAAAAACTGCGATGCCGCAGTGCTGTGATGAATGCGAATAGGACCGTCATCTGCCTTCCAAGTTCCGGTCGACTGCTCGGGCTTGCTGGAAGAGAACTCATGACGAGTTCTAGATGGAGCCGGTCTAGTGAGCTCATCGCGCCGAGCCTCGGAAGGTGGAAAACTGGTGCGGCTCATGCGCTCATTGTCAAAGCTCCTCGCCTCCGAGACGGGTTTCGTGCGTGATGGTCGTCCTACGAGCCGGCGATCATGTGCTGGGAATGCGCGTCTTCCCCGGTCATTTCTGGTTGACTTGGTCTGCTGCCCAGTGCTCGCTTCGAAGTCTCTCATGAAGTCTCCTGGGCTCATGCGCTCGGGCGATGATCGGGCGGATGATGACTTATTCGTGCGGTCTCGGTCCCCCGATTCGCCCATCTGCGTCCTTAACGCTCCATGCTTCATCTGATATACGAGACTCCGTTTACCAAAGCTGTTCGTGGGGTCGTTGAACCGGGACCGCCTCGACTGCCGGCCAGGGCCCGTGTCGGTGATATCTTTTTTGCCTTTCTTGATTTTGAACGTCGGAGGTTTCCAATCTTGGTCGCGGCCACGGTGTGGGGTCGGAGGAGTGTGGCGAGATCCTGTGGTCTTTAAGGACGATTGGTTGAAGCCTTGAGGCCTGGATTTCTGCGACTGTCGAAGACCATTGTGGATGGCCGAGAGCGACGATGCGGGCTGGGAGGAAATGAAAGAGAATCTCTGCGAATTAAGGGTGCGAAGCAATACACTGTGTCCACAAAGTAAACAAGAAGAAGTCGGAAGCCTCATCGCATTATCGGTGAACATGGGCAAATTGCAGTCCACGGTAGCATGAACTCAGTTGCGAATGACAAAAATTTCCCTAGGAGGCAATCAATCAGGGATCTTATCAGCGAAGCTGCTAGCAGTACACTCAGTGCTGTACTCTGGTCAGTGAAGTACAGTTTTCCGATTGGGCAGAAGTATATAGACCCCAGTTTAGGGTACCGCCACTCACCGTCCAAGTACCGAGTAGGAGCTTGGAAGTACCTAGCCTGTACTTGTAAAGATCGACGCATCGGTACACGCACTTATAGTACTTACATACCTAAGGTACATGTACTACTGAGCAAGTGCCTCCAATAATCCAAAAAACCACTTTAACATGCAACGCGTGAAGCCAAATACTAATGCGCGTTTCTTCGTAGAAGCTGCAATGCGCTGCCCTGGCTTTCCCCCTCCACCACGACCGTCTCGTTTCCTTTGTCCGACCTCGCTACGAGGATTTGACCTCTCTCCAGTCGGCTCTTTTCGGTATGTTCATGCCTCCCTTGTTGCAACAACTGGATTGTCGCAATTGGAAGATGCTAATCCACATCTACAAAAGGGAACTAGTCGAGTAAACACCCTCCCACTTCTTGCGCACCCTCCATGCTTCGAATTCGATTGGATATCTACGGTTTTGGCGGCACCAGGAAGGAACCGAGATTTATACCATGGAGGATCTTGTAGTTGCAGCCGGCGACACTTCAAGCAATGTTGATGCTAATTACAATGATGCCGAGATCGCTGCCGCCGCCGCCAACGGGGTGGACGGCGCTTCGCAGCGTGGCAGCGAGAGCAGTAAACAACACGAACAGTCTTCGCGAAAATCTGTTCCAGACAACGAGCATGACTTGACGCCGGAGGAATCTTTGAATGCTGTCCCTCCAAATGTAGCCCAAGATGCGGAGCTCGGACTCGGCCAGATACAGGATTCCCTCGAAGACCCGGACACGCGCGCAAGTGGGCAAGACTCAGAAGACAGCGGGCTTGAAGATAGCATAATACTATCTAGTCTGCCGCAGACACTGCATAACATTGAAGTCGTCCTCAGACCCCCGCCCGATCCGGAATCCTACGAACGTATCCGTCCGAGTCGGACGGTCTTGCGAGTCTTAGAAGAGGTATTGGAAGATAGTGAAAGTGGTGACGAGGGTTTTTATACCATCGAGTTTGAAGATGGTCGCATAAATAACGTAAGTGTTGAATCAAATAGGGAGGTGCGTTTCTGTTGCCTATGTGCTGCATGCGCTGTTTCCTTTTCAGATTTGAACGATGGTCCTGGCAACAAGACTTTTCCCTCTCTAACACCACCTGCATCCTCCCACACAATTGCATATCTATATATCCTCACCTACCCACCTATCCCATTTCCATTTCCACTTTACCAGTTCCACCTGATCATTCACCTGTTAACGTCAAACTTCCCTTTTTCGCTGAGTCACTTATTAGCGCCTGCCTTTGGTAACACTCCAGCTTCTTTCCAACTCTCACTTTCTTTTGAACATACTATCTACATATGCACCCTCCTCCCTCATACTCTGAATCTCGCAACCGCTGAAAGCTACACGTTCGACTCGTTCTCTGTTGACGTGCCTTAGTCAAGGTGCACGCTTCGTCTCTGAAGGCAGTTGACTTGGTGAAGATGGTAAGTTGTATAGTACAGCTTGCCAAGTTACTTCGCTACATGATCTCAAAGTGTTGTCTGCGTTTTCGTCAAAGGATTCCTGACCTCTTTCTCTGCCTTTTGCTACACGGCTTGGTCTTCTCCTGTTATGTTTGATCATCTAACATCGTTGTCTGCTGAGAACGCAATAGATATTTCCGTTGATCAATCCTATGCATTCTCTTCATCGATAACTAACCTGACGAACTTGACGTAGGCTACCTACGAAGAACTCTCTCATTATAGGGGCGGGCAAGACGCCATCAAGGCTTACGAGTCATCATTCGGCGACTTTGAATCTAATAATATGGCGGAAAAGTCAAACAAACGACCTCGTTCAACAGATGCTTTCGAAGCGTCCGATTCGGATTCTGGGCTTGAAAGAAAGCGTCGCAGACACCCCACTCGGGAAAGTATACGCCAGACATCCTGCCAAGCATCAGCGGGACCTGATTCTGACTCCGATGAACCGGAGTATAAGACGAATCAGCTAAGATTGAGGAGTCGACGTTCGGTTACTGCCCCTACTACGGGGCGCGTAACACGGAACCGTGTCGGGAAAAATCCTAGAGCTGTTGCCGAGTCTGATGATGAGCTGGCCCAAGATCATACTTATGAACATACTCGTAATCACACTCGTGATAGCGATGACGACGACGATTTTTTCATAGTTCGGTCTGATCTCGCCCCTCAACGGCGAAGCTCGAAGATGAAGAAAGGAAAGGTTAGGCCAAGGCGTGCACAACCAACCAGAAGACGCGAGGGCAGTGACTCCTCAATAGGATACGAACAAACCCGTCGCTCGGGCAGGGCCAACAAAAACACTAAAAGCATGAAAGATCCAGACATCGATGAATATTATGTAGTTGAAGAACGGCAGACCGATGCACCCAAACATGTGGCTATCAAAGAAGTGTTCCAGCCGCTGGCCCCAGACTCTTCTTTTCGAACCATGCACTCGGACACATGCGAGTCTTGCCTTGCTGAGTCTGGAGGAACTAAGAACCCTCTTGTACACTGCCAAGGATGCTCTTTCTCCTACCACAAGGCATGTATTGGCCCCAGAGCAGCGCGAGAACACCGGGTCACCAAGGTCGGCCATGAAGATTTCGTTCTGCAGTGCAAATTCTGCATTCAAAGCTATCGTAAAAAAGACGCACGGGCACCAGATCATACATTATGTCAAACATGCAAGATACCGGGACCTTCTTGTGCTGAATTCTCTACCAAGAAAACTCCGAAACAAGAGGAGAAGGCACGGATGGACAACGGGGGAGAAGACCCAATTACAGAGGTAGACCCGCTGTTAGTCAACAACGCCGATAACGTTCTCTTTCGCTGTACCAATTGTAAGCGCGGGTATCATTTTGGCCATCTGCCAGCCCTAACTACAGAGGTAGTAGACGTTCAAGACGTCAAAGAGAACCGTCTTGAAGAGTACTCGCTGGCTGGCTGGAGCTGTAAAGATTGTATCGACACTAACTTCAAAATTCAATCTTTAGTCGCCTGGCGACCAGTTGACGAAACTACCTACCGTCAAGGACAGACCAGCCGAGACTACGGGGAAGATGTTATTGAATACCTAATAAAATGGATAGGCCGCTCA
This sequence comes from Xylaria sp. FL0064, assembly GCA_022593225.1. Taxonomy (NCBI): domain Eukaryota; kingdom Fungi; phylum Ascomycota; class Sordariomycetes; order Xylariales; family Xylariaceae; genus Xylaria; species Xylaria sp. FL0064. The sequence goes on along the minus strand of JAJKLE010000009.1, from coordinate 713,856 downwards.
CACTTCCATGATACATGGATGCCAGGAGCTTGGGTCTTTGGAGTTGCTCCTGGTGTTATGCGGCAGGCATTCCACAAGCGCGAGTCTTCCACCTTCCCCAAGATGAATAAATCCACAGCGATAGAGGAAGAGTGGCTCTTAGCAGATGTTCTTCTCAACGTGAAGTATCGTACTCGAGTTATTACTTCGAGTAAAGCGGAAGATCTCGAACGAATTGAAGATATCACTTCGGTCTTTGTCAAGTTCCAAGGCTTAAGCTATGAAGAGGTGGTTTGGGATGAGCCTCCATCACGAGATTCTGGTGCAGCGTGGGAGGCTTTCGTGGCAGCTTATGACGAATATCTCAATGGCAAGTATTTTGTCACAGTCCCTGACCATAAAATGCGAGAACGCATTGCGCTTTACAGATCTCTCGACTTTGGACAAGAGTGCGAACTCAAAAGTCAACCCGCTCAACTCAGAAAAGGGGAGCTTATGGAATATCAAATGGAAGGGGTTAACTTTCTGCTGTATAATTTTCACCAACAGCAGAATGTAATTCTTGCTGATGAAATGGGATTGGGCAAGACAGTCCAAATCGTCGCGTTCATTTCCGCCCTCACTCATTCCAAGCCAGGTTGCTGGCCGTTCTTGGTTGTTGTTCCAAACTCCACGTGCCCCAACTGGCGCCGCGAGCTGAAACAATGGGCACCTGACTTGAGAGTGGTTACGTACCACGGAGGCAAGGTTGCTCAGGATCTTGCATACAGACATGAATTATACCCGGATGGACCAAAGAGTGGCATGAAAGCTCATGTGGTTATTATGTCCTATGAAGCTGCCGCCAACGTGAGCAGCGCTTTCTACGGTGTCAAGTGGGTTGGCCTCATAGTTGATGAAGGGCAGCGATTGAAGAATGAAGAGACGACATTGTATAAATCGCTCCAGGATATGAAGATCCCCTGCCGAATTCTTCTCACAGGTAAGAAAGAAGCTCGATCATTTACATCTCACCGTTAACTTACTTGATACTTAGGCACCCCTTTGCAAAACAATAAGCGAGAGCTCTTCAACCTTCTACAATTCATCGATAGCAAGAGAAATGCCGCAGAGCTAGATGAAAGATATGCTGAGCTAACCAAAGACAACCTGCCAGAGTTGCACAGCCTCATAAGGCCATATTTTCTGCGACGGACCAAAGCACAAGTGCTGAAGTTCCTCCCTCCAATGGCCCAAATTATCCTACCCGTGACTATGACTGTTCTCCAGGAGAAGTTGTCGAAGTCTATCATGGCACGCAATCCTGAGCTTATCAAAGCCATCATTTCAAGGTCAAAAGTCAAAGCTGGGGAACGCAAGAGCATGAGCAATATTCTTTCTGATCTTCGTCAGTGTCTATGTCATCCATTCTGCTTCAATAGCGAAATAGAGGATAAAACGGTAGACATGGCGCAAATGCATCGGAATCTCGTCGAAGCTTCGCCAAAGCTCTTATTGTTCGAAATCATGCTCCCGAAACTAAAGGAAAGAGGTCACCGTGTTCTCATCTTCAGCCAGTATCTTCACTCCCTCACAATCCTAGAAGATTTCTTGACCGGTATGGACATGGCTCATGCCCGGATTGACGGCAACCTGTCTGCTTTGGAAAAGCAGAAACGCATTGATGCATTCAATGCTCCCAATTCTCCTTTATTCGCCATGCTGCTCTCCACTCGTGCTGGAGGTGTCGGCATCAACCTAGCAACGGCCGATACTGTAATCATATACGACCCAGACTTCAATCCGCACCAAGACATCCAGGCCCTTTCCCGTGCCCACCGTATTGGTCAGAAACGTAAAGTGCTATGTTTCCAGCTAATGACGAAGAATACGGTCGAAGAAAAGATAATCCAAATGGGCCGAAAGAAGATGGCTCTTGATCACGCCCTTATTGAAAGCATGGATGCGAAAGAGGAGGCTGGCGAAGATTTAGAGTCGATTTTAAAGCACGGGGCCGCCGCTCTCTTCAGTGATGAGTCTAAGGACAAGATCACGTACGACGCCGCCTCCGTGGACAAACTTCTGGACAGAAGTCAAATAGAGAATACAGATACCGGTGACGATGATTCTGCCGGAACACAATTCTCCTTCGCACGAATTTGGGCAAACGACAAAGGTGACCTTGCCAGCAACATGGAAGATGCAGTGCAAGAGCCGGACCCTAAGTCAAGTACAAGCATCTGGGAGAATATTCTCAAAGAGAGGGAAGCTCAGCATGAGCGTGAACTCGCGGAGAATCAAAAGGCATATGGACGAGGTGCCAGGCGACGAGGCACGCAGGGCGTTGACTATAAGACCAACCGCGTAGGTTTCATTGAAGGAGATGATGACTTCTTATTAACATCAAAGCAGCTTCGGGCAGCAGACAGCGACGGTTCCGAAATGGATGTGGATGATGAGCTGTACATCGACCAGAATGAGATAGGGGACGATGATAGTGATGACGATGGAGTAGTAGGCGAGACATCGTCTACGGGCCCTGGCAAAGCGAGGGCACCCAAAGGTAAAACCCCGACTAAGAGAACGCCAAAGAAGGCTAGAATTAACACACCACCAAGTACTCCGAAGGGCGGTGAACAACGTGAGCGGACCCCAAGAACCGACCCGAGAGCTCACAGTGACCCGACCGAAACCCCCTCTAAAGCCAAGGCTCCCGTCCGAGGCACCCCAAATACAATTTCCCACAGTACCCACCCAACGCATTGTAAACAATAACTCCCACAACCCACAACCTATCCCCAGCCGGCCTCATTCGCTAACCATAGCTTCTAACCCTATCATATCTCCCAACCCCCAAGGGTCAGTCATATCCGGTCGACAGACTACAGTGCCCGTCCCTCCTCAAATGCCTGGACTTCAATTCCCGGCGGTTCAACTTCCAAATGGCCATATTACGCTGACTGGTTGGATTGGTGGTGGAAACCCTTGTGCTCTCTGCTACTGCCGTCATCACACAGCTAACCCCTGCGTTGATCTCAATTCACAGCTGTCTCTACGGCTGGCACTTGATAGGCTCAGGGCCGCTGGCGAGAGCTCGGGTTCAAACGCCGCCAGAGCCTTCTTCTCCCAGAGGCTTCAGACCGTGATAGCTTATCACCCAATCAAACAGTAATCAAGCAGGTCTTGCATAATAAGAAAACATAAAGGCGCGATGTATTCCTACTCGAGGTTCAGAGACGACAAGGAGGTCAAGTATTTTATCAAAGGCAGGCAAGGCGGATTCATTGCATTCAAGGTTGCCAAATGATTGCTAGACGATATACTGGCGTCTACAGGGATACATTCTGAGCTACTTAGAGAGAAGGAAAGAAAAAAAGGCAAGAAAATTCGAGATTAGGATCGTAGACCAGTTGAATACGATGAACAATTTCACTGCCTAGGGGTACCTTGTGTATCTGCTGTGTGTAACTGGCGGTTTATGAGCCGTTTGTCACGTGGGAAACACAGAACGAGAAAACTGCAGGTAACCGTCTCAATGCATTTAACCTTATTTGAGAATTTTCTACAAACGGCCGTGAAGGCAGCTAACTACCAGACCATGACCCAGAGGCCAAGGGGGTCTCTGCTTGCCTACCTGCTTTAAGGTAGCTTGCCTTGCTTGCCTTGCTTGCCTCACTTGTCTTGCTTGGTTCCGGGTTGATTGATTCACCAGGCCCGGTTGATGCTGGCACCTGACTGGGTACATCTATCGATCCCCTCACACCTGTCTCTAGCCCTGTACATACTTGTCTAGATCTCTTGTTCTCCTTTGATCTCCTCCCGTCTTGTCCTAGCCGATATAGTCAAAAGGCACACACGCAAAGCCTTCATCTTCACAAGGCGTCGCTAGGGCTCGCGTCGGCGTCGACCTTGTCTTCTCGTGCTTGTCCCCCGTCGCTTACCGGCGCTGCGGGTGGTCTGGGCCCATGTGCCTCAGATCTCAGGCGTATGCCTAACCTTTCGTTTGCTGCCTTTTTTTCTTTTTTTTCTTTTTTTGGTATAAATTGGATTTAATTGATTGGTGAAAGAAGTGTGTGGGAAACAGCACCTTGCCGGCTCACCACTTCGAGACTTGCCTGTCGCTGACCTACCATCTCTTCAAAATGGACATTCTGCTACAAACCACCTCTTCTACCTCTATCACTATTTCCTATCCAGTTATTGACTCTCCTTCTGACTTGTCTTATTCCTCTGGGTCATCCCATACGTCCACGCGAAACACCTCCCCAGACTCTGTGTCCGCTGGCAGTGTCTCATCATTCTTCTCCCTTCGCTAGCCTGAGTGTTGCGACGGCCAATATAGAATACACACGTGATACACTTCTCCGCCAGCCTGCTAACATGGACAACAACTCTTTCCAATCCGCTAACGACCGCCGAAACAAGCTCGTGAACGAACGACAGTCTAGCTCCCAACACCACCATATCCAACAGCAGCGCCAGCAACTAACACCGCCTCAGCTTCAGATAGTTCGACCGAATGTACAATCCTTGCCAAGCCATCAACGCAGCCTCACTTCTGCCAACTGGAGGACACCGACGGTGGAAGACGTCGTGTTATCCCAGCCTCGCATCATGTACAACCCCTACGAGCCCGTTAATACTGCTCACCACTTGCAGCATTCATCCATCCGCACGACTCCGTTTACAAACGTTCGTGGAGATCAGCATCAACACTTCCAGCATGTTTCTAGTGTCGCCTCGTACTCCAATCTCAACCCGTTATTCGAAGCTCAGCTTGATGACAGTTTTGCATACTGCTATGATCGCGGCAACGGCCAATATACCCAACTTATTCCAGCCGATATGCTCCCTCCCCTACAGAACATCCCTGCTATACAGCAGGGCTGTGCTGGCATGATAGTGCTTCCTCAACCCCGTGGCTTGGCTTCAAACGGGCATTCTAGCAATACAGAACCTGTTGTCGTGCGAGTACGTGATCTCTTTTTATATTCTGGTCGCGGGCACCTTCCCGTCGCTTCCTATCCTGTCTCTACCTACTAAGAAACCCCTCAACAGCGCTCCCCAGCGACGCCCACTTCGCCAGCGGATACAATCCAGGTAAGCTACATGGTCGATCATGTATCACATGGTAGCTCCCGGGCACCTATTCACAATAGGCTACATGTAGGACTTTGTACTGTGTTTCCATCTACTCAGATGCTTTACCTTCACCCCTCAACCAAAGAGGGGTGGCAGACAAATCACGAACTATATCCAACTGAGTTTTGTTGGGTTCAACTAGGAGTGATGCCATTTGATCACCAACTAACTTAATTACTTGGGCACGGCTAACGGGTCTATTTTCTATAGTCACGAATCGACAACATCGTTGCTGCGACTCCACCAGCATCAGTCCGCCCAAGCCCCGGCTCTTCCAACCACACGCTTCCTAGTCACCGACGACCCAAGATTTACTGCGACAAATGGGTTCACGAGGGCGTCTGTGCTTTTACCCAGCAGGGCTGCAAGTATAAGCATGAAATGCCATCGGACAAGGCCACGCAGCACCAGCTTGGCCTCTTCCACGGCTATCCGCAGTGGTGGAAAAAGCATCAGGCAGACCTAACGAGGCAACGTGAGGTGGCATCATCTGAAAGTCCCAAGAACGGTGACCAAGGTAATGGTTCTAAAGTGAGAAACGAACGCTATCTTGATCGTCTTGCTAGTTCTATGCCTGGAAATGGGGATGCTCGTGGTGGAAACTTGGGCCTGGCTTCTGATGCAGGCAGGCAGGTTGCGTGGCGGCATAGTGGTGAATACGGTGGTGATCCTCAGGCTCTAGAATATCCCTCTTTGATGGGACGGACAATGGCATCTCGAGGCGTGGGCGGGGTTATGAGAAATCCCATAGGTACGTGATCGATATCGCTGTCATGGAAACTATCCTCCTTTTTCAGATGAGCTCAGATGCTTACGCCACTTTGCTTCAATCACAGCCCCAACCTCATCGAATAACGGCTTGTCGTCCCGTCCAGCCTCATACGGATCCCCCTTCGGCCCTATCGCCCCTCCGGGTCGAAGTAGAACGACCTCAACAATTGCATGTGAAACCGCGCGTGGTACGGCGGGAGGACAGTCCGCTGTGGGATACAATGCTACGCCCCATGGTACCCGGGCAAACTCTCCGGTTGGTACGAGTATCACCACGTCTTCTAAGCTGTCCACTAGCAACCCGTATGCATCACTCATAGCTCTTGATGATAGCGATGATGAACATACAAAGGAGGAAGCCGCCCGCACCCAATTCTCACGCTCTCTTGACACACATTTGCTATAACGAGAGCTATTGATACTGTGCAGTATCCATACGACCAGGGAGATATGGCAGGATGAGGGCAATAGTTTGCTTGTTCTAGCTAGACCCGGCCTGGGCGCGTGCAATACAGTTGGGCACGAGCAACATCTGCATGTGCACACGTATGACATACGGATCTTAGGTTAATGAGCGTCTACCTCGAAGGAGGCATTGTTGCTTCCAAACCCCACAACACAACACAACTACATCGTATGAGCTTCACGTTACAAAGTTCTTGGTTGGCCGGCGTTGACTTGGAAAAACTGGTTTATGAATAGTAGACGCGGCACGGGAACTCAGGAAAAATAGAATGAGATACGGGATGTATTATAGACGAAAAATAGGAGAGGGCGGTGGATGACCGCGGGGCATCAGCATCTTGACCAACCAGCAGCTAGCGAGCGAGAGACGGGACCTTCGTCGCATTACAAGACGGGCGCACTTGGGGTCTCTTTGCCACGAACGTACATAGACGCACATGAGGAATGATGCAATGAGATATTTTGCCGAGTTTTGCCTTGGCCTATTCTATTCTTGTCTTGCTGATTAGATTCAATCGGGACACGCTTGATAGCACTTACCTTGACTGATAGCTAGTCCAAGCTAGATTACATTTTAGCCCTAGGCACCGTGACATCAAGATCCTGGCTTGGTTACCTATTCCGGGCTGAAGCGACGCTGTGGTTGGTGGAGGGGAACATTGGCGCAAAGTTTCATACATTCAAAGTTAGGTACCTGCAGTGCACTAATAGTTAGCCGGTACTCTCAGGCTGGGTTAGCTTGCTTGCGGAGAGATATGCACGACGTTGATTTTGTCGATGTTTGAACGTCACGCATTTAATTGTACTTCTAGAACGTCGGGGTGCGAGGAGAGCAGGTTGAACGAATTCTTAAGAGAGCGCGTGTGCACTGTTGCAGATACTGAGTTGTTGACTGTAGAGTCCGTGATAGATACCTAGGTATTTTGTTGGTTTGCGTCATAGACTCTCTCTCTCTCTTGCTTTTTCTTTTTTCCTTTTCTTTCATGAAAGTACAAAGAAGGGACAAAAAGAAGATGGTAAGGACCCTCAACATTAAATCGAGTTGATTCAGGAGAATGCATAACGTCCAAATACCATTATACTATATTCTACGTTCCGTGCTAATTGTAAGTTACAGACTCATAACGAATAAATATCCGTTCCTGACAATATAAATGTGACATTTCCTTTCCTTACTAATGAAAGTAACCTTTCTGAAGCAATTAATACCGAATTACTTCGACTGGGGCTCAGAAATCTAACGTTTAACGAAGCTAAGTTTGAGTTCCGGAGGTATCAGTGTAAAGTATTCTTTCATGCCCTCGTCATACGCTCGCAGATTCTCGATAGGGGTCGCGCGAATGTCATAGTCGGCAATGATTCGTGCAACTACTGCTCGAATACTTAGCAAACCCAGGGGTCGGCCAACACAATTGTAGCTGCCGGCTGAAAATGGCGCAAATCCAGACGCGTCGCGAATCAACTCGGGTTGCGAATACCATCTCTCTGGAATAAATTCGTTGGGTGAGGCATAGCTTTCCGAACCTAGGGCTGCTCGTAAGCCACTTTTATCTGTCAGTGGAGAAGTGACTACATACCTCTACCAATCACGAACTGGGGGCAGAATACTGTAGTATTGCCAGGAACAAACGTGCCATCAATGTCTAGGCCTTCTGGCGGAATAATTCTGGGAAGAATCGTTGGAACAGGTGGGAAAAGGCGTAACGCTTCGTGTATAACACCGTTCATATGTTTCAAATTCGATAAATCGGTGTAAATATAGTTTCCTTGCTCAGTTCGACGTAAAGGATCTATTTCCGTACGTAGAATGCCCACATGATGAGGGTATTGTGCCAGATATCTGAAAATTGAAATCAAAGTCGTAGTTACGGTATCACTACATCCCAGATATGTCAGACGCTCGGTCTCGGGTTAGATTACGCCGAATGACCTACCTTCCGGCTACAATGATGAGTTGTGCATCGCCCTCAAACAGAACGCGATCAAAACCCGTCGGACCTTTCACATCGAAGTGATTTAGAAGGTTGCCTATAATATCCCGTTTATCCCCTTTTCTCTTCAAATCCTATTAGTCAAGAGCTTTGCTGTCAAAGTACTGTAACCTACTCACCTGCATACGATTGTTCAGCTGCGCAGTGCAATAGTTTTTGAAAGCCCACCAAGCTTTGGCAGCACCAGGAATGCCAGTAAGGAGGCGGAAAAACCACATGGGGAGTTTTAAGCCAAGGACAACAGTCCCTGTAGTATAGAGCTTTATGGTTTCGTTTTCTTTGTTGGTCTCGAGCATGCCGAATGAATGTCCGAAGGCAAGCTCACCCATCACATCGTAGCTATAATAACTAAACCACTTCGTGATATCTATTGGGTTGCCAGCCGAGTCTTCGATTACTTTGACCAAAAGAGCTCGGTACTGAACCATACGCTCTTCATAATCTTGGAGGCTCCTTTCCCCGAATGCCCCACTCCAGACACGGCGCCATCGACTGTGTAGGTTATCGTCACGCGCGGTTTGCAAGGACCTAGCTGATTTTAGAAGTTGACGTCAGCTATTATAGCTTTGAGTGTAGTGACCGCGCATCATTTAGTGCCTATGGGACCCTCTCAAGATATGATTTTGACTCGAAGGAATATTTTTCTTCTGTCAAGCTCAACAGAAACAGGGATAACCTATAAGAAGATTGGAAGATTGCTTACTGGGATATGTCAGGTCGTACCAATCGGCTTTGAGACATTTGGAACCCAGACCATAGATGGCCTGAACAGCCTTAGGGTGAACAATCGACAGATCATTCGAGCCAATCCGCACGAAGTTCCCGTGCTCTTTGTGTAGCTTTGTAAGTTGCTTGAATGCATCTAGTCCTGTCAGGTAGGTGGCAAACCAAGCGCTTGAGACTTTGCAACCCAATGGACCGGGAAATTGTCTGAGGGGATGGAAGAAGAGACGGTAGATAACTAGGCTGGAATATAGGCCGGAGAAATAACTGGTGGCTATAGAAAAGATCCTGAGGGCGGCGTCGCGAGTGGAAATTTCGAAGAGATAGGCATGAATCAGGATGGATAGAGCAAACGCCGAGATGCTCGCCAAGGCGTATAGGCCGCCATACAGGTGATGCTCTCCGATTCTAAAGTATCCAAGGTGAGAGACGACTCCCGCCGCAAGAGCAGCTACGGGTATGATGACCTCCATATTGCTTCCTGGTTCAGAAGTGGTAGGAAGGACGGAAGGAAGAAATGATAATCAAGTGTCGAGGACGTGCTTATTGTACCCCGCTCTCAGTATTGAGCCATGGCTACTTGAGACAATGCGGCCAACACATGGTCAAAAATGATCTGTTCTAATCGAATGCAAGCCACAGTCTTAGTCCACATTTCTGAGACAGTCCTTATAAAGCCGGTCTTTCACATATCATATCGGAGAACTAGCCCAATCCGGAGCATTACTTATGATTATGGTCAGACCAAAGTTCATTGCTTTTTGGATCTTTATACGAATGGTCCGGCTTTTGATCTTGAACTTCTCTCGTAACAGGGACAGCACAATGCTCGAAGACAAGGGCCGCAGGAAAACGCACCAAATTAGTGTTGTGAATCTAGCCTAGGTTGAGAAGCTTCGCCTCTTTAACGCCACAGCTACCTCGGGTGCATAGCCTGCAGCATCGAATGATCCCAGAGGTGGGAATACAGACGCTCTAGGTGAGGTTGGTAAGGGGTCGTGATAAGTACACATAAGACTCAGCCTGGTGATACCGACTCATGCATGTTGACTGCATGTCAGCCGCAAGTTCAGCTTGATACGTACAACAATAGTTATTTGTTGGCCGAGGACATAAATTTACACCTGCCCCAATTATAGGCCGACCTGCAATGCAACACAAAATATCCTCATGTCCCGATAAGTACCTTGAACAACCACGTGGACATAACTTCTATTAAAGATTGCTCGACACACGCTCCTATCTAGACCTTCTCATTGATATCGACGTCCGTAGACATAGCAATCGCCCTAGTGGCTTCAAAATCATGGTGCAAAGAGCCAAGCTTCTGCTCCATTGCAGCGACACAATCCGGCCCTAAGATCATACGAAGATAGTCATATCCATTGTCGACGGCTTTGACAATCTCACGCGCGGCCTTGTCCGGGCACCCTCGTACAAGATGGGGAGGAGGTAGGTCAGTGATGCCCTTCGACATAGTAACCATAGCATCGAGTGCAGTGCCTTTATAAGCCTCACTGAATCCCCCGGTGCTTTCGTGGGCAGCTGGAGTGATGAGGCGGGTAGAGAAAGGGGTGCGAAACGCTCCCGGCTCGACAATAAGAACCTTGACACCTAACGTTTCGACCTCCTGGAGAAGAGACTCATGAATTGCCTCGATGGCGAACTTACTGGCGGAGTAGATGCCCCGTCCAGGACGAGCTATGAATCTATTTTTCACTCCGTATCAGTTCAGCTGCCTCGGTCATTGAGGGAGGGGTTGCGAAGCGTGCCTAGTACTGGCTATGTACGAAATAGTCGAAAGTTGTTGACTGAATATAAGTAAAGCGATTTTACGATGGTTTTTGATGGTATTGCCTCTGGGCCTACATATTGTTGACTCGCGACTCTAAATGTTTTGTGACCAATGAAACGTCATTGAACGGACTCAACGGAGATAGCGGGTTAAGGCCGTGGTGGGTAGTGTAGAGGTATGTTAATTGTATAATTGGATTTTAGATAGAATAAGGGTACGATGCATGCTAAATCTAACTAATGCTTAATCTATAACCACACTAGCTAAGGAAGTGGTTGTCGCGTATGACTTTGAGTGGCTGTTTTGAAGCAGGTGGTAGCTTGTGTATTAAAGCAGAGCGAGCTAGAAAAGGGGCTAGCTTAGTCACCAAAGAATACTTGGAAAATATCGCCCTAGTCGCTCTTGGACAAATCTTTCATCAATTATCTAAGATTACATCTATAAGCACCGTGAATGTGGTCCAGGTTCTTCGCTCTAAGAATTTACACACATGGATCACTCTGTTAGCACCCCCTTGATCCCGTCGGAAAACAAGAAATTAGAGTATAAAATGTGAAACCATGTTAAGTATCTGGATGGCGCGAGGCCTGTCGGCTTGCAAACCACAGCAGAAAATGTGATCTTCACGAGCTCTTCGGTTCCTTCATCCTGTTTTGCTTCATGCCGACTCACTTCGAACCGATGAGATCCCACTAGACCTAGACCCTCGCTCCCGTACGCAAGCTCTACGAATGCATGTGGCGGCTTGGCATGACGAACATAGTCGTCAGGGAGCTGATCTCGTTGAGCCCGCGTCAACGAGCTGGAGTCGAGAACCAGAAAGTTGCCGAATAATAGTGATGCAAAAGATGGCGTCGATTTTGATGAGATGGCAGCTGGATCCCATATTTCAGGGCCAACTACAAAGCTTGAAGCGCCGATTTGCGATCGAATCGCCAGGCTCTTCTTGATAGCTAAGAATCACAGTTGTGAGTCTTTGACATAGATCTAGGAACCACTATGCATGTAACCCGCCAATCTTACCTGACATGTCTGTCAACCTAAACGGAACAGTACTCAAAAACCACCTCTCCGGGGTAAACGCCAAGCCAGAGAAGAATCCCTGCGTAAAACGGGCCAAGATCTCTTCATCGCTGACGCTACCTTTGAATCGTTTCGCCGGAATTAACAAGCTATAGCTCTCTCGGATACCATTATGCTTCTTCGGAGCAACAATGGACATAGAGAATGAATCATTGTGAGTTGGACTGGCTCTGTGCTCGTGGTGTGGTTGATGAAACGGTAATAATCGGGTGGAGATGGCAAGACCCGTCAGACTGGTCGCAGTAAAGCCGATAACAGTCCACTTGCCAATCGGCATTCTTCAAGGGAGTGTCTTATAGGATATATAGTTATGATGAGAAGTTATTATCATCGTTGACATGGTTGTCGTTGTATCTAGTCTCTTATAAACACTCGCTCGTCGTTGCTTACGTGAGAATTCGAGTCATAGCGGGCCTTCAGCCGAGGGATTATCGTGTGGCACTAATCCCTAATTGCAAGAGGAATAAGCTCACCAAGCATCGACAAACCGTAACGGGAAGCAATATGCGCCACTTGAGCATACAGAAAAATAGTTGCTCACTTGTGACTTTTTAATTGAAATAGCACCCTAACGCGGTTTGCGTGCGTTAGGTAATAGAGACGCGGCGATCGCCGTTAGTCCTATCTCAGATAGAGCACAGATGGTGATCACATCTGGCAGATGCCATCAGGATTGGCCGAGGTATACTGATGATGCGATTAACAAAAGAGGCACGGTACAAGTTGTGCTGGCGATCATGAGGCTTTGAGATGATGGAAGGAAGCCCGGGTATACTGAGATGAGCTCCCACTAGAGATACGGCGGCGAAAGATGGGCAGGGGTTCATGCTGTCAACATCCTTTAGCAGAAGAAGTTTCTTATCAACGAGCATTTAGAAGTGATTGAGATGGGTGATGGGAATGGTATGGTAGCGAACACCAGTTTTACGCACTACAAGATAGTTCCTAAATAAGGAATAGTCCGACCGCAGTGCTGCAGGTACACCCACCGAACAGATAAATGCGTGCACTCTAAGATTCTTTGACAACAGCAAAACACCAAGCCTAAACATCATTGGATGCTTACCCTGCGCCGTCCCTGCTTTCCACAATTTGATTGGTGCATGTCTGGGCTTGGCATTTTGCAGTTGTCAAAGGAATCTTAGAGTGCACGCATTTAATTGTCCGGTGGGTGTGTAGGAGAAGTACTGTAAGCTACCCCCCTACATCAGAAAAGAGAGTAGCCCCCTTGGAAAGGAGACTCGATGCAAATGCGTAAAAAAGACGTTTCTTGAAATCTGATTTGCAAACAAACACCTAACTATGCGAAGAGAATCTCAAGCCAACTGTTGGTACCAGCCGGTCGGTATACGATATCAAATAACTACTTAACTACTGGTATGTTGGTCGATACCTTTCAATTGGCCAGTCTCCCCTTTGTCTCCAGGGGCCATAGATGCAGGGTGTGCAACCAACAGTCTGCTATTCAGCATATATTATCTTGCTCCTAACCTTTTTCTTTGTTGGTCATTTGGGCGACTTGCGGTTTCAGTCCCGTGTATCCAGTCAATGTGTGCGCTCTTGCCTCAAGCCGAAACAGCGACACGGCTAGACACCCGCATTTGCAGCGTTTTGCTGCCCATCTTTAATATCGCTCAACATGCCAACTATGGAGCTTACATCGGCAATCGTAAAATATGTCGCACTCATTCTATTCCCTTATGTGAGTCTTAGATCTCTCAGCGCGGTTTACAGCTATTGACGCGTTGTCAAGTTCGTATGGATGATGGTATATCGGATCCTTCTGCATCCTCTAAGAGGCTACCCAGGTCCACTGGTTGCTAAAGTATCTGATGCGTATGCCGGTTGCCATGCAATAGCAATGCAACTTCACCTAAGAACATATCTTGACTTAAAGAGATACGGTAGGTCTTTGCAATTCCATGACTTGAAACGTGTATGAGTTAGAACTGAGTTAAGAATTAGGGCCGGTTATTAGACATGGCCCGAATAAGCTTGTCTTCAGCTCGGCGGAAGCCCTGCGAGGTAAGTTTGATAGCTATTGTTCATGGGCTTCTCCATAACTCCTAATTTTCTCTCCTAGATATCTACGGTAACGAGAGAATCACAAAGTCGCATGTTTATGAGCTTACTATAACATCCGGCAAACCGAGCATTTTCAACGCTCTGGACAGACTAGTGCGCAGAGATAAGCGCAGATTCATTGGACAAGCCATCAACGAGAAGGCGATGCGGTCCTTCGAACCCACAATGTTAGGAGAAATCAATATTTTCATCGACCAGCTACTACACGCAGCCCAGACATCAGCCCCTGTTAATATGACTGACGTTACAAAACGCCTAGGGGCTGATATCGTAGGTCATCTAGCTTTCGGCTACGCCCTTAACATGCAAACAGACCCGACATATCGATTCATGCTCAGAGGTCTTGCTGTTGGCTCTTATCAAAATAACAGCTTTATGCAGTTTCTTATGCTGAAAAAGCTAGGACTCCATAATCTTTTGGTGTTAGCAGGCTTCTCGAAGCGTATGAAGTACAAGGAGATGCTACAAAAGATGATCACTTCTCGTCTTGCTCAAGAGAAGCATGCGCAGAGCGATTTATATTCCTTTGTTGCTGACCACCTGGACGACCCTAGCAACGGGGTTACCACTAGTGAGCTCTGGTCCGAAGCTCTGTTCTTCTTCCCAGCCGGTGGCGATACGACAACAACTGCTATAAGCGCCCTATTCTTCTATTTATCACGAAATCCCGATGTCTACGAAAGGTTAGCCACAGAGGTCCGCCAAAGGTTTGCCAGCGACGCCGAGATCAGAGGCGGCACGAAGCTTGCAAGCTGCCGCTACCTACGAGCCTGTATTGACGAAACCTTGCGTATGTCACCTCCAGTGTCCGGCACTCTCTAGCGAGAACTGTACCCTGACGAGCAAGGAAAGCCATTTGTTGTCGATGGTCATGTCATACCCCCAGGCACACAAGTAGGAGTAAACATTTATGCACTTCACCACAACGAGAACTACTTCAACGATCCATTCTCATTCCGCCCAGAACGTTGGCTTACTGAGGACCAAGCTACGCTTAGCCGAATGCATTCAGCATTTGGCGCGTTCTCGCTTGGTCCGCGCGGTTGTGCCGGTAAGGCTATGGCATACTTGGAAGCAAGTCTGGTTATCGCAAAAGTTATCTGGCGTTTTGATTTCGAGGTGGCCCCGGGAAAAGAGGGCGAACTAGGAGGAGGAACCCTTGGCAACAAAGAGGGGAGAGACCGGCCTGACGAGTTTCAGTTGTACGACACGTTTGGCGCAAGACATGATGGGCCATATTTGATATTCAAGGTTAGGTGCCTGAATTGATTTCAGCAAGACCAAAATTTGGCGCAATGGGTAGCTATACGTAGACATCAGGTCAGAATGATGCATTGAGTATATTTACCCTATCAGTGTTAGATTATCTCCAATCTCCTTTCCTGTTGCATTGAGTCTCTGAAGGCGTGGTTAATCATAGGAACACCATTACTAAATCATCTGACGATGCAGCTTCATTGTCACAAATCACAAAACATCTTCGGTTCAATTCAATACGACTTGTTAGACGGCCCAAGAGCCCATAAGCTTTTCAACCCCTACTAAGAAGTCTGGAATTAAGCGGGCGCTCATATCACTTTGATTTGTCTTGAAATTGCAACAAAAGCAGTACCGTAAGTTACCAAATGGAATACACAGGGAAGCCTATATTTACAGGTAGCTGAGTAGCTACCATATTTTCGGCTATCTTCTGAACGCACACCATAGACTCTACTAAGTGCTTTGTAGGATGGAATTGCCATTTCAAAAAAAACGTCTAAGACTGCAATTCTAGCAATCAGAATCGTAATAATGCCTCCTTTCAAACAAGTGGAAATTAACTTTCAACCTCTTCTCCGTTTGTTTCCAGTGGCCCGCGATTCGCTATCATTCGTCATGTATTGACTAACCTCCTGCGATGTATCACGGTCTTCAATATCAGCATCCGTCTCCGCGTCGTTATTAGTAGCAAAGTCCTCCTCTCTCGCACGCTTCATACTTGAACGGACCATTCCTGGGCGCTCACAATCCCCTGTCTGTTCAATTCTGACAGATTCTTTCCGGGAAAAATGGAGCTTCTGCTTCGACAAGTTTAAAGGCATTACCAGCGTCTCGGAGGAAAGGCTAGGGTATTCCTTGGCGACCTTATGATAATTGCCTGCTAAGACGTGGACGAACCAGAGCGCAAGGTTCATCGTCCATTTTTGAGGGACTTTATTGACATCGCTGTCTGCATAATTATCCCATGGAATCGATACATATTCCATTACTCCGTCAGCCTCCAGGCATCTTTTGATCTGTTTATCTCCAACAAGCCCTTCATCTCATTAGCATGTCAGACGTAGAAGCAGGTGAGGTCTGATCGCAGATCCAAAGAGCGCAAGATACTTACCAGGGGATACGGAACGTGGCTTGATGCGGAAGATAAAAGCCTCTTGAGTAGAAATAATGCAGCCGTAGCGACAACCCCATTCCACGCAATAGGTGTAGATCTGTCGTATTGGTAAGACTTTGTTTTGTTTCGACTTTCCTGGTGCTGCCCATTCGCCTTCATCATTGATAAACTCTCCTCCGCGGCGAAGAACCCGACTATCCCACTTGAGAGCAGGTTTATAATCCTTTAGGAGCCTTTCAAGAAACTTCAATTCCGATGACTAGGATTGGTCTATAGAGATGGCGCCCCCATCGGGCCTCAATAGTGAATCTTTTGGTCGATTCCAGTTATTCATCCCCTTCGCTGCCCTCCAGATAGATGGGTGGAATTCCTCCACATCTAATAGAGATGAGGTTACAATCGTCTGATTCCACTTCTGTATAACGCAGGCTGTGCTGGCTTCATCGCCGACTTGTAAGTCAAACTGAGACATAAACGGGTAATATGTAGGTCCGGCATCGTTGGGTCCTCGCTCTTTGCTCACTGCTTTCCAGAGCTCTCCCCCGTATATCGTCTTCAAAACTGTGGGGTCAAATTCAGCCCAATCTTCGAATGCTAGAGGGGCCCATTGACCACCAGTTCTGGTATTTGACCGGCTGAGGTCACTTTGCGTGCGCAGTGTTGGAGCTGGTCTGATACGTGGGTTTTCAGCCACCAGAAACTCAAGAATAGATTTGGCTCTAGGTCGTTGTTCCATTGAATCTTTTTGTGCAATGACATACGATTTCGTTGGAGATGTTGCGTATTTTCGATAGTAGATCGTTGTCTAGCCAGAGGCTGCCCGAGCGGACCAGATTTTGTTGTTTTATCTTCCAAAACGCAACGTGCTTCTATCTCTCCGCCTTGTTTTGTGAGGCAATATTCTGCGAGAAGTTAAGCCACTCTGCGATAATGACATGGAGAGAATAATAAATTGTCACAAGGGGAATAACTCCCAAAGGGCCCTCTGTCCCTTGGGGCTGACTGGTCTCTATATACAGGAGTCCTACGGACCTAAACCTCCTTTATGAGAAGGTTTACCCGTATGTCTCAGTCTCTGAAGAGCTTCATCCGAGATATCCTGCAATTCGGCTTCATGCCTATACGAAGGGTCATGTGGTTCGCGGGGCCTCGCATAGGTGGCCTCCCGCCAGCGCGTAGGCTTCCGTACAACATAAATTGATTAGTCTCGGTAAGAGCCCAATTCAGCTATTGGAGTAGTTGTATCGCACCACGTAGATTGAGGTGAAGTTCGGGACAGTTTGTTGGCTCCAACCCCGCATTTTACGATTCTACGATATCTCAAATATAGCACAAGTGCGGTTTCTTACTTATCTTCATACTAGAGTGTGTGATCATCCTGGACTGAATTTTTGTTGACGTTGTGGATGCAACAATTTTCAACGCCAAAGGCGGCGCAAGGCCCACCACATCTGAGTCTCCCTGGGGTAATGTCATGAGGAGGCCGAGGTTGCGTAATAAAAAAAGGTGCAGTCCCGTGGTGATAGGAGTGGAGACTGCGTGTTTGTTTATTATACTACCTTGGGGGCTACATGCCAGGCAAGTACATCCACTGGTTTGTTGTGGCTTGATTGAGCGTTGTTTTTGCCGCCATCTAAATTAGGTGGCGTTCGGGAATACTCCGAAATTGAAGGACCCTCTCTGTTTTATACTACTGCACTTGAAACTGGTTCCTTATTCTAATTCAACACAGTAAGTGTGAAGAAAGGGAGACGAATACACTTCTCTCCCATACATATATGCATTTCATCCCCCCAGTCTCTCTGACTGATATCCTCTCTTTCGATTATCCTAAAAATACTCCAATTCTACTACCCCTACCCACGTCCTCCACTTCTTCTAACAGTACATATGCTGTAACCTCATTAACTGAGTACTATTATTTATTTTAGAGGAATAACTATTAAAATATGGCTATACGTGGAGGGCCACCAAGAAACCAGAGTCCAGCGCAACCTCGAAGCCTGCTCAACCTTGAGCAGACATCAACTAAGTCAAGGCAAACCGCTAAGCGTGGAAGGCCACCAAAAAAACATGAACTAAAGACTTCCGGGCAGCATACCAAGCGCGGAAGACCGCTGAAGGAGATAGCCAAAATCGAAAGCCCCATTCCGCCATTGCCCCTATGCCCACCTCCGGTAATAGATCCATTTAGGGACCAGGAAGCTATGATAGAATGGGGGGAAAGGCTCGACGCCGATATGATCTCTGGCAGCGATACGGAGAGGAAAGCTTTCGTCTTCAAAGTTAGAATCAACTCTAAGCCTTATGTGCTAAAAGTTGTAAGAAGCAGTCAACCACAACTGGTGTACTACTACTGGACTAAAATTATGCCATAGTTCAAATTCATTGACCCCTTAGCAAGGATCTTGAATTGGAGTGATCGACTGGGTGAAAAATACCCTCTTGAGAAAGCGATAGTCTATACGGATCCATTTTACGCCAAGTGCCGTGCCTACGGTCGAATCCAGGAGGCCATGGACAAGGGAGAAATCAGGGGTAAAATAGCGACCAAGTGTCACGGGTACACTTTTCTCAATGCAGACGCCCAAAGGTGGTTAGAGGATCAAGGAATCGACTTGGGAACCGAAAGACTTAACGACGAGCTGCTACCGATCGTGGGAGGGGCTGGGAGACCCCGTGCTATTGTAAAGGATTTCGAGATCGCGGGCCCGGCCCTCAGCAACCAAACGCCACAACAGATACGGAAGAGTTTTAGAAATGTCTGGCTGCTGAACAAGCTAGGAATCTACAACAGAGACGTACGGGCAGAGAATTTCAGGAACGGTTGGCTTATTGACTTTGATATGTCTTACACTCTACCCCATGATATCTACAACGTTCTCTCTCCATTTGAGGCCGAAGAGACGCAGGCAGGAGATGTGGCAATGTTTGACGGCATGCTCGAGGAGGCAGGCGTAAACTTGAGGTTTCTTGCGACAAAGAACTTCAACCTCAGACCAAGATTGAAAAGAATTCAATATGAGGGAATCTAAGAGTCGGCGATCTGCGGACAGAAGAAGGAAGAAAGAAACATAGGTCGTAACATAGCTCGGTATACCAGAGTGGTACTCTTCTAGCTTTATGAATGTTGATTATATATTATATCCCTACGTGGGGCTCCATCCGTTCCATCAGTTCACACTGTAACTGCGTTTTAGAGTATTCCGTAGGATCACGATATTGTCCAGCTTACTTCCACTTTATCGACCCAGTCATCGCGCGCCTTTTTTGTATCAAGAATTTCGCAACGTAAGACAAGCATGCGCTGAAATAGCGTAGGTTGGTAGTATCGGCGAGGCTTGTTGCAGGGGATCGGCACACTTAGTGACTGAACAGATTTACGTGGGAATAGAAAGGGGCAACAGGTATCAAGGCGGAACAAGACGCACCTATAAGACACTCGCGAGAATCGTACACGAATCTGATGGAAATACACTTTCTTCGTTCTTCGATTCTCATCGATTAAGCCTACCTCTAGAGGCCTGAGACTAGGAGTTCCTCTTAGGCGAGAAGTCTGTAGAGCTTATTCGAGATTGAAAATAGATTAGTATAATCGTAGAGGTTAAATCATGGGATTTTGCCGTACGAAATGCCATTAAACCTTAAGTAACATTTGTTGATGCGCTGTTCTAACTGAGTGATGATTGAAAAGTAATGTCAGTAGTAAGTCCAGATCTTTCGGGGAAATATGGAGGCAAGCAGAGCCGTCTGCGCCTAGCTGATGCAAACAGTTTAATCTGGACGGCCTAGAAACTTTCGGAGCTGCTTAGCACAGCCCCAGAGCTCGTTACAAATTCTTTTACAAGGGCTGGATAAAGAGCTTGGTGAGGTTCTCAATACTAAAATAAAATTCTATGATTGCAAGGTCCCCTGACTGTTGAGAAGGTTTCCATACAAACTCCTGCACATCAAAGTTTGTACAGCTTCTTCTACCTTTGCGCTTTCGATTTTGCTTTGGTTCTTGGCCGATGGGGAGTGAATAGCCTCATTGAGATAACATTAAAGGGTTCCCGAGACCTCTATGGTGTGATACAAAGGTCCAGTGCGATTCAGTGCGTGTGACGGGATCTCACGCGGGCTTCCGTATAAAAATGCACCCCTTGGCGGAGCTTTCGACTGTACCTCATATCTCTTTGATTTGCCCCTATGGACAACCGTTAAGAATCTCAGATTCTGATTCATATAGCTCAGTGGCCGGAATAACTATAAGTTCTTTCCTTATACTGCGTGCTGCCACTTCATTTCGTTTATACATTGGCCGCGCTCTGGAGTCTCTCTGTCAAAGAATATGTCTGGTCGCGGCCACTCTAAGGCTAGCCTATCACGTATGCTTCTTCCATTCATATGCAAAACATATGCCACTGAAAACCTTGGATCTCATGAAAACTTTTATGAGGATTTAGCTTACAGTTGAATGGAGATGAAGAAACAACGACTAGTTTTTGGATAGCAGTTAGTTGATGGCGCAAAAATTGAAGCATTGAGTGGGATAGTAACAACCTCCACTGTAATTCATTTTGACTGTGCTAAACCTCGGCTATTAATGACCTTTTACATGTCAAACAGAGTGACGCTAGCAGTGCTGTAAGATATCAAAGCACTCTTTAGCTTGAAATCAGTCAAGGTTCGAAACACTCCCATCAAAGACTACTCCAGTCTTTACCCAGAAGGTCCAACATACGACAAAATTCCCAAATATAGCAGCCAGAAGCAGTAGTGTTATTCCGATACCTAGAACGCTACAGGAGAAAAAGAGACTGTCTTTGAACACCATAGGATGGGCTGCATACAGCCTGCATAAATGACTCTGTTTGTATCAGTTATCTGCTACATGCACAGCCATTGCGAGGTGAATAAAACCGAGACAAGCCTACTTCCGTGTTTGCTGCTGAGCACATTCATCGTTCCAAAATTATTCATATTAACTGCCTACACTCCGCAAACCTCATATTTGATTCCAACCGCTACCGACACCCATACTGGCGAGTTAAGTCACTTGAATCGATATGGCTACTCTGGAGTGCCTCAAACGGGCTCTTCAGGAGAAAGCCAAGGGGACGACGACGCAGCCATTATCTGATGCTGAGTATCGTCTTGGCTTCGATATCTTAGCACGAGGCTCAGATGCTTACGAATATTTCATCACCCCTCAGTTACGTCAAGTGCTGACCCCCCTCTTTCTATCACGTACACAAATCTCAGTCCTAGAAATCGGACCGGGACCAAAAAGCATTCTTAGATCTCTACCGGTTCTCATGAAGCAGAAAATCAAGCATTACGAAGCGTTTGAACCAAACGGCATTCATGCCAGCAGTTTGGAACGACACATCGACAACCCTTCGGAGCCAAAGTTGTCACTACCACATCTCGAAGCTGATCCCAAGATTCATCGACTTCCATTTACTCTGGACAGCCAAATAGATGACGGTCCCGGTACCACGAGTGACAGGGGCAGCGGATACGACCTCATTCTTTTCTGTCACAGCATGTATGGCATGGAACCTCACCATGAGTACATTCAGCATGCGTTGAATATGCTCAACGAAGAGCGAGAAGGCAACATGGTAGTGGTCTTCCATCGTTACGGAGCTCTGGACCTCACCGGGTTAGTGTGCCACCAAGCGGCCACTTTCCCTGACGGAATTGTTCGTGTGGCAAATGATGATCAGGTATTAGATCAATTTGCTTCTTTTATCGCGGGGTTTAGCGTGAAAAGCCTTGACATTGACGAAATTGTCCGAAGCGATTGGCGTGATGTGTGCCGTACGCTAGGTCGCCCCGAAGCAGGTTCCTCGACTACTCGCTGGTTCAGCGCACCCGAGGTCATGATGGCCTTTACTAAACATGCGACTGCGCTAGCTGAACTAAACGAACACGTACCACTATCGAAAGGGAACAAGACGATCATGGTGAAGAACCCAGAGGCTCGTCTTCGTAGTGCTGCCGCGATCGTCCGACCGACGAAAATCGAACATATCCAATACTGCGTCCGATGGGCTTTGAAGCACAGAACCGGCTTGACTGTCTTAGGCGGTGGTCACAGCAGCCATTGCTTCTGGCCCAGCGTGGTTTCAATTGATATGAGTGCCTTTAACCAGATGAAAATCTTTGCCATCGCGGGAAACCAGCCACATCGGATCAGCTTTCTCATGTTCGTGGGAGCTGGCTGCAAGACAGGAGACGTCATTAGCAAGACCAAGGCGGCAGGTTTGACCGTTCCGCTTGGGGCCCGCCCGAGCGTAGGCGCGGGATTGTGGCTTCAAGGCGGCATCGGACACCTAGCTAGGCTCTACGGGCTCGCGTGTGATGCAATCGTTGGCGCCGTACTCGTCAGCGTCAACTCTAGTCAAATCCTCTTGGTGGGTCAAGTACCAGTCGAGCACCAGCCAGTCGGCGCCGTACGCCCAGAGAACGAGGCAGACGAAGCCGATCTCTTATGGGCGATTAAAGGGGCAGGCACAAACTTCGGCATCGTCATCGGCGTTACTTTCAAGACCTTTGCGTCTCAAAATTTCCTGACCCGGAAGGCTGTTTTCCAGTTGGAAAATAGCCGCGACGCGAGATCCAAGCTTAAAAGCTTTGACAAATCAACCAAGGGGCTCCCGCGGGACTCTTCTGCAGACGCGTATCTTTACTGGGAAGCCGGCTCCTTGCGCCTCGGCGTGACTATGTTTGATTCCGCCCCAGAGGGTGGACGTGAGTTGACAGCAAAGCTGTCCCAAAATACATTATCTTTAGGGCCATTGAAAGATCCGAAATTCGTGGACTGCGTGGGATTATTTGAGGAGGAGATGTACATGTCGGGGATGCACGGTGGCCACGGCGGCGGCAAGACCTCCGCCTTCAAGCGATGTTTGTTCTTGAGAGATATCGGATCAAAGACGGTTGCCAGCATCTTAGTGGCGGCTATCAAATTTCGTCCCAGTCCACGTTGCTATATCCATCTATTGCAAGGTGGCGGAGCTGTCAGCGATGTTTCCGCAGACGCTACTGCTTTCGGTTGTCGAGACTGGGACTTTGCCTGCGTGATAACTGGAGTTTGGCCTTGTAACGAAGATGGAGCCGAAACCGCCCTGGAAGTTATGCAATGGGTTTACGACGTCGTAAGGGTCTTGTTACCCCTGAGCACAGGTGCTTACGGCGCCGACCTGGGACCTGACCCCCGAGACGCCAGCCTCGCAGCCAAGGCATTTGGGCCGAACCGATCGCGGCTAGTACGCATCAAAAGTAAGCTTGACTCACACAAAGTGTTGGCTTATGCCTGTCCGCTCCCAGAAGCGCTAAAGGAGCCGAAGTTCATCATTCTCACGACGGGCAAGAGCTGCGCCGGTAAGGACTATTGCGCCAACATCTGGGCTGAAATGTGTCGCGCCCTCACGATCTTCACAGTCCGCGTAGTCAGCATTAGCGACGAGGCCAAGCGAGCGTATGCCGCTATCAGCGGTGCCGACCTCTACAGACTCTTAAACGACCGTGCCTACAAAGAAAAACACCGGTCAAAGTTGACAGCATTCTTCGAGGAGCAGGTACATCAGCGCCCGGAGATCCGTACGGAACATTTTCTATCTGTAGTTCGCAGCGCGGCTAATGTGGACGTACTGTTCATTACTGGGATGAGAGACGAGGCTCCCGTCGCAACATTGTCGCATTTAGTGCCAAGTAGCAGGCTCATCGATATTCAAGTTCAAGCGGACGAGAGAATCCGGCGAATGCGCTATTGGGGCCAAGGCAGGGTCTGCGACAACGATAACGACGGCGAGAAGGAGAGCGAGGATGACGAGAAAGACAGTAACTACAGCCCCAGTTTCATCTTTATGAATAACAAAACCGGAGATAAGCAGATAAAGAAGTTCGCCAGAAAGAATTTATTTCCTTACTTCGACGGGATTCTCGAGCGACTGACGAATGATATGGTGCGCGTAACCCCTAACTTCCCGCGCCAAGGAATCAACTTCCGCCACGTGCTGGAGATCTCCCAGCAGCCTGGCGGACTGCGTACGTGTGTAGATCTGTTCCGAGATCGTTACAAGGGCAATTGGGATGCTGTCGGCGCGGTGGTAGGTTGTGAGGCCGGTGGGTTTATCTTCGCGGCTCCCTTGGCTATTCGAAATAATATACCTATGACCTTGATCCGCCAAGCCGGCAAGCTCCCCCCACCGACTATTTCTGTCGCCACGGGTCCTTCGAATATTTCATATTCATTGTCTAATAATTTGAAGGAGAAGAAAATCGAGATGGGTCGAGACGCGGTCCCCAAAGGTTGCCAGATAGTGGTGGTAGACGACGTCCTTGCCACGGGCGAAACCCTTTGTGCGGTTCTTCAGCTACTATTTATGGCTGGTGTTGAGGCCAAGCATATCACCGTTATGGTTATTGCAGAATTCCCCGTCCATGGCGGTCGACACATGCTGCGCGAACGTGGTTTCGGCAAAGTCGCTATTCAAAGCCTCTTGGTGTATGGTGATGCTTAGGATCGGACAGGCGGCACGCACCTCACACTATCGAGTGATAAAGACACATTCATATGACACGTATCATCTAACCTGATGTGTACTTAGCCTCGGTATGTTCAGACCATCTCGTCGTTGATTAGTTACCTGGGAGTAAGGGTGCCAACACGGAGTACACTGGGGACATTTTCAAAGGAGAGACCCAAGGGAAGATAGACTCTAGAGCACTCGGTGCCTCTCGGCAAAATAGAAATTGCTTTCGTGATGAATTGAATTTAATGCTTAAAGGGGTATCGTCATTATATTTTCATCAAATTATAGACATCAACATGCCGAATCGCTGAAGTGGCTAAATCATCCCGTATATACAAGTCGCTTGAGATAGGTAGATAGCGCGATGAATCCAATGACACCACGCTTGTAAATCACATCAAAATCACGTCCAACCTTCAAGGTGACTTGACCAATATCTCCTAGTCCCTTTCCTAAGCTTTTGAAACGATGAAGCTGGCAGCGGCCGAAGCGAAAGTGGGCACCTCAGCATAGTGGACATCAAGGTCGTCACCGGTGGCGCAGACGGGGTCGTGCACCATGCAGTACATCTGCAAAACACTAGCATACGTATTCAGCAACTCGAGGCTGTCACCGCCCCGAGAGAAGATGCCGTCCTTCGTGGCGTTTCCGACATCGAAGCTTTGACCGACCGTGAAGGTCGGGTCGCCGAATGTGACCACGGCGCGGACTTTACGCGGATGTGTTAGTGGCAAAGAAGATGAAAACTACAGAAGGAGAGAAATGTGAGAAGATGGGGGGTTAACACATACTGTAACTCCTGTACTCATCAGTCAGCGGATCTGGCTTCAGGACGCCGCCGGCCAATGCGTCGGTCATGACGTTGCCTCCTTGGCTGTATCCCAACAGCACAATCCGGCTTGAGGCGCCGCAAGCAGCGACGTAATCCTGGACTTTCGAGATAGCGTCATTGATTCCTTCCGCGACGGACACGGGGTATGTGCCATCGTCGAAGATGGCGGCCGGATAGTCCACGGCGATACTCGCGGAGTCTGGGACGAGGCCTTTCACGGCATCGGTAATCTCGCTGAGAGGTCCCTCGCCCGGGTCCTCGGTGGACCCGCGAGCGGCTATCATGTATAGTCCGGAGACACAGGTGACGGCCGATTGAGTCTGTGTCAGCGGACGGGCCGCAGCCATCGCGGCCAGACCCAAGATAGAGACGGTGGAACGCATCGTGTTGATTGATGGGTATCTTGGGGCTGGCGAGGTGCGGGAGTTTAAAGGAGCTCGCTCGAAGGATGGCTGAGGATGGGAGATAATCCAGTCCTGTTCGTTCTTCATGGGCATGACCTGGTTCTTATATATCCGTCTCTGACATGTTTTATCTTTCGAGCTTCCCAGTCGAGCTCCGCCCTCGCTGCTACCTTGCTACTACCACTACCAACCAAAGGTTGTTCTTATGACGACTGTGGGTTGCGTGCCGCCATGGAACATTACTGACCTTCCAAGGCTAGGTAAACTCACCTAAGCTCCAACCGTTTGTGCACGAGGACGCATCGGTTTCAAACTAACGGAGGATCGAAGAAATCCCAAAGGGCGGAATCCGCGCCTCAACAAGTCTCAGACCTTCTCTTCTTTGAATAGCTCTGTTTTCCCATGCTTATTTCCCTTGCCGAGAAAACGAAAGCTCGACATTCCGCCCAGTATTTCCGCCCAGCCCACTTCACATCTCTGGATACAGCTAGATACCTTTCCATCTTGTTCCCAAGAAGGAAGATAAAACCAGATACCCAGGTTAGTGGCCTACCCTCAATCGGAGTAGATAGCACAAGCAGGCTTGAGTTGCGGTATTAGGAAATGCCAAGCCGTCCACAAAGCTTAATCAAGGGCACTGAGGGATTTGGCTGCATTTAGCTTCCACACGCTGATGCCTCGAATGGGCCTGAAACGTGGACAACCTGATCTCGAACTCGGCTGCTGATAGGTAGAGCGCTTAATTCTCGCTGGCCGAAGCTTGTTTGGAGTTGGTGTCATGCGTTGGACCCTTGTTTATCCATCACCATATCACCATACCATGTGGGTAATGTAGCTCTCTGGCGTAGTGTAGCTACGGGACCCTGACATTCATGCTGATTTCTCTGTCCTTAGTCGTCGATCAGTTGGCGATAATAAGTCACCATGCCTTAGTCTACGATCTCGGGCTTCTCGGAAAGAGATTAACCTTCGTAACGTCTGTGAAAGGTCACTTGGTATTTCCATTTACCAGACTAAAAGGGGGTTTAGCACTATGCTCACCGTGACGAGAACGAGTACTTAGTCCTCAATATGTCCCTCCGGGCCGAGCTTAAGTTGTCTAGGTGCCGTTCTTGAACGCGATATTAACTCTTTTTGGAAGGTGTCCGGACCAACACGCTTGACGAATGAGAACCCCTCAAGAGCCGAGCCAGGGGCAGGCCAAGGGGTAAAGACCGTTAAGATCGTCGACAATGCATTTCTCACCTGCAGTTAATCGGAATCCCTGGAAATGCGATAGGAGCACCGAGTACGGAATCAAACCGCCATCCTCGAGGGGCGGGCGCTCATGTGACCAATCGAGTGTTAGCCCTCGCCCTACTTTTCACATGTCTGCCATGGCATCGTCGAAGATCGTTTTGCTTTTGACGAACACTTCAGAATGCAAGTCATAGATGGCCTTCCTTTCGAGCGTCTCTCGCAAGTGGATTCTCGCAGCTTTGCGCGCTGAGCAGGAAGAACAGTAACGGAAGCCTCCGATACCGTACAAACGGTAAGATGCAAGCAGGCTAGATAGAAACCGAAGAGACAAGGATTAGCTTCATGATCTCCATAAAGACTAGCTTGATAACATACGCATCTCTCCAATAATATCCTACGGAGTTACTCGCCGGCGAGACGGCGGTGCGGTCAGCGGTGCCAAGGCCGGACTGGTCCAGCCAAAGATGCCTGCTTGGGGCCGCTGTAGCTATGTAGGACAAAGCCACAGCTTGGACGGCACGAAATCCTCAAAAGTTGAATCATGTTTGCTATAATAAAGCGCCACATTTCAGGCCATTAAGGAAGCAATTAGGCGGGTAATAGTGAATGGGACGGAGCAAGTGGCCAGAAACAATTGATAGGAGCCCGCCTAATACAACGACATCTTCTGGATTGAAATGGCGAACTATGATCATCAGATGCATCCAAGCTGGCTGAAAACTTGTCAGCTGGACTAGGAGGACCAATATGAGTACGATTAAGATGCTTATTTACGAGGCTTCCAGATCCCTCAGTCCTAAGCTTATTGATGTACGACCAACTCACCCGTAGAATCTTTCAATTGCTATTTCTCTCTGAACTTTATTGAATAAGCTGTAGTGATACTCTGCTAACATGAACGATTCGCTTCTAGAATCATCATCAGAAGATCAAGAATACTCAGAAAACAGATGGATGCCCAACAGTATATCAAGCTGATGGGGTGAGCAGAAGAAAGGAGCCCTGCCCCTCACGAAGCTGGTTACCTTCTGGAACTGTACTGCAAGCTGATGAAAGGCAAAAAACTTCGGCTCTACTGGACAACCCAGCTAAGCCTGTATTCCAATACAAGCTAAAGAGCAAACCAAGCGCAACCCCCTTACCGAGTCCAGTCGATCAGGTTACACGTTATCATACATTTATAGCTGTGTCGGCGCAATCAAAAGTCGCTCGATTCTTTGCCCGAGTCGTTTTCCCCCCCAAATATTTTTGAACCATATGCCCGAACGCCGCTTGTGCCTCTCCAAAGAATTGGAAACCGACATTTTTGTCATCATCATCAGAAATAACCCTACACCAAAGTATGCCGTTCAATGGCAGAACAAGTTGCAATTACCGCGTTTCTTCTTCCGGCCTCAGAGAGCATCCTCCCATGACATGGAGCGAGACAATCCTGCTTGAGCCCACCACTCGTCAGGAATGTCACCTCGTGAAGCAAGCCCTCGCACGATTCGGTGCATGCCTGTCAGCCATTCCCTGTCAGGATCGCTTGCGTCTGCAGATTCTGTTGACTGCCTCGATTGCGCCTCAGCTGCGACGTCCGCGTAAGTTCGCCAACCGCGGGGCGTCATCTGCCGTGAGGGTCGCTCTTCGATATCATCTTCGCCATCGCTCCCGGGATTATCCGTAACGGGGTCGCAAGGAGGTTCTATATCCTCATTAGGTGTTGTCAACGACGTGTTTATCGAAGTAGACCCATTGGCTTCGGACGTGGCAGTAGAGGCAATCGTCGATGCAAAAGACGAGCCAACGCTCGGTGGCTGGGGATCAGGAGTCAAGGTGGATTGGAGTGTGTCCCAAACTCCGTCGCCCTCGGGACTAAGACTACGATCCCTATCCCCGAGCCCATCAACATATCTGGCCCGCGATGCGTGCTGTTGAGCGGCAACATCATTTGCCATGGCTTCGCTGGTCGCACGACGACGATGGAGTTCAGCATGGCGTTCAAGAGCGTGCCGTTCCCAAGCATGACGATCTAAGTCACGACGTTCAATGTGACGTGAGCGTCGAGGACGAGGGCGGGGCTCCTCATTATCGCCATCGAGCCCGCGTCTCCATGCGGCTCGTCTAGTATTATATCCAAGTCTGCGAGGAGAGCCCACGGGAGAATTGGACCATTGAGACGGTCGAGTCAGAGACTATGAAATGCTCTATTAGCAGGTCTCCTTGTAAAATATTTGTCGATAACTTGATGGGAGGACTGTAAACGTATGAATCATGAACTCACAGAATGGATGGTTTGGAAATGTTGCGAAGGCATCACATGGCCAAGCTGATTCCAAGCATCATCAAGATCGTCTATGGCAAAGCTTCGCGACAGCTCACCGGTGGCCGAGCGACCGGGAGGGCGCCGCTCAAGGTCGGTCAGCTCAGAGATGCGTGGGTTCTCCAACTGTGGGCTTTGGCGCCCCGACCCATGCGATGTGTCGGGGGGCTGAGGAAAGGACCGAGCACCAGATGCAGAAGCACGTTGCAGGGTAGTGAGAAGCGACGGCTCAGTATTGTATTCGGGTGGCATTAAATTGTTTAAGATGCGAAGGCGCTGTTCTCGGCTGATATTGAGCTGGCGCCGGCGTTCGGCGCGACGTATCGGAGAACGCGCATGTGACGGGTCTGTAGAGCCTTTCAAAGAGGGTTTGGATGGCAGGTCGGACTCGACAGGGGGGATGAAGAGTCTACAAGAAAGAGCGCATCGCGGTTAGTCAAGGTGGCAATGAGCATAATTCTCGATTGATTGCCGAATGCTGATTGAATGCATGGTGGGGGAATAAATTGGAACGGCTGCCGTAGCGCATAATGCGTTCAGAGTATCGTGATGGCTAAGCTTGAAGGTTCGGCTGCGCATGCTGTGCAAATAGAGATGACAGGCTATATGACGGGAATAGACGATAGGTATTGCATTGCGACAGGGCGAGTATTGGTGGGACAAGCGCAGGCGCATCATGCGCGTCGCGCGATTCGGATGACTTACGGGAGACCCATTTTAGTAGGTAGGTAGGTAGCGGTCTGGTTCGCGCAAGCGCGTGTGGCAGCAGCAGCAGACCGCGAACGAATGGCGAACGAAGAATGGAGAACGGAGCACGGGCAACAGACCACCGACCACGGAAACCGGAGCAGCAGGCGGCGGCTGGAGAGTCTTGAACGAGACAAGACAGGGGACGCGCACAGCGTACAGCGTGTGCGAGCGCGTGTGAGACAAAAAATGGGTTAAATGGGTTGGGTTGGATTAGTAGAGGTCGGATCGCAGAATAATAAAGCCCCGTAAATGGCCAAGAAAATGAAAATGGAATGAGAAGAATATAAACCGAGTCGATGCGCAGAGATGAATTAATATGCGATGCGAAACGCGCGCGCGCTCTTAAAAGAACGGGGAGATGGGAAATGCAAATGTTGCGCCGGTTTATTACAGTATTAGTTGGCGATGGAAAGATGAATAGGGTAAGTTATTCCTTCGAGGGGTCAAGGCGTCCGGGCGATGGTTGAGTGGTGAGAAAAGAAGACGGCGCGGGAAACAAGGAATCAAAAACAGAAGTGGAAATCCCCCAAGACCCCAGAGATGTGATCCCAGCACAAGGGAGCGACGAGCCAGCCAATGGAATAATTAGAACAGTATAATAAAATGGGGTCTGTGGCTGGGAAAGCCAGTGGCATCAAGGGAGGTGCGGCGTTGACGAGGTACCTGAGCTCAATTAGTGGAATACATGCAGCGAAGCCGCAAGTAGCCTCAAAAGACTATGTCTCTTTCTAACTAGGATAGGGAAATAGCGTGTGTACCCATGTCCCGGCATGACCCCTGCCACTAAAACTACTACCAAGCTACGAATCATAGGCTGAGAATGTTTGGTGTTGAAATATAGTGCAAGCACATATCTATAATTTAGGACGCAACGAAGCAATGACTCATGCTTGGATATAAACAAGAATAGTTCACCGCAACGGTCTTGTCAACAAATCAATTGCCCAGACTTCTCTATTTTCCAGAGTCGTGCTCACTTTCACACCTCTCTCCGACTTGCTGCACGCCGAGATGAGACGTCTGTGATCCAAGCCAATCATCCATAGTTGCGTAGCCGAAAGGGAGGCAAGATGATCGAGCTCGGGTTGGCGCGCATTACCGCGCTTTTGAAGAATACCCCACAGACCTGGAAGGCCATTCATGTCGCTGGTACGAACGGCAAGGGTTCGATATGTGCATACCTGAACGCCATGTTGCGCGCCAGTCGCGTGTCCTGCGGCAGGTTCACCTCGCCTCACCTGGTTGACCGCTGGGACTGCATTACCATCAATGATAGCCCCGTGTCCGAGGCTATGTTCCACCACTTCGAACAACTGGTCAAGAAGCGCAACGAGGAACAGCGCTTGGATGCCAGCGAGTTCGAGCTACTCACGGCCACTGCCTTTGAAATATTCGAGGCCGAAAAGGTTGAGTTTGGTGTCGTCGAGGTTGGGCTTGGCGGGAGACTGGATGCGACAAACGCCCTAAAACACAAGACAGTGACCATTATCGCCAAGATCGGACTTGATCACCAGTCCTTCCTAGGCGGCACCATTGAGGAGATTGCCCTCCAGAAGGCCGGCATAATGCGACCCAAGGTGCCTTGTGTCGTTGATGCGAGCAACTCGCCGTCAGTTTTAGACGTTGTCCGATCGCACGCTGACTCACTGGATGTTAATCTCAGACTTGCAGAGTTGCCATCCAGGGGCTTTGGAGGTAAGCTTGGTGAGCAACTGGAGAGGCACCAGCAACAGAATCTACTTTGTGCATACGAAGCTTTCCACTTCGCCTACCCCAGTCATGCCATGTCGATGGACGAGCTCCTTAGCGTGGGCGCAAATGCCGTCTGGCCTGGCCGTTTGCAACCAGTCAGCATCGAGAAAATCACCGGAAGGACCAAACCGATCCTTCTAGATGGCGCCCATAACCCCCAGAGCGCCGACGTTCTCTCGGCTTTCGTTGAGAAGCGTCTCCGGGTTCATGGTAAACCAGTCACATGGGTTCTCTCTGCATCGGCAGGAAAAGACATTTCCGAGATCTTGAAAGTGTTGCTTCGTGATGGTGACAGTGTCGCCGCAGTGGAGTTCGGACCTGTTGACGGCATGCCTTGGGTAAAAGCAACAGAGTCAGCGACTATTCTTCAAACTATTGACCATGTTGGTATTCCACTCTCGGCACGACAAGATGCTCAAGCCGATGTGGTCAAAGCACTTAAGTGGGCCAGCAAAATATCACACGGTGGTCCCCTGGTAGTTGCGGGAAGCCTTTACCTGGTATCTAACGTATTGAAGATCCTTCGAGCCTAAGAAGCCATGAAGGTCGATTGATCTACTTACTCAAGACTCTGGCTAAGGCGCCCGTGAGGTGCTGTTACGAACTAATTCGGGCCATGTTCGCCGTTGAATTGAGATGCCACACCTACCGCACCCTCGAGTGAGGAGTGAGTATCATTTGCAGACAGCATGTCTCGTATACTAAGTACGCCTGATCACATTAGCCAATTGTTCGGCGACAGCAACGGCTCAGGTGCCTGCCCGCTTATATACATCGGCGGTTGTCAGTGACAAATTCAATTCCAGGTCTTCCGTAATTTCTCATAGCAGAAGTATACTTCTTATGCATGGCGTCGCGATCTCTAACCAGGTTAATCCTTTTCCCACCCCTTTTTGGGCGGAAGATTTCTCATTTCAGATCAGAGCTCGTATCAAATATGTACTCTAGACCTTCGACGCCTTAGAAAAGGCCGTTATTATCTCTGCGGCCGTATTTAGCTCAACTGATAGCGCTCTGAGCAGCCCGGCGCCCAGCAGCGATGTTGGCAGCCAGTATAAAGCCAATCTGCCTCTTGTATTGAAGAATATTGTTTGGGATCTTCATCCTGCTCCTTGCGGTATGGGGAAATCACCATAAAGCGACTGGCTATTCCTTATACCCAACTCGGGGTTTTGCAAGTATCGGGCTGGCCAATCCAGCTTATGCAATAACAACTTTGAAACATATCGGAATGCCTGCTGTTCAAATGCTCGCCGGTACCCAGCCTGCATATGAGAACATCCAATAGTCCAGTCACTCCACCAACTGTCACCATGTCTATAAAGCCACCTAACCATCTAATTATTGTTTGCTGCCATGCTATCTGGCTCGGTGGGGCTTCATGGGGCTCGGACGAGGGAGAGTGGCTATTGGCTGACTTCCAAGCTGGCGAGACACCTACATTTATCGAACATATCAAGGCCGGCTTGCACGTATTAAAGGATGACGCGCGATCGGTGTTAATGTTTTCGGGGTAAGTTTTACACCTTACTTTGCTCAGCTATTCTACGAAGCTACGCCAACTATTAAGGCTTGAAATAGTCTTTAAAAAATAAAAAATTGCGAAATGTTGATTTTACAATCTATCCATCCATATGCGAGCGGCTCTCTAAGGGTTATGCCCATGCTAACATATATCACATAAATTAGAGGCCCTACACGCAAGGAAACTCAGTTATCTGAAGCAAGCAGCTATGCCAATCTAGCCGCAGCTAATTCCTATTTTCAAGTCCTGTCAGGAGATGATGCTAGCTCGAGGATATTTAACGAAGAGCGAGCCCTAGACTCATACTCCAATGTGCTCTTCTCGATCCTTAAATTCTGGTCTATCTACTACACTTGGCCCACCAAGCTGACCATCGTGAGCCATGACTTCAAGCGGGAGCGCCTGGTCGACTGCCATTGCGGAGCTATCCGATTTCCACTGCATCGTGTCAATTTTGTCGGGGTCGATCCACCGGGTATGGTCGATGGCTCCAACCAATCCGCGATACAGGGGGTCCAAGAAGCCGTTGATCAATGGAAAAATGACCCTCACGGGGAAGGGAACGCTTTAGCTTCTAAGCGCATGCGGCGAAATCCGTGGTGTATATCGCAGACGTTATTCTCAACTGAGGAGGAACGTGCTCGCAGCGGAGTTCGCTCTCGTATACTCAAGGATGGACAGGAGTATCTCATAGATGGCGTTCCTCAGCCTTGGTCGGATGAAATCACACCACCCGCTGTCAACAAAGCCGACCTTGGGAAAGCAGTGCCTTAGATCCTTGGAGAGGCCACTCGGCCCGAAGCATCGGGATGATTTATTGTATCTAAAATGAATCGCACAGCAGCCTGGCGCATCTCAGGATTGAATCGATGGCCGACGTCCGGATAGACAATATCCTCGATGTAGACATTCCCATCCTTGTACCACCCACCCGTAGCGTTTTTGAAGAAGTCCAAGAATTGCTGGCCAGCGTTATAGGGTACCAACTTGTCGGCGCCGCCTGAAAGGACTTGGAACCTCTTGCCGCGAACCTTCGAATCTAACATTGCCCGTAATCTATCCTGCTCGGAGGCCGAAGGCTGCGTGGAGACCTCACCTGTGCCAAAAAGAATGGCTTTGGGATCATACTTCTCGCATGCCCTGATGAGGGCTTTAGGGAAGTCCTTGCTGCCAAAAAATGAAACTCCCTCATCCAAAGTGAAAGTCTCTAGCTTAGAAAGTCGCGCGCGGTCTTTCATGAGATCTAAGAGCAAAGTTAGTGCTATTATCAGTAAACATACCTCACATCACCACTTACTCATATAATCGGGACATCCAATAACGATGACTCCAGCCGTTACCCTCGGATCCGTGAAGAGCAACTGCCACGCACTATGACCACCCAAACTCACCCCGAGAACCAAATGAGAATCAATATGTCTACTCTCTCCGCCAGGCGCAGCCCCCGGCCCTCCGCCGGCCCCAAATAGATACCCCTCCAGCACATCGATCAAATGCACGATGTCCATGACCGTGCCGGAGACCATGCCGAACATATCCTGCGCATGCGTGGCGTTTCCATTCTTCCACGCGCCGTTGGCGGCATCACTAACGAGCCGCGAGCCGTGGTTGCGCTGATCGAAGGCCACGGCGATTAGACCCCGCGTCGAAGACGCAGAGGAAGAGGATGAAGCAGTTTTATGATATGCCGAGAGCACTTCCTCCGCGATAGACGCCATGTCCTCTTTCGTGCGTAGTCGCGGATGATGCAGCCACAGACACGATATCGAGGTCGCGGCCGGCGGCAGCTCCGCCAGCCCGAAGACGTCGACTTGCAGCCCCGCTATCGTCAGCGTTGTCTTCGAGATGACGGGGTTAGTCGCCGGGGGCGCTGTCAGGGGATTGTTTGTTTCTGCCATGGTGAGATGAGAAGAGGAAATGAGACTGAGTTTTGATTTGTGACACGGGGTTTAGAGCGAGGTATCTTTGAGTGTTGCCTGGGAGTTCCGTGCGCTGTTGGTTCGTCTTTATAAGCATCGCTTAATCCCCAGATCCCTTTGGACTTTATTTTGGCTCCGTGACTTAAAAGTGGAAAAACCGGGGCCGCATCCGCAGCTCTTTACATCCAATAGAAGGATAAAGTCTGTGTAAGATGCTGCAAATGCGGCCCCGTTTTCCACTTTTAAGTCACAGAGCCGAAATAAAGTCCAAATTGATAGTCGAAAGCGAATCCGAAGGGATACAAGCGAGTCCGAAGGGATACAGGCAAGTCCGAGGGGATACAGATAGTGGGGCATCCCTGTCTGTGACGTCGGTAGTTGCCATGGGGACTTGGGTTGTGGTTTCTGATGCCAAAAAGTCCAGTTGTTAAATATACGCATTTAAGTATTCAAATACGTACAACAATTTAAATGAGAATCATCTTATTCATTATATGGCTAAGCTCGTCGCCTCTATACTCTTTAACTCAAAGTCTTAGCACTAGATATGTTATGCATAGTACCTCGGTACCTTGTAGTACCTACGTACGGATAGATCCGAACCTCCACATATCTCGAATTGTATACATTGATGTGAAAAGAGCCCGAAAAGGCAGTGCAAGTATGAGGGTAGTCCATAAGCCGCTTATTGATCAGTAAATCAGTACTCAGTAGTTGTTCTAACAGCTGACATCAAAGTATTCAAATAGGTTAAACATGGTACAGCATAGGTATTTACGGATTAGCCAATCAGCGACCGTTGTTTTCCCAGTTGTCCAATCAGGGGACTTCATATCTTGCCATCTCCATAGCTCCTAAATCCGGCCCTAATTTGCAAGTCGGATTCGACAGCCGCCAGCTAACGCTGCCGTGTATCTGGCCGAGTGAATATGATATTGGCCAATCCGCCATGATGGTAGAGAATGGCTCGACCCCATGATTTAATCAACAGTAAGAAGAAAGTGAAGACAGGTTGCCGTACCTGTAAGGCACGGCGTGTTAAGTGTGATGAGGGCCGTCCGGCTTGTCACCGTTGTGTCTCGACGGGTCGCAGCTGTGAAGGCTATGGGATATGGGGCGGCGGAACACTTAAATGCACCTCACAAGCCGTTACACCAGCCCGCACCGATACTGTACAGTACGCTATATCGAGTCATTTCGGTGAGCTGAGCGCCGAACAGGAGACCTGCTTCAAATGGTTCAGACATCGGACTTCTACGAAACTACCGCTGCCGTTCATCACCCCTTTTTGGAATACGCTCATCCCTCAAGCGTGTACTTCTGAATCCTCCATATTCCATGCCGTACTTGCACTTTCGTCGGCACATCAAAAGGAGAGCCTTGATGAAGATAAACCAATCGAAGACTGGACAACATTGGATTCTCAACAGAAATTCATGCTGCAGGAATATGGCGAGTCTATTCGTTCCCTTCAATCTCATCTTACAAGTCAAGACAGGAGGTCCTTACAGGTAGCGCTCACTACATGCGCAATATTTACCTTCTTGGAGAATCTGCTCGGCCGCTACCACACCGCGAATGCCCATCTTCATTCTGGTCTGAGACTCCTGGCGGAAGCTTATGGCCCGGTTGATTGTCTCGCTGGCGAGACGGTCACTGCCACACCGCGCGGATATGTAGATAACTGGATCATCGAGATTTTTGTGAGGTTACATGTTCAGGCAGCCTTGTGGGGACAGGGTCTGCTTGGTCTATATCCAAGGTTGCCGGTATTTCCGATCACGCCGATACCTGCGATATTTGAAAACGCCAACCAAGCTGCCCAACATATGGACCGACTGATCCTTGACATCTTGCATCTCGCAGAGCAACGTTCCGTGCCCGATGATAGCGCGGTAAATCCGGCACTTGACATTGTGCTACAAAACCGTCGACAAAGTTTGCTTGCAGAGCTCGAGATATGGTCAGCAGCATACAACGCCACAAACGTACAATTGTGTGAAGGATTCGCCCCTGTAGACGAATTCTATATGAAAGTTCTGCGTGGTTATCATATCATGGCAGTCCTCATGCTGAGCACTTGCAATTGGCCCGTGTGCGAAATGGTGTACGATTTCTACACCGCCGGTTTTATGGAGCTGTTGGAGCAACTGATTGTGATCTGGAAGGCCCACGTCGCTCGTCCAGCTTGGCGTATCAATCCCGCAACAGCTGACATGCCTCGCAAGATATCCCACTCGGTCGGCGACAAGGGATGGAACCCTCTTCTATACTTCGTCGCCGTTAAGTGCCGTGTCCACCGGATCAGGTTGCAAGCGATCCGACTGCTATCCCAAACTTCCCATAAGGAGGGAATATGGGATGCGTGGCTTGCGATTGTCGTTGCCAAGGAGATCATGCGGATAGAAGAGGGAGATTACTATCAAGGTCTTGATATAAACGATAAATTTAGCATGATGAGCATGCCTACTGAACAAGATCTCGCACTGCCGCCACTACCAGAATGTCGTCGATTATATAATACTCGCGTGGGGCTCCCTGAGCGTTCCATGGGAACTCTGACGTTAGAGTATGATCAGAGATTAGACAACGCAATTGGCACAGTCAGAAGAAAACGGTGTTATGATCTTAAGGTGAGGCATTGGGTTGATGTTGTGGACAAATCGCCTGTACAATTATCAAACTTAACAATACAATGACATCAAGGCTAATAAAAACATGAATTTAATATCTAGGTATAGCATGTAGCATGTACAGGTAAGTTTCGAACTCTTCTACCAAGTGTTGTATAGCATGCTGCCTTAAATCTGCATTCAAATGTGGTACACCTGAGTATCCAGACCTGGATATGGTGCTGTATTTGTCTCCGAAGTGAGCTATATCTGGCTCTGAAGTCGGCCGGAATTTAAAGCGGCATAACGCTAAGCCTAATAGGATCGCTTTGAGTCACGTGATTGCATCATCGAGTTGGCCGAAGTGGACAAGTATTGCTATTGACAGCTCCTTTTCAGATCACCCAACCTTTTATACAATAAGTGCTTTTCTTTAAGA
The DNA here is from genome assembly GCA_022593225.1 of Xylaria sp. FL0064. Lineage (NCBI taxonomy): Eukaryota > Fungi > Ascomycota > Sordariomycetes > Xylariales > Xylariaceae > Xylaria > Xylaria sp. FL0064. Next base: position 675,167 of record JAJKLE010000009.1, on the reverse strand, counting down.
AATGGAAAGTAATCTTTTCTGTTCTCTAATTGTATCCTTATTTCTTTCGAGAGCCTCAATGGCCCGGTAACTGGGCTTGCTATCTCCGCCCTAAGAAGTGACACGAATCCTCAGAAAGACATGGAAGCGCATGGCAAATTAGGCCTGCCGCAGCTTCATTGAGAGGTCAGATTAGAGAAGACATCTAGTCAAACTGTCATAAAGGTACCTAAATGTCAATAGGTATGTCATGCGAAGGGCGCCATTGACAGAGATGTTTGCTCCCTACATGTCACTACACGTGATATGCCACCTCAATGCACATACACTCCGTGTCATAGCAATTGACATGGGAAGCACTGCCCGTGTATCGTCTTGATACGCAATTGAGCATAAGACACCAAGGTGGAATGAGCGTTCTGTCTGCTATCACAGCCTTACTACACCACACTGCCTGCAGCCGCTTCCTCTAAGACGTGATAGTAGATCTGCTACTAACATCGTCGTCAGACCAAAGCACCCGTTAGCAATTCATTCTTCTCAAGAGGTAGCGTCTTCAAACTGTTATGGACTCTGCAGATGTCTCAGCACGGTCGAAAGCTTCCACCGACGATGACGTCCAGAGCATTAGCCGATCCTCCCGAGAGCCCTCGGAGGATCAAGCAGAGGCACTGCCGGGCCGTGAAGATGCAGTCGGCATGGAAAGGCATCGTAATATGATGCTCGCCAGCTTACTTGAGGATTACTATCGTAGCCGTGCTCTCGAATTCCTGAATGCCACGAACCCAGGCCAGACGTATACGAGGCAATCGCGAGAAGTCGAATTCATTGCTAGTCGGTTGTTTAGCCAAGCCAGCCAGGTCCTCTCATCGAACGGACTACTCTCTTCGAGGGTAACTTCCGATGCTTCCCAGACGGTTCGTCAACAATACTTATCAGGTCTCGACAGTCTCGTTGCTGGGTCACAGTCAGTCAATATACTTGACTCAATGCGTGATCTTGTAGCGCAGACCTCACAGCTTAATCTAGCAGCTCCTTATAACGATCTTCAATTGACATTACTCCATCCGCCACCGCCTCCCCATCGCAGCCATTACCAGTCGTCTTTCAGAGAGGATCGTCTTCTTGGTAAAGGTGGGTTTGGAAAAGTGTATCAGTGCTACAATTTTCTCGACCAAAAGACATATGCGGTGAAGAAAATTGTCCTGCCACGGAAGCTCGTAAAGAGCTTTTCAGATGGGAAACATGATGACTTAGGGGATGTTTTACGTGAGGTGAAGGCTATGGCTGTGCTTGACCATCCTAATATTGTTCGCTATCATGCCACATGGGTCGAAGAGCCGCAACAGTTCCCTAAGCCCTTGGGTGGTCTCGGTAAGCTGAGGCCCGCCACCATTTCCTGGTCAATACGCACTAATAGTGCCCATCTTTGCTAACTATTGCTTAGAGAGAGCACCCATGAGCCGAATCCCAAGCGGCCGCCAGCAGCTGTTGCTAGATAGCCATGCGTTTGGGCCAGATAGCGGACAATTGTTTGCCAGTGGCGGCATCGTATTTGGAGAAGATACGCCATCGAGTCCGAGCGCGATAGAGAATGGCTACAACATGTACCCTATCCAAGGGGGATGGTCTGAAGATGTTAGCTCCGGGCTGGGTATTGCTGACAGCTCCTCAGCCTCTGAGAGCAACATCTTTGCAGGAGGGGAAACTGAATCGGAAGACTTATCTCATACTCAAGCTACTCTTGATACTAATGTACCCGCACTATACATTCAGATGTCAATGTATCCGATGACCCTAGCTCAGTTCCTGTCTCCTGCCTCGCCTTCGCATGCAGGGTTGCGACATTGTTTCCATCTTGCCCCAACACTCCATTTGACACTGTCTATACTTGACGGATTACAGTACATACATTCTAAAGGCTTAATACACAGAGACATTAAGCCTGGAAATATCTTTCTCTCGTCTCCAGTCACGACGTTTGAGGGTGGTTGCTGCGATATTTCATGCAGATCGTGTACGGAGTCGGACACAGAAACCTCTTCGACTGCAAAGTGGCTGAACCCGAGGATCGGCGACTTTGGCCTAGTGCACCAACTCGCCAAGGGAGAAGTGTCATCACCATCTCACAGCCCGCAAACTCCAAGAAATGATGCAGGGACTGCATATTATCAGCCGCCTCGAAAGGGTGAGAGGAAGGATGAGAAGATCGACATATTTGCACTCGGTGTAGTCTTCACAGAGATGCTGTCTCGCTGCAACACCGCAATGGAACGAGTTGGATTGCTCAAAGGACTACAGTGTGGTGAAATACCCCCAGAGCTTCGGCAGAACATCCGAAATGAGGGCTACAGCTCAGAGGCCGCAGAGAGTGTTGTACAACTCGCGTCTGGTATGATTGATGAGGATACTGAAAAGAGATGGTCCGGGTCTAGAGTGCGTGAAGCACTTCAGGACTTATTGAGGAGGTGCTATGACTTGTGAACTTTGCACCTTTCTCCCATGACATTCGTCTACATGGGATGGACAGCATTCTTTGGCCTCACAGTATGAAGCATGACATTATAGTGTATCGTATACCCGAACAACGTATTTAATGCTATTATAGAATCAATCGATTTCAATTCGTTCACCCGTCAGTCGACCACTAGATCGAACTGAAGACATTTGCTCGCTACGAGCAACTTGCGGGCTAACTGGCAACAAGCTAAACAACCCTTGTTGCGAAACTTAACAGACCTATTGTTTGCTCCAAACTTCGTCGGTGCATACAAAGAAGACAAAGCCAGTGCTCGCTTGTTCTACAACCAAGGCCTTGTCGAGAGACAACTCCCGGATATTTAATAATAGTATATGCACCGCGTTCTCTTTCCAAATGCGAACCTTTTTCCCGTAAGCAACACCAGGCGGGTAGAAGCAGTTACCACCACCCCGGACTAGCTCTCTCTCTCTCAACGGAACTAAGCAGAACGAGGTTCAGCCCAGCATCATCATGGCTACCATTCATCCCCTAGCCCTTCCCTCAGCTGAGGAGATCGATTTCTGGCTAGACGTGGAGTGCTACCCCTCAGACATGGGAGCTGTCAAAGAACTGGCAACATCCTACCAGCAGGACATCTCGAAGCGCTTCCCGGACACAGATCAAATCAGCAATGAAGATTTCAACGGAGTCACAGACCAATGGCTCCCCACCGTCGTTGAACTGGAATGCAAAGAGCAGATCCGGGCGGATCGTGTTCTCGGAATAGCTGCTCACTGCTTCGATGGGAATTGGGTCGTAGCAAGCTTGGGATTGATCTTTTATTCGCAGGATATACCCAGTGGGCCTTCGGGTAGGTCTTGGCTTTTCGCGTATCTCGTTTGGAGGTATGAGGTGGTGAAAGGGAACCGGCGGGCGGTCCAAGGGTTGAGTGATGGTGTTGGAAATGTTCGGCTTTGATTGTTTGGTTGCCGGCTTGAATTGACGCGGTTGTAATTATTAGTTACGCTAGTTAGTCGGTGTTCTCATTCTTTCTCAACAAGACATTCCTTTAGATACCATTAACGCCCGAAGTCTACTGTTAATAGAAATTCTAAGTAAATACAATCATATCTTCATTTGTATTAATTTGTGTTGTTTGTTTCGAAAGTAGTGAATTGTTGACTTATTATATCGAGAGGCTCTTATAAAGCCAGATGTGTACATCTACGGCGTAGGATCATCCCTAGTGGTACCTCGGGATTCCGTCGCGTATGAAGGAAACCCACGATATTCTACGTTGGCATTTTCATTTTTTTCTTCCATTTATAATTTAACTAGTTTAATCTAAGTTAATCAAGTCTTTCAAGGCGCAACGGCATGCATAGAGTCTACATGCGCCTATATCGGACCTATGGAGGTCTCTCTTATCAGTGGACCTCGGCTCAGCTTACTAGGAAGCAGCCAAGCCCGGAAGCCCGCCATGTTGCGGTAAGAATAGCCTCGATTTTTTGCTGTCTCTTTTTTTGTCTGACTGTGCAGACATCTTACGTTTTCACTTCTACAGTATATACTTTATTTTCAATCATTCGTTTCCAATCGGCATCTTTATGTATTCACATACCTAGTGTCCGTCGTCCCCTCGCTTGTATGCCTCTAGCGCCTAGTAACGGCCTCCTCGCAAAGTGTACTAGCACCGCCCTTTGCCATTTAAAAGCCGTCCCACTCTGGGCGATTGCTCTGCTGATAATAGCGCTGGGGGCGATCTGGTCTCGAATTGCCGCCACGCTTCCTCGACAATTCTCCTCGCGATCTGCTGCCAAGTCTGGCTCGAGCAGGGCGAAGACGTTATAACTATGGCGTCGGCCGCCGGACCAGTGAGCCGGATCGCCCGGTTCGCCGGACCTGCGCTCGTCCCGGCGCTTCTGTACGGCGCATACAAGGGGAATGCCGCGGCGGCGATCGAGTCCTTCTTCACCGGGCCGGGTAGGACGAGCCGTATCGTGGCACTGGTGGTGGTCTTGGTGAATTGGAAGAGCTTGCCACTTGCTTGGACGGTAGGCTACTGCTCTATAAGTCTATATTGTCGGAGTACCACCTTCTAACAGGCGATTCTATTTCTCCAGTTCCGCGTCTTCAATGGCATGATCTCGCACCTCATCGTCCGCCCACATCACGAGTACACCCCGGACAAGCTCTTCGACCCCGTCAAGACGGACACACACGTCACTCTACTCGAGGTTGACTACAACATCCACAAGTCGAACTCAACGTATTTCGCAGATCTCGACGTTAGCCGCACGCACCTCGTGGGCCACCTCCTGTCGCGAGGATGTCGTGCGCTGCACAACAACGTCTCCACGAAGCTCGTCATGAACCCTTCGGACCCCGCGCGCCCCGCCAAGGGCGCCTTCAACGTCATCCTCGGCGGCGTGCAGTGCAGCTTCAAGAAGGAGCTGAAGCCGTACCAGCGCTACGAGACGTGGTCGCGCATCCTGACCTGGGACCAGAAGTGGATGTACATCGTCACGCATTTCGTCGAGCCGGGCGCCGTCAAGCCGGGTTCTAAGCCCGAAGACTGGGAGATGAAGATCTACGCCTCGGGCCTGAGCAAGTACGTTTTTAAGATCGGCAGGTTGACCGTGCACCCGGCTGTGCTCATCGGGGCGAGCGGATTGCTCCCGGACCGGCCTGGTGGCTGGGTGAGGACCGACAAGGACCTTGATGGGTTTGTTGAGGTCGCGAATGGCCATGCGGAACCCGATGGAGCGGAATCTGCGGCTGCGTGGGATTGGAAGCGGACGGAAGAAGAGCGGAGAAAGGGCCTCAGATACGCTGAGCATCTCGCGTCCCTCGACGGCCTGCTCACTCAATTCAAGCCTGGAGAGGATGGTCCCGTGGGGAGGTTCGGCCCTGGTTAAACCGTTTCCATCGCCCTCTGAAAGAATAGAATCATACAGGTATACACAGCGGGGATCTAAACATATAACCACATAGACATGGCGTAGAATTGTTACATAGTTTTTGGCGAGGCGTCTCAGTTAATAGAGTTAGATGGCACTACTTTACAATGAGGTCCAAGTCGCCACTGACGAAAAGAATTGCAGTATCCAAGGTATATTTCAACGCCACACTCCCGGCCATCCTTCTTTTCCTTCTTTCCTTCTTATCCAAAACCTCTTACGTCCATCCACCCATTGATCCCATGTCTACAGAGCAAGGGCGAACATGGCAGCGGCGCCGACCATACCCATGCCGGCAACGGCCTGGTTGGCAGCGCCGGGGGTCGCGGTGGGCGAGGCGCTGGATAGAGCGCTGGAGACAGAAGATCCCGCGGCAGCGGTGGCGCTGGTGAAGGCGGAGCCAGCGGACTTCGTAGCCGAGCCGGCGGCGGCAGTCGCGCTCGTGTAGTCGGAGGCGGCGGCGCTCGTCAGCGAGTTGAAGGCCGAGCTGTAGGCGTCGTTGCCGACCTGCTCGGCGACCTGGAGGCAGAGCGCTGTGGTGGCGTCTGAGGTTTCTGTTGGTTGCGCATGTAGTGTTAGTATATAATTCACATACACACACACACCTTTACACACTCTCTCCCCCCTCACCCCCTATTTCTACTTCTCTATTTTATTACACGCCACAACGCATGTTTCTATGATAACCATAATACTATAATATGTAGAGAAACGTACTCTGAAGCTCGTCACTGCTGCAGTTGCTCGAGACACACGTGATGGAGTTGGTGGTGATGGCGGTCAAGTTGCTGCATTCGCAGGTATAGTCGCCCGAAGCGCAGCCGGCCTGCTTGGCGCCGTCGTCGATGCACGACTTGGCGCACGAGGGGATCTGCGCGGCGAGGTCGGCGAGGCTGTCGGCCGAGGCGAGGGCCACGAAGAGGGAGAGGGCGACGGCCTTGATCTGCATCTTGGACGATTTGTTTGAAGAGAATGTATTATTGGGTTATAATGATTATAAAAGAATGAAAGGGTTACTAGACCTGATATTATAGAAAATGAGCGACAAATTGACGGAGAAATGAGCATCTGTCTAGACAAGATGGTAGCCATAGCGGTGCCTTTAATATACATAGTATGTGGTAATTGTCTGCTCGAGGGTCACATCGTCTTACATGACTGCCTGCCCTAATTGGAGCGGCGGCCCCTTGTCCTTGCTACTAAGGGGACAGTTTGAAGCCATTAGTTTGACTTATTTCTTGTTTCTGAGGCTAGTTCGTTATTTAGTCTAAGACATTAAGACCAAGTTAAGGAGTTAAAGTAGCTGGGGTCGGCTTCCTTCGTGCTATTCGAGCAACTGTTGTTTAATTCGAGTTAGCACGAAGACAGGCAGAAAACCTGTTAATCAATGCCATTATACGCATTCTAGAATCAATTGCATGTCTAGATTCAAACTATCCGATCGGTGATATTTGTGATTCTTAGCTATTCTGGAGTTTCTGTTCCTAGAATGTTGAAGCGCAAAAGTCGAAGAAACAAAGTCTGAGACGCCAGTTCTGGCCAGGCCGGGCGGTCATAACCTAATATGCGCGAATGCAGGGGTGTTGCATTAGTCTCAGGGGTAATGCCGGGTCCTAAACGCGACTTGGTTAGGTAACATCCGGATTTTTGCTTCCGCTAATAAGCTTGTTTTATGATTACAGAATCCGTTTGGCTTAACTAATTAGAAGCATCATGAAGTCATCGTTTATAAAAAGCTCTGGTCTATTTGTTACTATATCTAGTCGTGGAGTCTACCAGTAATTCTAGCATTGTATTGTTGAAAAACTAGGGTGCTCATTGTATACCAAGAATGAGTTGATGTGTAACTGTTCGGACCCGAAGGGTTGGAACTAGCCCTTTATACTTTAAAGTTTGTCTTGTGGAGCCTTCTGTACAGAGCAATTGTCACAGATTAGCGACCATGCAGGTATAGATGCAATCAAGAAACAGCCAACTTCAACATAATACCCCTATGGACTTTAGAATTCAGTTCTGTCGTGATAGTTTGTTTGACTTACCTTGTCTTATTTTGCGTTATATCAACCGATATGAGTTTAATCAGCCAAGTCTTGCTCTATGCACCTATCTAGGTGCTCACGAATCATAGTGAATGTTGTTGAATCCAACTACACCTTTATATACAAATCACCTGGGAACTTGTCATTTATTATATGAAACCTTATTCGGCCGATTGTATGTTGTTTTATGAGGCAAGGTTGCCTTAGGTGAATTGGAAGCGTGGGTGAGGACAGTGGCGGCTTCTGTCAATCGGCAGCAGCCGGCAGACTTTGTCATCGGCTGCAGTAGATTTCCGTGCATCCAAGATATCAATTCAAGCTCGCTAAAACATAGACTTCTAATATTTAAGAATGCTGCCGGCGCAATGGATATGTCGGCGCTGCATAACAGCCCTGGCCCGACCGTTGAATTGCCAATCTATTCGCTTTACTAGCACAAGTAGGTTTGTCATTCTTCATTCAATTCACCTTTTCCGGAGTCTGACTTCGCCTAGATACTACAAGCGCTCTTCCACGAGTCTTGCTTGAACGCGCCCGAAACATCGCGAAGGAACATGAGCAGCTCACTATTGCTCTCGAATCCGACTTTGACACTAAGACGGCCAAAAGAGTCGGCGAGTTATCGCGAGTTGCGGTGGCCTTGAAAGAATGGGATGCCGCGCAATCGTCTATCGTCGAGCTTACGGCTCTGCTCGAGTCCAAAGATGCCAAGGATGAAGAATTAGAACAGCTGGCTCGAGAGGAACTCTCTTCGACATATTCGAGCCTTGAGCCCCTTGCGACCGCTCTTTCCGCCTCTCTGACACCTCGCGACCCCTTTGCTGATATGCCTTGCATGCTTGAAATTCGTCCTGGACCTGGGGGCATGGAGGGTCGCTACTTCGCCGATGCCATCTTTCGTATGTATCGTCTGTATTGCACCCGCGTAGGCTTGCAGGCCCGAGTGGTGAAATACGAGGTTGTGGATGGTGGCGAGTCGTCGGGCGGCGCGAACGAATCGCCACTGCAAGAAGCCGTTCTGGAAATTCAAGATACCGGAGCCTATGACATGTTCCGCGGTGAGGCGGGTATGCACAGGGTTCAGCGCGTCCCCTCCACAGAGAAGAGTGGGCGCACACACACGAGCGCCGTCGCTGTATGGGTTTTACCGTCTTTTCCCGAGAATAGCACGTCTGAACAGGATGCCAATGACCCTGATAGTCTGTTTTACGTGAACCCGTCAGAAGTGCGCGAGGAAAAAATGCGCGCAAGCGGCGCAGGCGGACAGCATGTTAACAAGACAGAGAGTGCTATTCGCCTAACACACGAGCCCACCGGCATTACCGTTTCAATGCAAGATTCACGATCGCAACATGCGAACCGTAAGGCTGCTTGGGCTTTGCTTCGATCACGCTTAGCTCAAAAGCGAAGAGAGGAGAGGGAAGAGGCAGCCTGGGCGCTGAGAAATAGCGTCCTCAGCAAAGACAGAATCACCCGCGGTGATAAGATCCGAACATACAACTACAGTCAGGACCGATGCTCAGATCATAGAAGTGGCTTGGATGTCCATAATCTTCCCGATGTCCTTAATGGTGGAGAGACACTTGACAAAATAATGGCTAGTACAAAAGAATGGCTGATCCAGCGGGACATTGAGACAGTGATCGCCGAAGAAGAAGCCACAGCCTCTGCAGCTGTGTCAAAGGACGGGAAAAAGGCGAAGCGGTGAAAATGCTTTCGCTTGTGCTACTCATTATAGACCCAGACTTTGTATATCTGTTCTGTTACAACTTCACTCCAATACCCCAAGATGAAGCTGTGTTTACAGTCGATCTATAGTGCGCTTTGTCTTCACTATATCTCGTACCAAGCAAAGCTTGAAAGAAACAAAATTCGACGAAATAACCACACATTGTACTGCAGTACTTACAGTATAACTGTGATTTATGGTCTTTGTATGCAATGTGACGCCGGTCGTGTGCTCGCCCGAGCTCAGGTGCATGGGTTGCCGATTTTTCCGTCGGTACGCCAAGACTCAAGAGTCTGGGGTTAGTGTGACTCTTCGGATAATACCCGTGGACACTGACATAACTGATTCTCAGTACTACTCGCACGATGGGATTGAGAAGATAGAGTATGTACCTCCTAGGTAGTACAATGATATTATACCACTAACATGTTCTAGCACTTATAGTACTCAATATTCTCTAAGGTACCTATGTTCGCATCAAACAGATGTAGTCTGCCGTATTCTGCCGTATAACCTCGCTTCCCGCTCTGCCGGGTTTGCGGCGAACCCCGAACGAGACAGAAACGGGGTACGAGGGTCTGCTTATCTTGTACCTCGATAGAATAGTTCTCTCATTCCAGCTTCCTGTCTTAGCAAGTGTCTGAGCTCGTTCACGTTCTCCGCAGATCCACTTGTCAAGCTACACATCAAATCACAACATGACAGACAAGGATACGATAATTGGACCACCAGCGACTCTACCAGAACGGGGAATTGCAGATAGCTGCACTGCAGCTAGTTGAACAGGGCCGTTGTATTGGCTCAGATAACATGAAGCTCACCATGTGCCTGTCATGGTTGTCTTGTCTCGGAGAAGATAGGTATATTATAGGCAGGGTAGCAGTGGGAGGTGACTGCATTGTTCCGGCACCTCTCCTCTGTTGTTTGTTGTTTGTTGCTTCTACTTAACCCACTTACCTGCGGTGTGCCTGCATTGCCCAGATCTGCCCAGAGTCTGGGCGTAGTGATCGAGCTTTCTTGTCAGCTGTACCGTGGTTCTGGGTCATCTCGAGCAATAGGAAACAGCAATTGAGCTCAAGGAGTGTCAATCGGGCGTTGACTGGCCTCAAGCTCAAGATGCGCAGCTCTGCGATTGTTACGGGGCTTCTGTCCGTGGCCGCCGTCGCGGAAGCTTCGCGAAGCTGGCAGCACGTTGGCAAGAAACAGCACAAGCAGGCCCGCAATGAGGCCAATGTCTTAGACCACTACCTCGCTACACGAGTGGTGCCAGAAGCCAGGTTCCTCAATGACAATACGACCAGTAAGAGACGCTAATTGATGTTGCCCCTCGGATATTAGTTCCGAATTGTCAGACTGACAAGTGTCTTACAGAATTCGCCGTCAACGGAACGGGTATTCCCGATGTGGACTTCGACGTCGGCGAGTCGTACGCAGGATACCTTCCGATTAGCGATGATCCAGACGATGAGAACGAGTTGTTCTTCTGGTTCTTTGCCAACAGCGAGGGCTCAGACGCCAAGGAGATCATGATATGGCTTAATGGAGGTGTAAGTGCTATGCTCTCATTGGCCTTGTCAAGACGAATGTCGGCTGGACGTCTTTACTAACACATATCGCAGCCTGGTTGCTCGTCATTTGAGGGTTTGATTCAAGAGAACGGCCCCATGATCTGGCAGTATGGTACTTACAAGCCTGTGCCCAACCCCTGGGCGTGGACTAGACTGATCAACACTATTTGGATTGAGCAACCTATCGGCACCGGTTTCTCGCGCGGTAAGGTGACTGCGACAAGCGAGGAGGACGTAGCGAAGCAAATGCTAGGCTTCTGGAAGAACTTCGTCACGACCTTTTCCTTGCAAGGGTACAAGGTCTACATTGCCGGCGAGTCCTATGCAGGCGCATACTGCCCGTATATTGCGTCGGCCATGCTTGACGCGAATGACACAACATACTACGACATGTCGGGTATGTTGATCTACGATCCCGTCATCGGCAACGAGATTGTGCAGGACGCCGTCACCACTGTGCCCTTTTCCGATTACCACCATAACTTGATGCCGTTCAATGATAGCTTCAGCCAGCACATACACTCACTCCACGAGTCTTGCGGCTTCGCTGATTTCCAGGAAAAGTACCTTACTTACCCGCCACCCGGCCCGCAGCCGAGCAACTACAGCGACACCGTGAGCGATGAATGCGTCAACCTCTGGGAGATCGTCGCCGACGAGGCGCTCAGCCTCAACCCGTGCTTCGACATCTACCAAGTCGCCACGACGTGCCCTCTTCTCTGGGACATACTGGGTTTCCCCGGCTCCTTCACCTACAGTCCCGCAGGATCTGGCCCGATCTACTTCGACCGCGAAGATGTCAAGCGCGCCATCCACGCAGACACCAACTACACCTGGGAAGCCTGCTCCTCGGAAGACGTCTTCGTGAATGGCACGGACACCTCTGACCCATCGATCTTCCGCGCTATACCGCACGTCATCGAGGCGACGCAGAACGTCATCATCGGCCAGGGCACGCTGGACATGATCTTGGTGCCCAACGGCACGCTGCTGAGCATCCAGAACATGACATGGGGCGGCAAGCTCGGGTTCCAAAGCCCGCCGGTTGAGCCCTTCTTCGTGCCGTACCACAAGGACTCGACGCCCAGCGACATCTACGCCGAGACGGACGCGACCGTGCTCGCCTCCATCGCCGGCGCCGGCGTCATGGGCGCCGCGCACACGGAGCGCGGGCTGACGTATGTCGGCATCGATCTGTCGGGCCACATGGTCCCGCAGTACGCGCCCAGCGCCTCCTTCCGCCACCTCGAGCTACTCCTCGGCCGCATCGACAGCCTGAGCTCCACCAAGCCTTTCTCCATCGAGAGCAACATCACGCAGCCCGCGGCTGATGCCCTCGGTAACGCCACTGGGCCCGCGACGTTTGCCGAGGCGTCGAGCAATACCACTAGTGATGGCGATGGTGCGCAGCCCAAGGGTGCTGCGTCATCGTTGAGTGCGGCGGGTTCTCTGGCTGTTTGCGCCATGGCTGTTGTTGCTTTGGTGAATATGTGATGAGTGGATTGAGGTTCTATAGCTGCTGATTCTTGTTGTGAGCAATATATAGGTAGCTAGCTAATAGACTTTTGTCATCCCAATCAGACCGGAAAGCGATAGGAGGACCTGCTACCTAGGTAGGGTAGTCTGGATGGGGACTTTAGGTGTTTTAAAATTAACTCACATGTACGGAGCGCCTTCGGATAGGGATAACCTTAAAGAATCTCGCAGAATATAGGCTTCTCGATTTTGCCATTTCTATTACAAATACTTCTAAGACAGTATGATCTGATCGGATTATGCGAAACTGGAGAGCTTCAGATCACGGACAGTGTTGTACGGGACCTTACGCGTAGACAGGAGGTCACCTGTGCAAGACTCTGCGAACGACTTTAGCGCTTAGATCTATATTTAGTCCATTGTTTACCCCAGGTAAATTCGTCAAATAAATTAAGGTAGATAGGTAAACTTAACTAACCTTACATGAGTTGAAGCCCCTATAAACCCAGTACCGGAATACGGAACGCGCAGTTTTTAATAAGACATCATAGAAGAACCTGCATACCCTTATCAGAACTACACGCCACGCGTAGGAATGCATACCTACCTACCTAGGTAGGTAGTGACTCTACATGTTATTACAACTGCTTGTGCAGCAAACCTCTAGTTTGCTTTGTCCCCTCCTCACAATGCAGATGCAGTGTCATATCTCCCACCCCCACCTGGATCTTTTATTTGTGCAGTGGCTTAGTGATAGACACAGAAAACGAAAATGTCACACTGAGACGGTGCGGGTAGATCCGACTTCACTTGACTCAAAAAGTTCACTGGCTGGATTATGGAAAGCTTGTTCTATGCAGCCAAGAACCCTTTTCTCAGACTCCTGACTCATAGCTGGCCGTCAAAATTTCCCCGGACTCATTTGAATTTTAAGAAGTTGATTTTTTTTTACAGTGCCATTTTTCTTTTGGATTCCGTCCATACTATCTATACATATGGGTAGTTAAAGTCGATGGTACCTATGTAATCACCACGGTAAGAAATACGAATCTCTCTTTCTTTCCATTCGAAGATACCCGCTCAAATTATTATTAAATATTGAAAATATCATGTCACATGTACCTTGGTCAATTTCATGCAGACAACCGGTCCAAGGGCGAAAAGACAGCAGAAAGGCGGGAAGAAGAAGCGTTCTTAGTTGTCTTAGACCTCGGCAACTTTATCACTATTGAGTCTACCTACCTACCTAAAATACGCCAACGTAGCGTCCAGACAGGTGAATCTAGGTGGTCCAGGCACCTGCACTAGCTCCCGAGATCCCCACGCCCGCATCGCCATATCTCCTGGCCAATCAAACTCTCGAGACCCCTGAAGGCCTTCCAGGAAAAGGAACCTCTCGAGTGCGCCTCCGAGTTGTATACGACCCCGCGGCGATCTGCAAGTCAAACCGCCTAACCACCTAACCCAAAGCAATTTCCTGCATGATAACCATCCACTACCACTACCACTACCACTACCACTACCACTGCCGCGAGCGCTACCAGACCACTACTACGACCTGTACCACGACCTGCCTCTACCTACATTACCTAAGTCTCAAGTGCATCGCCAATTTGCCTGCTGCTGCCTCTGCCGTCTTCATGAACAGCAACGCTTCCCGCACGCGGACAAGTGCGTAAAACATCCGATGAACACCCAAGCACCCAACCCAGTACTGCAATCCACTTCAATCGTCGTCCGTATCTTTCTGCCTAGCCATAGGGCTGGCCTTGAACAAAACTTGGCTGACCAACTGCTCCCATCTACAGAAAAGCTGAGGCTGTCCCGAGTGCTCTCGAACCACGGCCGGTAGCGGTGGCCATGGCGCCAAGTTCGCCGCACAAGCCACCGCCTTCCGATGGTGGCCCCTCTTCCGGCGAGCGTCAGTACCATGCGGCGGCGGCGGCGGCGAATGGGCGGCCGAGCATGGCGGCCGCGCGACACGACCGTACCCCCAACACCCCCCGGAAGGAGAGCAATGGCCGCGAGAGGGCCTTGCAGGACCCGGGCCTGAAAGACTACGTATGTGTAACATGCTATACACCGCTTCTATAACGAGGAACATGGGGATGTTTAGGCGTTGAAAGAACGTTTAGTTGGCGAGACTTAAGGGCTGGTGGACTGAGTGACCGACTGGCTGACTGGGCGTGGTACACAGAGATTAGGCGAATGCATAGGCAAAGGTGCCTTCGGTGCCGTCTATAAAGCGTTTAACTGGGGAACTGGAGAAGCCGTTGCTGTCAAGCAGATCAAGCTCGTCAATCTCCCTAAGAGCGAGTTGCGCATGATCGAGGTACGGATCGCATTATACCAACTGTACGGGCGATTCGACCCATCACGCTAATCATGGGCAGGCTGAAATCGATCTTCTGAAGAACCTTCACGTGAGTTAGACTGGCTACCTCTCGACATATCTTGGGCATATTGCATCCAGCAATATTGACTATTCGCAGCACGACAACATCGTCAAGTATATCGGGTTTGTGAAGTCGGCCGATTGTCTAAATATCATTCTCGAGTACGTCCCGTATACTTCTCGTAACAAGCCACACGATCTATACTTATCCGCTACAGATATTGCGAGAACGGTTCCCTCCACTCCATATGCAAAGCTTATGGGAAATTCCCAGAGAACCTTGTCGGTGTTTACATGACCCAAGTGCTGCAGGGCTTGCAGTATCTGCATGACCAAGGTGTTATACATCGGGATATCAAAGGAGCCAACATTCTCACAACCAAAGATGGAAAAGTCAAGCTTGCCGATTTTGGCGTATCTACCAGCACCCTGGCTGGGCCTGACAAGGAGGCCCAGGTTGTTGGTACCCCTTACTGGATGGCTCCAGAGATTATTGAGCTTTCGGGTGCTACTCCGGCCTCAGATATCTGGAGTTTGGGATGTACCGTCATTGAACTGCTCTCTGGAAAACCTCCGTATCATCATCTTCAGGCTATGCCTGCTCTTTTCGCCATTGTAAACGATGACCACCCTCCATTACCCGAAGGCGTGTCCTCGGTCAGTCACCCCTTTCTGCTTGCCCTTTTCTCAGAGACACACTGATACCCCGATAGGCTGCCCGCGACTTTTTAATGCAATGCTTCCAGAAAGATCCCAATCTTCGCGTATCGGCACGAAAATTGCTGAAACACAACTGGATAGTGGGCTGTAGAAGAAGCGACGCGCCTGTATCAAAGGCCCCGGGTAACTTCAGTCAGGCCGTGGAAGAGGTCAAGCAGTGGAATAAGGCCCTCACCTCATCTGACAACAACCTTCGGGCATCTACTGGTTCAGATTCCAGCGGGCCTCCGCAACACGGCCACCAAAACCCGCGTCTATCATCTCACGAGCAAAACAGACCTAATCTGCCGACTCTGGCTAAGGGCCCATTCACATTAGCGAAGCCAAGACCTACAGCGGAAGACTTCCGATCACCCGAACTTGCTGGTAGGTTTGCGTTAAAAGTCTGCATATGCTTATTGTTTGGAATTGATGCTAACGTGACCATAAGACGATGATAATTGGGATAATGACTTTGCTACGGCGATATCACCGGCCGCCTTGCAGCTTCCTCACATCAAGCCGCACGACTATTTTGGCGGTCTATTGTCTGCGGACCGTCTTAAGGCTTTTGCGTCTATTGATAATTCTCGCGATATGTCTAGTAACTGGGATCTCGATCATGGTGGCGAGCTGATGACAATGAAGAAGGTACAACCAATCCAGGATGAGGATCCTTTGCAAAAAACAATAAGGCCAAATTGGAAAATGTCAGCAAGGCCTGAAAGAAGCGACGATTCGCCGAGACCACGCACATCTCGGACATCGCCTCGGAAGCGATCGGCTAGCAGCCATCACAGGCACCATGCGCGGGCAAAAAGTAGCGTCAGCAAGTTCGAGCTGCCATCACACCCCGACATGGCGTATAGGGAGCAATCAGTTGAGGACTATTCAGACATTTTTGCTGATAATGATGGAGTGTTTAACCAGAAGCTGAGTTTAAAGAAGGCATGTATTCCTTTGGAACCTTGTTTGTCTTGCATAGTAGGGCTTACTGTTCGAACTATAGCCCGATGCACCCCAGCTGTTTCATCCTTCAGATCTTACAAGTCTACCACGCTCGACGCAGTCACCTGAGGCTGGCAGTACGCGGCGAAAGCCGACATCACGACCGTCAGTTCTTCCCGGCCGGCCATTCCATAGGTCCAAGTCGTCGATTGAAATTCAAAAATTCGCCGAAGATGATGAGGAAGACTTTTCTGATATATTCGGCCCAAGCGAAAAGTTCACAGAAAAAGACGACAGTGATCGAGGATCCGAGGACGGTAATTTGATGGTCTTGTCGCGTCTATCCAACAACTCGTGGCTAGGAGACGACGAAGACGAGGACGACCCTTTTGCTTCCATGGATCCTGGCTGGGATGAGATGGACCTCGAAGCCAATATTGCCCGAGATCGGCATGCCCGCCTAGCGGAGAGGGTTGAAGAGTTAGTCCGCTCTCTAAAATCAACGGATACAGAGGATAGATTATTGGAATTGTCTGGAAGTCTTGTAAGTTTCACTTTGCGGTACAGCCAACAGTCGCTAACTCAATATAGCTTGAGCTGCTTTGGGAGAGCGGCGAGGTCAAAGATCTGATTATCAGTGCACATGGTTTGCTCCCTATTTTAGAAATCCTAGAGCCCTGTACAATCAAGAGTCGGCAACACATGATACTACAGCTGCTCAAAGTTGTCAACATGGTTCGTACCGTCACTGTTATCGGTTGGTTTTATTGTACTAAAAGCGATGCAGATTATACTAGACGACGTTGAAATTCAGGAGAATCTTTGCTTTGTTGGTGGCATTCCAATCATTACCAAATTTGCAGTACGTCAATACTCGAACGAAATACGACTAGAAGCAGCTGCTTTTGTTAGACAAATGTACCAAACGTCCACCCTAACGCTCCAGATGTTTGTCAGCGCGGGTGGTCTCAATGTGCTCGTTGAATTTTTGGATGAAGACTATGATAGCGCTCGTGATCTAGTTTTGATCGGGGTGAACGGCATCTGGAATGTCTTCGAGCTTCAGGTAAGGTTTCATCCCCAAAATCAGTCCTAAGTCGGTATCTCATCAATATTATAGGGGCCAACTCCCAAAAACGACTTCTGTCGCATTTTCTCGAGGAGTAAAATCCTTGATCCTTTAGCATTAGTGTTACATAGGGTTCTTGATGAAGACGTCGAGACGGATCTCACGGAACTGATAGAAGGGAGAATCGTGAACATATTCTATCTTTTCTCGCAGGCTGAGAATTATGTCAAAGAGGTGGTGGCCGACCGACAAGTCCTGAAGAGTGAGCTCATCACAATATTACTACAGTGTCTGCAGCTAACTTGTTGATAGGTGTTTTGAAGGACCTTCGACGTATGACTCCTTCGCATCAAATCACCATGTTGAAGTTCATCAAAAATCTGTCCATGTTATCAACAACACTCGATACTCTTCATTCAGCTGATGCGATAGATTTACTCATTGAACTCCTGAGTAGTAGCATGAAGAATGGCCATCCCCATTTTCGTGAAATTTCAAACCAGGTTCTCAATACCATGTTCAACCTCTGCCGGTTGAGTAAAGACCGCCAGGAGTATGCAGCCGTTAATGGCATCATCCCTATTCTACTCAAGATCATGAAGACCGACCGTCCACCCAAGGAATTCGCCTTGCCCATCTTGTGTGACATGGCTCATTCAGGTAGTAAAGGTCGCAGGTACCTATGGCAGAATAAGGGCCTGGACTTTTATGTATCTCTGCTTGCTGACCAGTATTGGCAAGTTACTGCGCTTGACGCCATATTTGTCTGGTGAGTCTACTCCCATTTTATTACCCAGGCGGCTGCGCTAATCCCGGTTCAGGCTTCAAGAAGAAACAACTAAAGTGGAAGGCCATCTACTGAACGGCAAGTTCACTGACGCTATTGTGTCGTGTTTTCATAATCCGAAAATCAATGCATTTGATCCCAACCTTGTGGAACCACTTCTAAAACTCCTTCGGCTCTCGCCATCGGTAGCGGCATCATTAACGAAGCCTGATATGTATTCGGGCATTGCTCAACGGCTTTCGCACAAAAAGGCAGTAGTGCGTCTTAATCTTCTTCGTCTTGTACGAACCATTCTTGAAGCGGGAGAATATGAAACCGTAATAAATCCCCGAGAAAGGCAGCTTAAATCTCTTCTGGATACGGTTCGACTCCTTGCAGAGAAAGATTCTGCAGTGCTCGTCCGCAACCTTGCATCGGATCTTCTCGTCTCTCATATCGACGGTGGTGCAGATCAGCCTATTTCTGCCACGTCGACGTCCGCGTCAGCTTCTAATTATTCACGCCCGGGCTCCAGACGTATCTATACCCCGCCCTCTCTTCAGTCAGCGTCGTCTATTCCTCAAACGCCCACTCACAATTCCCGGCGCACCCAATCCCCCGCCTACATTGAAATCGCGTCCAGTCCGAAACGCTCAGCTGTATCCTTGACCCATGACCGGGATGCTGCAATGCAGCGGCCAAGGAGTAGAGACGACAGCTCGAATATCCCTGCCAGCTCCATCCCTCGTCGGGTTAGTGGTGACGCGCAGTCTGGTATGGGAACCCCTATTAGAAGCAAAAATAGAGTATCACGGCCGTCAGGGCTATACCAACGGCCCAGCTTGGGCTCACTGGCACCCCCTCGTAGCGAGAGCGAATCCTCCAACAAAGAAAACATCACAAGTGCTAGCGGACGTAGCGCTCGCTATTCCACCAGATACTCGCCGCCGGCGGCAGTAGGTGGTGCCGGAAGCGACGTGCTGTCTTTTCCGGCAAAGCAAAGACGAAGCCGCGCACCCAGTGATGGGAAGAGTAAATGGAGTGCGTAGTGGCGCTCCTTGATATGAGGCAGGTTCGCGGCATTTCGTCACTTGCTAGTCTTTCAATCTCTTTACTAAATTATTCCCCAAAAGCATAGAAGGCGGGTCTTCGCTTTTTCTAGCACATGCATGGCTTACACGGCGTCTATACAATGAAATGCATTTTACATGATGTTATGAAATGGGAAAGCTGCTTGGTTTTCGAATGATCACATGTGCTTGTATGTTATATTATAGACATCCCACAAGGCTCCTTTGTTACAGGTAGTGTTGCGAGGTCACCGAGCTTAGTAACGATCCTGTCACACCCGGCGCCCCCGAACTCATGAACCACGATACCCGGAACTCGGTCACGTCGGACTTACGGTGATATGTTTTGGAGTAAGTCACAAGTATATTTAGTTTCGTCACCTACAGGATCAATTCGGACTTAGGCTAGACTCAGGCCGAGAACCGATATAGCCAATCGACTTACCTACTTAAGTAGGTAGATATGTAGTATGAGAAGGTAGGAAAGATATCCTACCCCTCACTGTAGATCCGCGTGTTTAACTCTGTCCGCTTTACAACGTCAACGTCCACACTATTGTTGCACAGCGCAAGTCGAATGGCCTGTTATAATACAGGATGTAACTACGACGTACGAGAATGTCGCCATCAACGTAACCCCGCCCACGCGGGAGGGGGACCGTGATCCATAGACTTGGTCGTTAAGGCAAGCTTACAAATTGCCCCGGATATCTCGCAACAGCGTAGGTATGAGAAGGCGAATAATCAGCTTAACAGCAATAACCCAGTCAACATTATATCCGATTGTCTGGTATTGGTAAGCTGATCCTTCGACTGTTCCACATAGTTACCTCGGCATGTTTAATGTCGTATCCATATTTTCAACCTTTCCCTACACTATATCTACTCATTACAATTCACTAGATCTTTGTGTCTTCTGTATTGAAAGAGACAACAATCACAATTCTTGAACGCACATAGACTTTTAAGCATTGTCGATCGACCTTAGTTCAAGTACCCAGAGATGTCGTCCGTATCACTTGAGACCCAGTCTGTCTTCGATGTCAAGGGACTGGTGGTGGTTGTGACCGGAGGTGGAAGTGGTCAGTTTCTCTCCGGCACCAGATTTCCATCGTCTTGTGGCAATGAAAAATTTGCTTACAAGCGCCGCAGGTATTGGGCTTATGGCAGCTCAAGCATTGGAAGCGAACGGTGCTATTGTTTATATAATCGGGCGCCGTAAGGAGAGCCTTGAAAAGGCTGCTGCTACTGCTGTATGTATAGTTGTTCAATCCCTATATTCAATTCCTGCGAGGCCTGTTGTATTATGCATCGCCACCGAAGCTCGAACCCCTCAACATTCACTCTTATTATGAAGTGTCATTCTATGTTGCGCTATTGATAGCGTCATGGCATTCTATCTATATATATTCTTCTCAGTCACTTACCATCATCACAGAAACACAACAACATTCACCCCATAGTCGGCGATGTGACGTCGAAATCATCACTCGCGGCTGCCGCCTCTAAGATCGGGAGTGAAACGGGCGGATACGTTGACCTGGTATTCGCAAACTCGGGTATTTCAGGTCCGACGCTCAGCGGCCTACCCAAAGACGCAGACATCGCGACGCTTCAGAAGCATCTGGACTCCTGGGACACTGTAGCCTTTGACCAGACACTTTCCACGAACGTCACGGGCGTGTTTAATACCGTTGTTGCATTCCTGCCTCTGCTGGACGCAGGGAACAAGCGCGAAGGACGACCCAAGCAGCGCAGCCAGATCATCGCCACGGGTAGTATCGGGGCGTATAATCGCATCCCGCTCGCGGGTTATGCCTACAGCGCCTCAAAGGCGGGCGTTCATCACATGATGAAGCAATTCGCCACAAATCTTGCCCCTTACGATATTCGAAGCAATATACTTGCGCCAGGACGTAAGCTTGAATCTTCCCTCACTTCCTTTACCCCTATTTCTACACACACACACCCCCACACCCACCCATACACGCATACCATTGAATTTAATATCATTGATCTTCATTAGTATTGGTGTGGACATTCATTAAGTAATGATTTACTGATACGATCAACTATTAGTCTACCCTAGCGAGATGGCTGGAGGCCTTATAGCTTCTAGGGATGAAGAAGGTTGGCCCAGGAGCGTCGTGCCGGCACAGCGCGCCGGAGACAGAGAAGATATGGCCGGCGCCATATTATTCCTGGCTAGCAAGGCTGGTGCGTACCTCAACGGTAATGTACTTGTGACAGATGGCGGCAGACTGGCTGTCGTTCCCTCATCGTACTAAGAACACGGCGAATCGAAAAGTAAAATAAGCTACTTCGTCCTATCGAGAATAGATCCATGAACGAGGCAGAAGTACTAGGAGTTTATTTATGAATGTAGCACTTCTATGCGACTATGTCCTAGGACATAACGAAGTGAATTTGGCAATACGCAACATCACACCCAATACCAAATCTCTAGACGTCAGTCTTAGATTCATTTGTATTTACTGTAGCGTCCAGAGGCAGTATTTGGGACATTTGCCGGAGTGAAGCTCGTGTGAGTGCATCAAGCGAGCGGCACCGACTGTCCCAACACACTACCATCAGCAAAGATTCATCATATCGGGGTATTTAGAAGGGGCGGGAGGGGAGATAGGGTTCTGAATAACGAAAAATCATGAAACAAGGGATCATCAATAGCTGATCAAGGGATGATTGAACTTACAGTTGATTCTCTTCTGCCATTTTTTACTCCAAACCCAACCGCCACGAGGGCCGCATTGCTTTTGGATGAAATATTCCGCCTCGTCTAGTTCTTTCGGGACTACGTGGTCATCGTGGAAGTGCTTGCAGTTACAGACCCAAACGGCCGCGATACCTGCATCATAGACGAAGTCCACAGGTCAGTATCGACTCCTCTTCCCTAGTAAAGTAAGGATTAAAGGAAAAGGAAGGAGAGTGGGATGGGAAGAACGAAATACCGTGCTGCTCGCCGTGGTAATTCGCAGCCCAAAGTTTATGGAGAGCGCCCCAGTCCTTCAGCTTCAGCTTTGCTATGTCGAGATCCGTGTAGTTCAGCTGGTATTTGTTCTTGCTATGCCTCCAGCAGCCGACCTGCTTGTTGGCTATGACGCCCTCGGCAATCACAGTGCCATTTTCGAACCCGTCTGCTTCTTCTACTTCGAGGCTAAGCGTGGGCGTTGCGTTGCTGATTGTCAGTAGGGCAATCAGGATATATAGCCAGATGAGCATGTTGACTTATTGGAGGAATGGAAGGGTTATTGAGAAATGATTTGGTTTTCTTTCCTTTTCTTTTCGATGAGATACTTGTGAGTCAAGTCAAGCCCTGGGGCTTTTATCATGAAAATTCCCAATCTCAATATAGGCTTTGGTGGTGGACTGGTGGTAAATACTTACCTCGCCCACGATTTACTTACAAGGAGAGTGAAGTACATATACTTACTCGGCCGCAATCTTCGGGTCTAAGAGATGACTCTCGACTCACATGGTCGAACTTAAGCTACTTTAAAATGGCGTATAGAGGTCGTTTTGGCCGGGTTTAGGTGCGCAGGATGTCTATTGTAGGTTTGACCTAAACTCCCTTGCTTACACGACCCGGCTGCCACTGATTTTACGTATCCCGAAATTAGCAGTAGTAGCTGGGTAAGGAGCACGGAAGATAATAATGATTATAGATGGGCGACGATCACACCGAAGAAGGCGACGCCCGCTAGGTCAGACGAGGCGTTCGTGAAAGAACTGCTCAGCAATTAAGTCGCGCAGAAAGTACGGAATAATTCGTGTTATATAGTCTTGTATCTACTGTCTTGCAACTGAGGATTTATGTCTGGAAACTCGCGACGGCTGATCCGTCCACCATACTAAAATCGATAATTCTCTCAACTTTTTGTCATGATAATCTTTCCTAGAGCGAAGGATACGTATGTATATGATCGAGGATAACAACGCGAAGAGATCCAAACTCCTGAGCAGACGATAAGCATATACATATAATCCAGCTACACTTGATATACGATACCTTGACAATCTCTCATTCAACCAAATTCTTCTCGTCAGATTGTTTTCATTATAACCAATTTGCCTTTTCCTAGTCAGCTCTCCATTTTGTTCCATTATTTTCCAATACATTCATCCTGAGAGTTCCGCACTAAGCTATTCCCTTGCGTGTCCGTTACTCACGGGATTCGCATTAAACCTTCATGTGCTAGGGAATTTCCCCCTAAGCGTAATAATACCATACCCATCACAGATCGATAGGACGCGTCAAAGTAGCAACACACCGCATTATCCCATTTGGTCGTAGATCTATATCACTCTCAGGGGAGCCGGAGTAGAGCAGTGCTTGCAACCACCCCAGAGAAAAATATCCTTTACGTAGCACAACCGTCCGTTCGTTTGCTAGGCCCCTTAAGCTATGTACTCAAGCTAGAAGACAGAGGGTAAATATTTTAAGTTAGATACTTCGCCTAACCCCAACGCATGTCTACCAATTTTGGCACCGGGATCAGCGCCATAGGGAATCCACCATAACGTAGCCATCGGTAAAAGCAAACATGATTACTCCTGACGCCAAACTGCGCTCCCTGCTTTAAAGAAGCCTAAGCCAAATATCTCAATAGGCGGGCTTTGCGGTCATAATCCATGCACATCAAGCCCTAGTGATTCTCACCTATCGCCGTTGGGAAGGAAAGAGGATGCTGCGACAGCCTATACAATATATAATGCTCATCACGTCATCTTCTGCCTCTTAGCGTCTACTCCTGCGGCCCCAGCAGCCGTGGGCGGCCCATTCGTCGAGACTTCGGTGAGTGGTGCCCTATTACCACCACCACCACCACCACCGTCTGGACCTCCAGGCGCAGGCCTCTTCATTGTAGGTGGGCGATACTGTCCTCTGTTACCGAGGGGACTCCCCGCTCCTCCAGGTGCGCCTATCTGTCTCACCTGACTAAGGGATGGATTGACGACATTGGGTGGGCCGTTAGGAGCGGGACGTTGCTGGTCGAATTCTCTCTTCACCGGTGGAACGTGGACTCCGCCTTTGGATAAAGGTTTTGAAAACTTGTGGTCTATCCCGGGTGTTTTCCGAATCGAGGGGCTTTCCGCACGAGGATCGAACACCTTGGCCCCTCGCTCTATACTAACTGCCGCGCCTGGATCTATAGTCTCCGGCACGTCTTTTACTGATCGTGCAGAGAAAAAGGTGGCTGGTTCATTAGATGCGCCGTTTGGGGCGTTCATACCGTTTGGCGGCCGTGATGCGGCGTTAGGGGGTGGCGTCATGACTCTGTTATTGGCTGCTACTTGCTGGGCCGCAACATTTACGTGGCTATTGTGCCTAGGCGGTTGTTGCTGTGGATTAGGCCGACCTTGGAATTGGCCGCCTGGCCGGTGAACTTGTCTATTGGCTTGTTGGTTAGGCGTCTGAGGCGGTCTAGGTGGTTGTGCAACCGGTCTAGAGGGTGGTTGCATGTTCCCATTCATGGGCGTTCTATTGCGATCGTTGGCATTGCCAGTGATCGCAGTCTGGGACTTGTCGCTCGAATGGGCGTGCTCGTGTGATCCAGGTAATACCACCTCGTCCGGGTGACCATCCTCGGTAACGCCAAAGTCAGCCATATCAAAATCGCCAAAATCTTCTTCAAGAGCTAGAGCATCTGATACAACTATATATCCAGCAAATCAGTATCTGCCCAGTCGATATCATCGGAGTCAAACCCACCACTCGCATTGGCCTGGTCACTGCTCCGGTCAGCGACGGCTTTCGGTTCGACCTTAATGATGTCCTGCTCCTTCTTCATGAAATCAGAATGCCGATAGAGGTTCTCTTCGTCAAACTTGGTTGGCCCGACTTTGATCTTGGTCACCTTGGACAGGTAGTCCTTGTCGTAGATGCAATTGCCCAGGACATTGCCGAAATTTCGCAGAGCCCGCTTTAGTGCGTCCGTAGTCCCTTCTTTCTTGGCCTTCTCGAAGGCAGCGGCCTTGCCTTTGCAGTTCTCTATATGACCATAACCAATATCTTCGTGGAACGTGCCGTCTCGCAGCGTAACCCGCACGATGACAGACAGACCGAGGGAGATCTTGAGTGTCTGGGGATTCTCGTCGACAAAGTCGACTTGTATGTTCTGGATGCTCGATGACCAGCCGTTGAAGCCGAAGACTTCGTTGGCGAGGGCGATGCATTTCTCGGCGGCGATGTAGTGGACCTTCTGGCCCGAGGGGCCGCTGCGGGCCGACAGGTACTCGGGTCCGAGCTGCTTCTCTAGTCGGACCTGGAGAGTAGCAATCTCAGAGGCAGTGAATTCCGATATGCGTGGCTTGGCTTCCTCGAAAGGGTTCGCAATGCTGCTGTGTTGGTCGCCTGGACTGGTGATTCACGATGGTCAGTTCACACGACGCGTCATTTGGCTGGAGAGAGGCGAGCGAAGAGGACATACGCCGGCATCGCGACAGAGTTACACTGTAGTTCCACGAACTTGGAGCATTGGAGTTGCTGGGGGTCGAGCAAAGTCACAGTGGTTGTTTTGTTGGTGTCGAGTCCAGATCGGAAATGGTGTTTCACTAATTGAGGCGGATCGTTAGTTGTTAATGAGGCACCAGACGCGCTGGGACACAAGCACCCCGGGGAAACGTCCCCACTTTGATTATATAATACATAAAGGGCAGACACCAAGTCACGGGACCATCTCTCTCATGTCATTGTTGCTCCACTCATATAAGATAGGTATTCATTCCCACCTCGGCATTTTTTTTCAGACTGTCGTGGCTCTAATATTATAGATGATAGCAATATTAAAGTACTCCAGATATCATTCGCTGCTTCGGGGTATCGCCGTAAAGACTACATACACTTCACCATTCATTTATCAGGAGAGAAGAATAGGAGGATCGGCCATTAGGTGATTTACCTACTAGATACCCAGGCAGGTGACACTTTTATTCAAGTTATTACACACCAGCATGGCACTTGAAATAAATAGATTGTGATTGCAGTTATCCTGTAAGCGAGTACCTCTCCTAGTTGATATTTTCCTAGAAAACAAAGATAAAGTAGAAGTCTTTCGTCTATAGAGCGTCGCTGATCAAACATCCTCATCGCATCACCAGTGCATCGCTTGCTATGTATGATATGGAGTTATATACATCACAGACATATAAGTGAAATAGCAAACTCTTGAGCGAGCTATCGACAGAGGTGACTTATTGATAGTTTGCAAGAGAAGTTTCCCCAGGAAGCTTCCGCCTATACATCTGAAGGTTGCACTCACTCGTACTAGCCATGTGTCTTCCTCCTATGTACAAAACCGGTGAACACTGGCGCGGACATAAGCCTGGCCAAGTTCATACATGATAGACAACCAGACTTTTGCTTGATTCTGCATCCAACCGCCAACTATGCCGATCGATGAGAATCCGGACAGTAACAGGGATATCAAGTTGGAAAAAAATGCCCAACGCCGAAGCATGACATTATAAACGCCCAATGTGTAAACCATGACGCCGCCTCCAAATCTATGCCTCGTAAAAAGATAAGCCGCCATAAGTCATTGTCGTAAAAGAGCAACGTGTACGGTTACAACCTCCCCTATGCTGATGCGTGAACCGTCGATGCCGTACGCTCTCCTATGCAATAAGATCATGAGCTACCAGTTCGTCCAGGCACGAGTAACACTAGTTCCAGGCCGTTATTCCCACCCTGGCCTCGACCAGCTTCTACCAAGGTCCAACCCGTACAGAAGCGTAGTTCCCAGCCACGAGCTGGTCGAGAATGGATGGGGGGTTTGACATGGTGTTCGAGACTCCACTATTAGAATGCCCACCAGCCCAACCAACATTTGAAGACATGGCCGACACGGCAGTGTGCAATCGGCCGCCAGATTGTTGGTTGTGCTTCATCAAGGTTTGGTCCCATCCATCCGAGTGAAGCGAAAAGCCTGCGCCTTTCTTAGAAGCCTCCGTGATGACAAGTGCCCAAGCTTTTGATATTTCATCATATGCATTTTCCTTGTGGTGGCGATAACCTTGACTGTCCCATTCTGGAAGGTTGTGGATCAGCTTGGTCGCTCCGTCCAAGAACTGTAGAGAGACAGTAGTCTGAGTCTCATTCGGTGGTAGGTACTGGGCCGTGAAATCGGAAAGGGCATCGATGAGAGCGAGAAGAGATTGTCTGACTCGGAAGTAGGTATAGTCGGAACCGGAGCCACCGTAGGGAAATGCCGCTTGCAGCTTGGTCTGGTATTCGTCCAAGACTTGCAATGCGGACTCGACAGATGGCCGCGGTGCACCTTTGACCACCTCTTCAGCAATGTCGGGCTGCCTTTCGCAGATAGTCTGGAGGACTGTTCGGAGCTGTGTGACATCGAGGGTCTCTAGAAGACGAGGAAGAGACAAAGGTCGCCCGGTAGGGTCGCTGGATCGGACCCTTTTTGAAGGGCGGGAAAGTTGACGATACTGTACGGCGGGAGAGCTTGATGGCGAGACAGACATTTCATCGGCTTCATCGTCGGCTTTGCGTTTTCGATGGCCTGGCCCAGCATTGTGAAAGGGCGACACTGTGGGTGGTCAGCAGATATTCTGTTGAGCTGGAGTTAGGAAAGGCCCTAAGCCAAAAGGACGGAACAGCTGCACAGGAACAAGATAGAAGGGAAGATGGCGAACGACGTACTGGAGCGGGTAGGAGATCGCCGGTTGATATCGTGGGGGTGGTGAAAGAAGGATGGCTTCGGCGACATTAGAACATTCATGGCGCTGCGATGGTAACGATGCCGATGCGTATGACTGTGGAAGACGAGGGTGGCGAGCGAGACGGACAGACGGATAGATGCCTCCTCGCCAGATCACAAGAAGATGGATGGAGGGGGAAGGAGGCAAGTGAAGGGCAGAGAAGGGATGATGGATCTGGATCGAAAATACGGTCGAGTTGTGCGAGCCGGGGGACGGACGGGGGTCTGGCCTGGAGGATCGTTGGAGTTGGAGAAGAAAGAAAAGAAAGGTCGGGCGGTTGGCTCTCTTGGCTGGAACTGGAGAAGTCGACAAGCTAAAAGCTGAAGGGCCACCGCTCATGCATCAAATGACAGCACCGGCAGGATAGACGGACTGGGTATGGTATTAGTAGGCCGGTATGGAGGAGGCCGTGGTGATGATTTGATGAGAGGGAAAGAAGTGGATGGGTAGGATGGGGTTTGTTGTGCCCATGTGAGTGGGTCTGGCCCGGGCTACATACGCTACATACACGCTGCTACCTGCTCCGAGCGCCTAAACCGCGCCTGCGCCCACGTACCGGGTGGTACCCCGCCGCCTCCCCTTGTTCCTTGTTGGCGCAACAGCAGTACTACAGCAGTAGCACCTAACAACGGTAGAAGAAGCAGCTGACAGAGGGAGGGCTCTGGTCAGCAAGCTAGCCCAGTACAAGCCTACATGTAAGTAGTTGTGTCTCAGACGATCACCGCTATTAAAGTGCCTGCAACCTTAAATCGCTGGCAAGCTACGGTTGGCCAGTCCTAGTTAAATCAATGGAGCGCTTTTCGCCGAGGATATTACAAGCATTTGCCTACTAGTAGGTGGGTTGCCT
Source organism: Xylaria sp. FL0064 (assembly GCA_022593225.1). Lineage (NCBI taxonomy): Eukaryota > Fungi > Ascomycota > Sordariomycetes > Xylariales > Xylariaceae > Xylaria > Xylaria sp. FL0064. The sequence goes on along the minus strand of JAJKLE010000009.1, from coordinate 646,425 downwards.
AGAGAATAGCTTCATGCAGAACTGCAGCTACATAAAAATGCATCGCCAAGGCTCTGCTTACTCCTGGTGAAGATACTAAAGGTTACCTACTTATAATTGAGTAGACGCATGATACTATACGCAATATGTCATCTTGACTGCCCTGACTATCTAGGTACCTTCTACATGTACAGCAACTAGCGCCCGGACCTCCCAAGATCTATCCTACAACATCTCGAAGCAAAGCTACCACAGTTAAAGTGCTATCTATGTATACCACGGCAACACAAAAAGCAGCAAAACAACGCATAAGCAGCATACTCCGCAGATTTTGCCCCGAGCTTCTCTCTCTTCCTTCCTTCCTTCCTTCCTTTCTTTCTTTCTTTCACTCTCTCTCTCCCCTCTAATGTTGCCGCCCAGCTTTAGTCGACTCTGTTGTCGAGTTTGACTTGAAGAAGACGAGCAAAGACGAGGACGCAACCAAGCAACGAGACTCAGAACCATGATTATTTTTCAGAGTTCATGCTCAATGACCCTAACTGATCAGCTAGTCTATTCATTGTGTCAGTAGTCGACGACCGCTGATGGCGGTTTGCAGACCATGGTACTTCTTCCTCGGGCCTCTGGCTAGGTCGGGATACAAGCAATCCCCCTCTCTTGAGCTCCCTGAAAAAAGCGTTGAACTCCTTGACCGCTTCGGGGCATGCTTCTTTACCTGATCGAACTGAGAAAATCTCCTCTTGTGATCGGATGATAGGGGAATCCCCGTGACGTACAGTAGCGTAGGTGAACGCAAGACTCTTCATCTGATCATCACGTGACAATTCTAAGAACTCCTCCTTCTCTACCAGGTGTACCAAGGTAGTTCCGAAAGCTGCAGTTTTGTAAGGGGTACCGAGTGCTATCGATGATAATGTAGACCTCTGGATCATGAGGTGCGTGTATTCCTCGGAGATTCCGTGGAGGAACGCCATGCTAGCCTCCGATTGATTACCGACGTTGATAGCTTCAATAGCCTCGATGTTTCGGAGAGCCTTCACAGTCTCCACTTTGCGTCCGTCCTCCGACGCAAGTTTGAAGGTCTGCTCCTCCTCTGAATCTACTTGCTCTGCTGGTGGCAATTCATGCGTGTCAACTGGGGACTGGCTAGAGCTGGAGTTCTGTTTCTCTGAATCTTCTTGCTCCGCTGGTACCAGTTCGCGCAAGTCAGCCATGGACTGACTAAAGGTAGAGGTCTGCTCCTCAGGTAGCGTTTCGCGCGTGTCGATTAGAGACTGACCAAAGTTGAAGATCTGTTGTTCTGGATCTACTTGCTCTGATGTTGGCAATTCTCGCGTGTCAGCCATAGACTGATCAAAGTTGGGCTCAGCTCTCTCCTCAGGTCCCGAGGTCTCATTGACCGCACCAGGGCTAAACCCGAGCAGATCGCCGTTACTCGGGCCAGATTTCATCTGATTATAATTGCCATTCGCAACAACGGGCGGGCTTGATTCCCTTTCCCCAGATGCTGTAGGCACTGCTGCTCCAGGGGCAGTCTTCTTAGCTGGCTCGCCTGTTGACTTGCGCGTTGTCGCAGAAACGGCTGGTGACAGATCCACAGTAGTTTCAGTATATTTACTCTCCGAAGAATGAGCATACAGATCTCTACGGAAGTTTGCTTCGCTTATGAACTTCTTTGCTTCGGCAATACTCGAGAATCGAACCGGATTCGATCGGACCTTGCCGCTTCCTGGATACCGGCGAAGGTAGGTTTCACTTCCGTTTGGAAGTAGTTCCAATAATTCACGGATGTCACCCCGGATCACCTTCCCTTTATCTTCAATTGTCAATTCCCAAACGCAAACGGGCGAATGGAGAAGTTCGTAAATAGCAAGTCGCCCCTTGGTCAGCTCATTGTTTGCGCCACTAAAATATTCTCCAGTGTAGACATTGTCCTCGAAAAAGATTTGCTGTGCCTCCAGATGAACTATCTTGGGAACGTGCTTGCTGTCAGAGGGAACGGTGGCTTCGGTTGATAGTTGGCGTAGGGGAGGCGAAGATTGTCGAGAAATGGTAGGACTCTGTGAGGCCGCGGCCTGATCTTCATTTGGTTTTCGGAGGTGGGGCGGCACCCACGAAGAAGAGCGACCTGATGAATTTTCTTTACCTGAAGTTTCATGCTTGGATGCTGACTCCGTTGGGGTGGTTTGTGGAAGCGACGACAAATGTGGTCGTTCTGGAGGCGACGGCATATGTAGTGCTCGTGGTGTAGTCGTGGTTACGTTGACTCCCTTCATCGAGGTTAACAAAGGTTGAATTGATTTATCGTGGCCCTGACCAAGAACCTCTTGTGGGCGGTTATTTGGAGTCTGATGTCCATTTCGAGTCGTCTGCGGGAGGCTGGGCAGCGGCGCTTCTGTCCCATGACGAGGACCAGGGCCTTGGGCGGGTAGCGAAGGAGGGTTGCTCCGGTTAAGGACAGGGCGACCTCGACCAGCGGCGGGAGTCGCTCGATCGACAATGTTGTTGATTCCATTCATGGGTCGTCCTGGATTCCATCTCTTGATCTCGCTGCCCTCAGGACCAATACCCCCCAAAGAAGCCACGCGCGAGTGATTCGTGTTAGGGTCTAGGTTCCGAAGTCTGCTTTTCCGAGCAAAGCCCGCTTGGCTGTTTATATATTAACCGGGTGTCTCCCACGTTTGGATTTGTTCTCGTACCTAGGGTCGTACTTAGCTTTCTGGGGTGGCTCCGGGGCGTAGAGGTTGAGCCGGTGTGCATTGCCGTTGTCCAAAGGATCTAGGTCTTTGACTGCTGCGGCGACATGGTCATCGAAATTTCCCTCCTCAATGGCCTCTGTTCGATTCTGTCAATTGTTTAGCACGCCAAAGGGGATTCTCACGACACTCACGGTGATACTTTGCCGCAAGGGCATTACGAGGTCGAGGACGACCTGATCCAGCGTGGCCCGTGGCCACCGCTGCAAAAGCCTGTCGGCGATGAGATGTGCGGCCGTCCCGAGCCAGCTCTTCCAACCGGTTGTTTCCCAAATCATCCTACAGCATAAGCGATAAGTTAGATAGTCGGGAATTAAGCGTGGACTCTAAACAAGGAAAACAGAAGTATGATATGAGTGCTTGTTTCGCGTGGAGATCAGGGCTTACCATCATAGCGTCCAAAACACGGCGATCAGCAAGCCAGGTAGAGGAATCCTTTCCAGCCATGTTTGCTATATAACAATGACTAGCGTTGGTGTTATATGGTTAATTCCTTGTTGGATCGCAAGGCAGTTAGGCGAAGGAGGCCAGGAAAGCACTTTGAGCAACCAGAATTGCTAGGGAGTGGATGATGGGATGTGATGCCAGTGTCCCAGATTGGGATTAACTGAATAATGAGAAGAATGAGACAAGGAAGTCTCTATATGTAGGCTGGGTTGGGATCTGAGATAATCAGTTCTGTCTGCCAGGGAATAGTTGTGGGTGAAGAGAGAAGGAAAGAGTGGAAAAGAGGAGGAAGGAAGAATGGGTGGCAGGGAAGGAGAAAGAAAGGAAGGAAGGAAAGAAGGAGGAAGAGCCTGTTTGTGGGAAGAAGGGCAATCGACAACAGACCCGCATTATACAGTACTTCTCTAGGTACCAATGTGGGAAAGAAGCCATCGCCAAGGCAATATACATTACCTTAGGCAAGGCGGCGACATCATAGATAGATACCTAGGTACATGGTCACAGAGGGCATGAGGCACTCGGGTACATCGACGGCCTATAACAGATCAACATCTATGTCACTATCCTGTGACATGAGCGGAAAGAACCCTGGTTCAAAATGAACTTGTCAGATATGCTTTCATGATGGAATATCCACATGAGTGAGTAGAACTCGCAGCAATGCTTCTGAAATAGTGAAGAGCATGTTCTCAAAACTCAAGATTCCAGATACTTCTTAACAAATCTAACAACAGTAGACCGTTTGATGTGATATTTTGAGTCTTTGTGAAGCACTTGCTAGTGAACATGCACTCTTTGAGGCCCAATGTTAACCACTACAGCTTCGACACTATTAATATGAAATCTCTGGATCGAGGGGATGTTCTTCCCTAGATGGCAGTACAATTACAACATGCCCAGGCTATATTCATTCAGCCCTACCGATACCTACCGGAATTCCTTCTTTCAGTACCGATAGTGCCACTGTAACCTTATGTTTTGCAAGGTGCTGTGCTTACAAGCATTCCGAGATCATGCAGGACAATGAATATTTAAAGGTGGGTGTCTATGTGTATAATTGTAACGGCGTCTGCTCCGCTTTTGGAGATAATACCCTTCCTGTTCTAAGTAGTAGGAAGCTGTTTCCAAGTAAGTGAATGTTTAAAACTTACTCTGCAAATTTACAGCACAGAAAATGATGGAAGGTGACATTCACATGCCATTACCCATGGGCTAACAGGTGTTGGGTACCTTGAGCTTTTGGCCTAGTCGTACATCCTTCCAGAGAGGAATCATTTCAGTCTTGATGTGTTAGTCCAAAGCTGACAAGATCAAGAATCTTTTATGGTTATGATTTTGCTGTGGTAGCAGTAAGCAGGACATATCTCGTGTCTTCAAGAGCCCATGTCCGTCGAGGATTAGGAAACTGGCTACAAGGAAGAGCTGTTATATATGGTACATAGATACCTGTTCAGAAAAATGATCAGTACTGCTATAAATGAATGCGTTTCTGGTGCTTATCTCGTTTTTTCCTTGACAGTAGCTAGTTTTAGCAAATGGGAACTTAGATAGGATAACAGTTGCTTAATTAGGCGTTTAATGTTAAGTATGTACTAATATTAGGCATATGAACATTGAAGGTGAGAGAATGGGGGTAGAATGAAAGCAATACTTCGAGCTGAGAGTCGAGAGAAGCGAACTGACTAGCCTAAAGAGTACCAGCCCGACATCAGCCTCATCAAACTTTTTAGAGCACTATCCAAGATGATAAATAGAGATCATATTTATAACAGTGGCTAACCGATTTTTAACGAAGACTCAGGTGACACGATATATAAGGGCCCCAGATACTCGACATTGGACGCCTGAGATGACCGCGTCGTCAGTTGCTGCCACTTTGGTCTCCGATCCAGAGAGGCTAAGTTTAACAGATGAGACTTTTCAATTCATTGCATTACCTGCCATATACTGAACACTTCGATATCATAACGGCGTGTGTTGACAAGGATCACTGCACATACATCTCGACCCCTGCCTGTTTCCAACGATAGTACAGGGCCACCTCCTCTTGAGATCTATGGCATCGGAAGACACTATCATGAAAATTAGGCGGTTCATAGAAGGCTATATCATCATGCTAGCGGGGATAACTAGAAATTTATCTCAAAGCGGATTCCCGGAGCCGCAAGATGAAAGAATCGTATTTATAGAGCTGGATTACATACTCGTTCTATCTGGATCGACTCCCTTTGCATGATGCAAAATTGAGATGAAGATTTGTCTACTGGATTTATGAAAACGATAAGCATTAACGCAGACTACATCATTCACTATCAACGCGACTAAGTCTCAGAAGCTAAAGCGGGAGGTTACACCTAGGAGGATTGGTGTTTGCTTGAATTGGGTGCTGCAATTCGTTGGCCCCGCAAATCGGGTACTAGGATGTTGTTCCGATCGCCAGTCTTGTACGTCGCAGTCTACGGGCTAGCAAGTTGCTCGAAGCTCATTGTTTCGTTTGTAGATAGACCAGAGGTAGGGAGAGGGTCGAGATTCAATTTATGGAAGACGAGGAAAATCACCAATGGACTAACACATGCCCTTGCTGTGTAGTCGAAAGCTTACAGTTTAGCAGCAGTGATCGGGTATGACAGTCCTAAAATTCAGACATTCTAGGTTGGTGCTAGATTAGCATTCGCCGTACTTCTAGCATGTGTGTTACCAAAGCCATGTTCAATCAATCGGCAATTTGTTGTACAATAGTCAATTATAGACTATCTAGGGCCGGCAAGTCTTCGTAGCAAGCCGCCCGATGCAAGAGATGTAAACTATCGTGGTGCACCATATGATTCATACGCTGATAAATCATCATCATAAATTCATGCAAACGCCATCAAATCCTCCTCAATGCGCCGAGACGTCGTCTGCCAATTAGGGCAAAGTCAATGCAGTTCCACCAATTCCATCGTAATTGTGTGTGTTGCGGGTCATGTTTCATGTTTTGTATGGATGTGTTTGTGTGGATGCCATTTAGGCCGCAGCATCCTTGGGAGGACCCTCGAGGTTGTCCTTGCCCTGGCGGCCGATACCGCTCAGGTCGACGTCGGCCTTGGAGGCGGGCTCTCGTAATCCTGCTGTAGAGCCATCACCGGTGGAGATGTCGCTTTCTACACGCCCGGACCCGACGTTGACGGTGCGGGAGTCTGCTGACTGCCAGTCGGAAGGAACTGGGGGTTGCTCAGGGAGAGGGAGGTTGGCGCGAGCCGCCTCGACCTTCCTGGTCTTCTGGTCCATCATGGCGTGAGTCATTTCTGTTAAATAGAGGTTAGCTGGATTGCTCGATTGGCCCAAAGACATCGTCACCGTGAGAGGCAACGGGTATGAATGGGAAGGGCGACATACTGGTTGAGGTTTGGGAAGAAGATATGATTGAAGATGTGGTTTGCGTAGACTGGGTTGATTGTTTGATCGTGTTCTTGTTCTGCTGGATTCTGTGATGATGATGATGAATGGATCAATCGTTTTCTAGTTGGAAGTCAAGAGCTTTATAATAGTTGTCTGTTTGCTGTTGAGATATGGAGCATCCAGTCCGGCGGCTGAGGTGTGACGTCACATTTCGAGGGGCACAGCTTTCTGACGTCAAGAGCCGCCTGATGTGGGGCCGTGCTGCCTTGAACCAGGGTGTGGTGGAACAAACAGCCCCATCTGTGACGACGGATAGTTGATGAGGAACTCTATTTTACGCAAGTTGTATCCCCGCCAAGTAACAAACGTTCGGCCAACCGTCGACCTTGAAAAGCACAGCAGGGGAAGAAGGGAGGAGAAGGGCGCCGAACACCATTCGAGATGGCCATTGTTTCTTCCGCCAAGTTTCGGATCTGATCCTTGTGGGCTTTCCTGCATTCTGTACGAGACTTTGCTAAGATCTGTAGAGCCGGCCATTAACTGGTCCGATAACAAGGACTTAGAGAATAGGTTCGAGTCTTTTTAGCGCCAGCATGTATTGGCTGCTTTATGGTATTGTCTCACATCACATCGCGCTCTGAGTCAGTACTCAACTCAAGAATGTCAATGGGAACATAACATCATATCATTGTTATCATCTTGTCCTGTGGTATCTATCTAGTCGTGATGATCCGCTATTAAACGAATGCACTCTTATACCGAAACGCCGAAACCACATAGCCACTGGCTCACCAAAGTCACCAAAGCCAAATGCTGGCTGTGATCATTCCTCTCATATGGATTTCAATATTCGAGGGTAGGAGAACATGCATCATCCTATTCTTTTATCCGTCTCCGCAGATGTTGCCTTTTCTCCTTCGTCCGGATTCAGATAATTTGCGTCCTCTGCAGCCTCATACTCGGCTATCAAATCCGCGACCACTTCTCTGGCCTCGGTGAACTCGTGTAAATTCTCTGCGAAGGGTGCTGTCTTTTTATAATTGTCCACGAAAGCATTCCGTTTTCGCATATTGTCATATAGTCTCACAATGCGCTTGAATAACTATTATGTAGGAATTAATAATTGAACGTTGACAGTTCTCAAGGTATTGGCTGAGAGACCTACCGTGGCTATACTTGTGTGGTTTGCCAGCATGAGACCGCTGACGCGATGGCTCATTGGGACATAGGGGCTGCGTTTCGTCAGAGCAACCTGAATACTTGCCGGTCCCCATGGAATAAATGTTGCCAGTTTGCGTTCCCGAATACGTAGTAGACTCTTATGTACATCTGTGGGATCAACCTCGCCTTGTATTACATTGAGGATAGAGATATAGCAGCTTCTTTTGCCTGGCATGGTTGACACCATGCGGTTCTTCGGTTGTAAAAGACGTCGCATCACGTCTAGGACGGTTGTCTTGCGTACTGTCTTAGCTTGCTCGACTTGACCTGCCGTGAATGGTGTGTATGCGGTCATGAGGAAGTGGCAGCGTGGGGTGGGGATCAGCGAAGCCAAAATTCCAACAAGGTCATTGTGCATATAACCAGGATACCGAAGGGTCGTTGTACTTGCTGACATGACAGTTGAAACGAGCTGATTGGTTTGCTGAAACGAAGGTTCTTGCACATGAAGCCTGTCTGCAGCAATGTGAGACAGTGCTCCATTGTCTAATACAACGACGGAGTCGGCATTCTGTGTCAATCGTCTCATAGAAAGGAGGCTGTTGTAAGGATGAACGACGACATTCTCAGCAACGGTGGTATCTGGAAACACGGAGTAGGTCTGTATGATCTTCTTGGGAAACCTATCGTTCATTCGTTCGAGGAGAAAAGAGCCCAGCCCGGAGCCTGTGCCGCCAGCAATGGAATGAAGCAACATAAAGCCCTGGGAAACCGTCAGTCGCTGAAGAACGCTAATTGAATTGGGTTTCACGATACCTCAAGAGAGTCACTACCGTCTGCTTCTCGGTCTATCATCTCCATGATCTCTTCGTGGACAGCCTCTCCCGACTGGTACCCAGCACCCCAGATATTACCAGCGCCCGTGCCACTTTTGTCGACGTAGAAGTTTTCTGGGTTGTAGATATTCTTGTATGGGCCGGATTGTATGCCATTTATGACACGGGGCTCCAGGTCTATTAGGATCGCGCGGGGTATGTATCTCGTATCGTCGCTCTGATAGTAGAAGACATCTTTGCGGTCGCCGCCCTCGGTCGCAAAGTCCTCCAGGTTACCGTCCTGATTGATTCCATGTTCCTGGCATAGCTGCTGCCAGAATTGACTGCCGACTGTATTAGGTTAGCTTACGATCACCTGCGAATCGCCCAAAATAATTACATAGAGATGGTGAACTCACTGCTGTTGCCGCACTGGCCAGCCTGAATGGTAATAATCTCCCTTGAAGGTTTGTTAGAAACAGGTCCATCGCGTGGTTTGAAGCAACATATGGCCTACCTACCTAGGCATTATCGCGATATTCGTTCACAAATGCGGAAAAAAATTGATTGCCGTAAGTTACGCCAACAGAAGGTGGTGGTTGGAACCAACCTTGCGCCGTAAATGGCTTGAAGGCTACCTAGTACCCTAGCTGAAGAGTGGTTTCACGCGTCGCGCGTTTCGCGGGGTTGGCCCATCTTTACTTTAACCTGTTAGCTACAAATTGTGTGAAACTATGATACTATCCAATTTTTAGTTCCGCTTAGATACATATTGCATTCTACCTTAGGTATCTTGGTACCTTAGGATGAGTTATTGCTTCGTCTACTCATCTTACCTCCTGGGTTGTTTTGCGCATGTTATTACAAGCATTGGTATTGTCTTGATTCACTACTACCGCATTGACAACCGTCAGCTCATAATCTTGTTTCTCAGCTATCAGGATCTTGCGATGTCATCCACACTATCTTTGATTATTATACGAACCACCTAACTAACTGTAGCTATTTCCTATTTTATAGTGTAGCCCTAGGTAGCTAGCACCGGTAGTCCTAGGACGGACCTACCTAATTCTATGCTAGCATGGCATCAACATACGGGATCTTCAGCTTCAGTATGGCCTAAAGCGCCCTGGCTTTTTTTCCTCGTGGCATTTACGCCAGGACGGTTTACATGTTGCCGAAGCCTGCTAATCATGAAAGGCACCTTCGGCTCCATGTTCCACCAGGGTTCTTCGGTTCTTTGGATGCGCCGAAAGGGCTGAACATCCGTTGTCAACGCCGGCTTCGTGTCTCACTGTGCTCGATTTAGCCTAGCTGGCCAGCACTACTGTTGCATCGCGCGTAGGACGATGCTGACGGCTGAGGTGAATCCATCCCCAAAAAGCATCGCTGTACACGTTGTTCGCTGCCGCTCCGAATGGGCTCATTTAACGGTTTAAATTAGTCAAGGTGTGGATGTCTCTTTCTTTTTTTCTTTGTTAGTCCTAGCTTACGAGTAATCGCAATAACAATAACAATCGTCATATCTATACATACATACCTGTTGGCAGCATCTTCCCGTTTCTTTAAGACCTCCCTCCCCTTCGCCTTTGGTTTTTGCATTCCTGCGCCCTTGGGTAGTGCACTTATTGGTCCCCCAATAATACGACCTAACAACATCCAGCGAATTACAGTCCAATCGCGTTGGACCTTGCCGACAAACTGACACACTTCCGCGTTCCTCCTGCACGCAGAGACCTCCTTCTCTTACATTTTTCATATATCACTTACTACACTATCCTCCGTGTCATTGGCACAATATTTTTTTACTTTGGGTTTCTTCACAGCGGATTGCTAGTGTTTCTGTTAAGAAGAGGAGAAAGACGAGAGAAGAGATTGCGCCTTCCGGCCTCGGCACCCAATCAAAAGGCGCAGCGGGCACTGGCCCAAAGTACCGGTACCCCGAGCTGACGGAGCAGGGCAATCACAGGGCCTTGTCAGCCTGTCAAAGGATCGCGCTAGGCTCTTAGGAAACACTGTAATATCCCGAGTGCCGCAGATAGGGAATTTCTACAGCACAAGCGTGCCATGCAGCGTTCTGCTAGCTCGGCACCCATCCAGGGGACTATTCCCTTTTTCTCAACCAACATCTGGGGAGGGTCGTCGTCCAAGTCCGACGTGAACTCGGTTGCCCCGGCACAGGGAGCAAGCGGTACCAGCAACAGCAGATCACGCCCCGGCACGAGCGCAGGCGACCAATCGAAAGAACACAGCCGGCGACCCTCCTTTGGGCGCAAGTCCTCCATTTCCTCCCCGTCCAAGGGAAAGCGACGTGCGAGCTCGTCGGCTTCGAATGGCGGAGGGAGCGGAGGGCAAATCATAACCGATGCGACCGCACCGCCCGCGCTCCCGGACTACGCTCTCGCCGCCGCTGCCAAAATATCAAAAGATCCCGACGCCATTGTGTCGCCAACGTCGTCCGACTCGTTTTCCAAGATGATAAGCCGTACTATGTCTGCGCCTTCCAACGGCCTCTATCAAACCATGTCTGGGGTGTCGGGCACCGGCCTGTCCCCCCAGTCCAGTATTCCTACACTACCGACAGAAACACCAACTCTCTATTACCATATTCAAGACGTCGCGAACAAGAGGATATCCACATTGGACTACCTCCGTAAAGCGTAAGTTCCTTTCGCGTGCTGGGTGGCGTGTCGCGGCGCGCTGAAGCTGACTTACCTCTGCCTGCAACAGCCATGAAGGCCGCGTCTACTGGCTTAATACGCTCCTGTTCGATAAGCCCGATTTGGCGCGTATGCCCTACTTCGACAGTCGCAAATTAGCGCGGCGCGCGACAAATTACCTTCTCCTAGGCCTTTCAATACCCGTTGTTATTGACCTAAATTCATCAACACCACTTGAGTTCCTACGCTCGCTCAATACTCTACTCAACGAGTTCGACTCCTACCAACAGATTCACACTGAGAATGGAGTGAGCTCAAGCTCATTATCGCGCGCGCGCCTACCACAGATGTTTCGCCGGCCAGGTGGCAAGGGGCGTAGACAGTCAGGGGCAGCAAGCATCGACTACGCAGATCCCAACGGCGCCAGCTTCAATAAGGACGGGTCGGCAGTCAACGCGGCACCCGCATCAGTAATCAATTTCGGCCTAGGCGGAGAAGGAAATGATTTACTAGCCGGCGAAGAATACACGCACCTGCTCACTCCAAACCTGCCGTTTGATCCAGACTTTTTCGAAACGTTCGCAACACTATGCGACGTGCTTATCGACTGCTACCAACGACTGATAAGCCTTCTAACAGGCCCTAAGGACTGTACGCCCGTGATCCTCGAGTTGTTCACGAAAGCGGATCAACGCGTACGCAAGATCATCATTCAAGGAGTGGTGAAGGAATTCGAAGACTCAAGCAGGACCGGCCTAAAACAGGAAGTTGCGAATGTCGGCAAGGTCGTCCTGGGGGGGCTGATGTGAGATGAGCGTCATCATGTTTACTTTATTATGCATGTGCCGGACAAAACCTACGCCAGTGTGGCCTTGCCACTTTTCACACGATATTTTTCATTGCATGGATAAGCGTGGGAAGGGGGGAGTTATAATCAGAATACGGCGGGTGGTTTTAGATCTCTAACCTTCGCAGGGTCTTATATACTTAATGTCTTATTTGTTTACAAGTAAAATATTCTGTTCATCGGACTTAGCATGTGCCACAAACCAGTGGATATAGAGTCAGTTGGATTCAGATTCAAACAGAGCTATTTGGTTATTCGCTCCAGGCTTAACTTGAAAAGTGAGAAAAGAAAAGAAAAGAAAAGATAGTTCATCAGATACCATAACGCATTTGTTGGTCTTCAAGGGGTTCACCAATTTGGATCACCTCAGTGCTTGACTCTATAAATGGATATCATCACCTGAACGATGGCTGAAATCATGCTAGTCCATGTAGAGCACCACAGATACCAGAGGGACTTCCCGCGAAGCCTAGAGTGTAGAAAAATATATCTAGCTGCTGACTCTGGAAAAGCCGACCAGCCCTCTAAACCCACATATTTCGATGATGAACCCCCTCGCACCAAGAATAAGCCCCATCGAGTAACCAAGCCTGCTCGACGAGCGAGCAAAGCCAGGCAATCGCATAACTGTCGAACTCGACAAAATAGTGTTCAACCCACGCCCATGACGCTCTCCCACCCAGAATGCCCGATCCACGGCCAAACCAAGCCGCCCAGACCGCCGCCAAACGAGCACGGTGACACTGGAGAACGCCCAAACTCCCAGGCCAAGAAGCCGCGGACTCATATCTTCGTCCATGGGGGACTTCAGGGCCGGCGAGAGACGGAACAGAACTCACAGCGTCGGGCACCGCATGGGTGGGCGGAATGGACTTTCTTACAGCAAGGCCGAAGCCAAACCGGGCAAGGAGGGGTGGATGCAAAAGCACGCTGGCGTTACAGGAGAACGGACGGAAGGTGAACGTAAGCCGCTGTGCTTCTATGGCAGCGCGTTTCCGCGGTCTCGTTTACGCTCCTTTCCCGAGAGAAAAGGCGAGAGGTGTCCGGGGACTTTCTCCCAAAGCTGGATAGTGAGACGACGAAAGATCGCCGTCTCTGTGTGTAGCTTCGATAGCGATTTGTTGGGCGAGGGGGTTGCAGAAAGAATAAAGGAAAGAGAGTTTGAGATTTGCCCTCGAGCGGTTTTGTAGTTTTTTTTTTCGCCAGTGGGGCGCCGGAATGAGACGGGCAATAGCACTAAGCTTCAGGTAGCTTTTGACGGGTGCAGTTGAGCTTGAGAGCTCATTGGTCCAAGCTTGCTTGTGCCAGTGCATATTGCTGTGGGTACCTAGCTAGGTAGCACCTACCCAGCCTAAGGCTTCTCGAACTTTTCGCGACTCAAATCTACGAGAAGGCAATCACTGAGCCACGGGTTTCACAGCGCGTGGATCTCTATACTTCAAACATCGCAGCAGCCCTCCCACCACCACTGCCGTTGCTACTGAGTGCCTTAAGCTCCGTAGAAGGCAAGATAGACATGCATTCAGTCTTATAGACAAACCACAGCATATACCGCCGTCTGCCGACGCAGATTACTTCATCCCTACTCTGCCTGTTTTACCAAACACCGGCCCTCGCCTCTCTTCACATATACGCACCACACCTGATACATCGATAAACAGACGTAATGGCAGGGCTTTTCGGAACCGCCTCTAGCACCTCGACGGGTAATACCATCGGTGACTTGAAGAACGATGTTGCCGTCGCCAACCCCCCCGACGACACCGTCTCAGACCTGGCCTTCTCTCCCACTGCCGACATCCTCGCCGTAAGCAGTTGGGACAACAAGGTCCGAATCTACCAAATAGCCGGCAACGGCGCTAGCGAGGGGAAGCACATCTACGAGCACGACGCGCCAGTGTTTAGTGTAGATTTTTCGAAGGTCCGATTCTCTCTGTCTTGTCCCGTGCCCAGTGGCTTGACTGGCCGTTCGCGCTAACCTTCTCAATAGGACGGAAATAAAGTGGTATCAGCTGGCGCAGATAAGCAGGCCAAGGTCTGCGATCTCCAAAGCCTTCAGACTGTCCAAGTCGCAGCACACGACAGCACCGTCAGAGCCGCGCGATTCTTCGAGCTCCCGAATTCCAACAGCCCAATGGTGGTAACTGGTTCGTGGGATAAAACCATCAAATACTGGGATCTGAGATCACAAAACCCCGTCGGCACCGTTGCTTGTCAAGATCGCGTATACACCATGGATGTGCGCAATAGTCTCCTCGTCGTTGGGACTGCGGAAAGATACATCAACGTTGTCAACCTACAAGATCCCTTAAAATTCTACAAGACGCTCCAAAGTCCACTGAAATGGCAGACCCGTGTTGTTAGCTGTTTTACAGACGCGTCTGGATTTGCGGTCGGTAGCATCGAGGGACGTTGTGCCATACAATATGTGGAAGACAAGGACTCGAGGTTAGACATATTTTCCCATTCCTTTGCTGAACCAAGATTGCTAACACTATGCAATAAAGCTCCAACTTTTCATTCAAATGCCACCGTGACGCCCCGCAGGGAAACGTCACACAAGTCTATTCAGTCAACGATATTTCGTTCCATCCTCAGCACGGGACGTTCAGTACCGCCGGTAGCGATGGAACTTTCCATTTCTGGGACAAGGATGCCAAGCATCGACTCAAGGGCTACCCGTCCGTCGGTGGTAGCATCACAGCTACTACGTTCAACAGTTCCGGCACCATCTTTGCATATGCTGTTGGATATGACTGGTCCAAAGGCTACTTCGCGAATAACCCGAACTACCCCAACAAAGTGATGTTGCATCCGATTCAAGGAGATGAGTGCAAACCTCGACCTAGCGTGAAAAAGCGGTAGACTCCCCCATAGGCGTTAAGAGGGTCCTTCAGCAATGTGGTTGGATCCGAGCTCGGGGACAAGAGCCTTGCTAAAACATTGCTTAGGAGCGTTTACCTGAAAGGCGCTCATAGTAACTAAACGAGAGAAGACGAAGCAATGAAGAGAGGGAAGCAAGAGTGAGGAGTGGAAGAAGCAATGCTGCAACAGCGTAATGATCGAAATTTACTGTCTTGTAGCATCCCGGGACGCGCTGAGACGCGTTTCGCTAACATTATTGATATTACTAAGGCGTTTAGGTTCTCCAGTGTTGATTTCGCGCAAGGAAAGCCTGTGGTATCATGACAAAGCTCCCGTAGGTAGTTAAGAATGTAAAATTACAAGAATCACGTTGATCTTCGGCATCTTATCTTACCTAACATGAACATGCTCGAGCGCTATTGAGCTTTCCTTGTATGCTAAACGTAGTCAGGCGCTTAGACGCACCGTACCAGCGACTTAAGATCAATCACGCCGTTGTCACCCAGGGAGCTCTCACAGAAACTTATGTGTAATACATGCTTCATAACGCTTGCCTAAGTACCAGCAACGAGATTATATGACAAAAAGGGGGTCGATATCTGAAATATCATGGTAACTCTTTACCTAGTTGGTAGTTGCTACCCATGGTATACGTATTAGGTAGTAAGCTGGATCACGATTCTTTGTATACGTGAGCTAAGATTGCCTATGCCGGTATATATAAACACACCTATTTTTGCCTATGTACATAGCTAAGTAACAGCTTACGTTGGTTCATGTCTTTCCATCTGATGAACTACCTACATAGGTACCTACATACATAAACCTTGAGTGTGCGAGATCTGGATTCAGAGGCGTACGGTATAATTCCAATATCCGTGCATTCAAAATTCTTGTAGCCTAAATAGTGTCTAAGTGATTTTGCCCCGCCACAGTATACGCCTGTTGAACCTTAACGGCACCCCTGCGCAACGCCCTGTAATTGACAAGAGCTAAAAATGTCGGCGGGGCTCAATGCAGAGAACTACTTATATGTGTGATACCTTGAAAGCTGCGTATCATCATACATACAGATTCAACTCGCTCGCAATCATGGCTGCCAAGGTGCCCTCCGAAGGGCTTGAAAAGCTCAACAGTAAGTTGCAGTACAATAACCAATACTTATCGATTTCCACGGACTAGTCTGACATGAGTACCTCTCATATAGTAAGCGATGCTAGTCCAAAGCCTGCGACCAACGGTGATGCGGCGGAGCACTCCGGAGACGAGTCGGACGACGACCCTGATGGACAAGCAGCCGGTGCCGCACCCGAAGCTGCCAAGAAGAAGAAGAACAAGAAGAGAAAGCCCAAAAAGAAGAAGAAGGCCCCCACAGCCCAGACTGATCCTCCGAGCGTGCTGTTATCGGATCTCTTCCCGAACAAGAATTACCCCGCCGGCGAAGAAGTCGAATATGTAAACGAGAACAGATACCGAACGACAGACGAGGAGAAGCGGCACTTGGAAAATCTCGACCCGGATTTCCTTACCGATTACCGCTATGCTGCCGAGACCCACCGGCAAGTTCGTCAATGGGCACAGCGAAACATCAAGCCGGGCCAGACATTGACCGAGATCGCAAATGGTATTGAGGATAGCGTCCGTCGATTGGTCGGTCACGATGGTCTCGCGGAAGGCGATGCCATCAAGGCCGGCATGGGCTTCCCTACTGGTCTCAACCTGGACCACATTGCTGCGCACTACAGCCCGAACGCGGGTAACAAGACGGTGCTTCAGCAAAGCAATGTCATGAAAGTGGACATTGGCGTACACGTCAACGGGCGTATCGTCGACAGTGCTTTCACCATGGCATTCGATCCCATGTACGATAACTTGCTAGCAGCCGTCAAGGATGCCACCAATACTGGCGTGAAAGAGGCTGGTATTGACGTGCGTCTCGGAGAGCTGGGAGAGAGGATACAAGAAGCCATGGAAAGCTACGAATGCGAGATCAATGGCACGACGTATCCCGTCAAGGCGATCCGCAACCTTACCGGTCACACCATTCTCCCATACAGCATTCATGGAACCAAGAGCGTCCCCATTGTCAAGTCAGCTGACACGACGAAGATGGAGGAAGGCGATGTTTTTGCCATTGAGACATTCGGAAGCACTGGCAATGGCTATGTCCACGATCAGGGCGAGGTTTCGCACTACGCTCTTCGCAGCGATGCCCCCAAGGTCGACCTGCGTTTGTCTTCTGCCAAGTCCCTCTTGAATGTTATCAAGAAGAACTTCAGCACTATCCCATTCTGCAGGCGATATCTAGATAGACTAGGCCAGGAGAAGTATCTCCTAGGTGTAAGTCCCCCTACCGTCAGGTTGTTTCAACTAGAATGTTACTGACATGAGCATAGCTGAATAACCTTGTCCAATCTGGAATCGTTGAGGATTACCCACCTCTAGTTGATAAGAAGGGGTCATACACGGCCCAATTTGAACATGTGAGCCTCTTTGCCTCTTTGGATAGCTAAGCACTTGATACTTACCTTTCGATTAGACGATTCTCCTAAGACCTACTGTAAAGGAGGTCATCAGCCGTGGTGACGATTACTAGTGGAAATGAGATCTGAGGAATCTCATATGGACTGTCAGGCCTGACATTGCGTCATATTCAAGAGTTGACGAATATCCCATATCATCACCATGTCATTTGTCTAGTTACAGAGTTATCGGGAAATGCGAATGTGTTCAGGTCTTAAGACAGACTTTTATCACCAAAAGGGGGACGGGCTTATGTATTGTTAGCTCAATTGGGAGGTATTCTACTACTTGTATCTACAGTTTCGGGTCATCCATCAAATAAGAAAAAAATTTTATTATGAAGGAATCAGTACATGAAACTATAATCAACGTAGCCCTTCCCCCGGGAAACTCTATCCATGAGATGGTTGCGCTGAAACTAAAGCAACAGCTCTTGTCTGTATGAGATCTCGCGCTGGCACCACTCTGTTAATTAATAGGTGCGATTCGGTATCCATGTTCTGGAAGAAGAGTTGATTTAGATCGTCACGTTGAAAACTGAACCCATTGAAGTCCCATATACAGTGTTATGCGATAGCCAATAGCATGTAGCTAATGGGTTCATGAATTGTAGCAACTACTCGTGTAGGTGATGTCATTTTCGGGCTGCAATGCTTTCTCCGTTTGCTGGTTTTCTGATCACGGATACGTACTTTAAAAGGTCATGTAGCTAGTTTGTGAGATGGAAGACATACGTACAAACCTATCGTGCCAAAACTATAAACACTTGAGCAAGAGTTTCAGGGGATGTTCCAGGACGACACGGCACGGTGGCTGATGCTTTCGCCAGGCTGTTCCACTCGTCTCAGGACTATGTAAATGACGACCCATTAAGGTGGTAGTAACCTTTCGATTTGGTGGGAGCCCTAACCTCTCAATCTGTTACACCTTTCTGGTGTCTTGTAGGGGCGTCAAATTGATAGCCTCTTGGATGACGCGGTAGATACGTACACTCTTGGAACTGAGCTACGTACTACCTGGGTAACATACCTTTCTGAGAATTTCCAAAACACAGTTAGAGACACGAAGCGGCACAGATGAGGGGCGGAGCTTTAGCAAAGTCGTTCGAGCTGCGAGTCATATTTTCCAGATAGATATCAGGCCAGCGTGTCTCGGAAAGCTCCTCAAAGGATATGCCTATGTCAGGACTAGGGCCAGGAGCAGCCTGATCTTTGACAGCCCAACGATCAGATCAACCGCTTTCATAGGTTCCAAGTTATTGGGCATGACAGGATACGCGGACCTGCAGTTGAGCTATCACATATACAAACGGGAAGAAACAGAGGTAGAGAGTTTCGGAGTGCTGTGCGTTTGAAACTTGAGGGCCATCCGTTCTTTGTCCTGGTAAGTTCCTGGTCTGGGACGACTTTATCTACTCTGTGCTGATATATCATACCTATCCTCTTACTTTCATCGTCACCTTCGTCTAATGACTCTTCTCTGGACTCTCCTCGTCTCCAAATACTTCTCATTTCAAGCTACGCCATTAGTTTGACACAATTCTTTACCATGCCTACCAGCGTCGCACAACCCGCCCACATCACCAGGCCTACTTGTGCTAGGATCGGGTGCAAATCTGGTGACGAGAACTTGAAGGCTTGTAGCGGATGCTTCCTCGTCCATGTTAGCATGTCTATTACTCGATACGTTGTGCTTTTCTTGCTTTTGCTAATAGGATGCAATAGTATTGCAGCACTGACTGTCAAAAACAAGACTGGCGCAGACATAAGTCTGTCTGTAAATCAATCCTATCCAAAGCGTCATGGGACTGGAACAGCCGACGCGATGCGCCTATCCGCCTAGGTGAAGTTCCGCCGCAGAATGTCGCCCAAGCGTTTGATCTTGACAGAGGAGATACGAACGAGGAGGACTTTCCTGGCCCGAATCGATCCCTATTTCACTGTCAGCCAGCAGTAGATGTGCTACAACTGAACATCCATGAGGATCATAGCGATCATCCTTTGGATATCCTCTTCGCTGGTAAGTACTACTTGAAAGCCTCACGAGCGCTGCTGACTATTTACTATTACAGGTTCCGGGGACATGGTGGACTTCATCCAGACTGTGGCGAACCTGCCCATGAATGCGAGAATACCTCCAATACGCGCTGTGCTCAACGATAAGGACTTTTGCGTTTCTACGCGTAATGTGGCAATCTTGCTGTTAGCAATGCAATCAGAGAATCCGAAAGCCACAGCCGAGTTGATTGTGCAACTCTGGTATTCCTCCTTTCTGCCTATTGGCTATCTAGATCGGATTCTAGAGCAGCTTGAGCCTCACATGAAGAACTCACCAGAGAATGGACCGGTGGCCTGCTTGTGTCCCCATCAGTGAGAGTCTTAATCATTTACCACCTTTATTGCCAGTCACTCCCCAACGGGGCATTAAGACAGCATTGTATTACCAAGCATTTCAATACTGAATCTCGTATAGGCGCGCTGCGCTCAGCGATCCTATCAATCAAATGCGCGACCCTGCCGTGTTGGCTAGACTTCGTGCGGGTTGTTGTAGGCGACCATACTCTTATCCAAGGTCTCCGACCGGCACGGACAACATGTGGACCATTGGTAACTGTTCTCTTAAATACGAAGACGCGGTAATGCCAGATGCCTTCGCTTTCCTCAGACCACCTCTCATGCTCGGCGGTAACATGGTGTATTCCTTGCGTCTCAACCAGTACTACCGATCGCTTCCGAAACCATGGGAACAACCAAGCAATTTGTGGTATCGGGGGCTTAGAGAGGTACCGAGAGAATGGCGGGTCTCCCGCAAGGCATATTTTGAGGACTGTGTACTTCTCCCATTCGGCCACGACCGTAACGGAGACTGGGCAAGGCTTCTCAAGTAAGTGATATTGCAGGCTCAGTACAGAAAGAGTTCGCTCGCTCGATGCTAACTCCGCCTCCGAAGGGGAAGAAAACCAGGCCCAGAGAATGCAGGTAATTGGGTTCATAATCCGTAAGCCGTGTGATCGTGTTATCTTTGAACTTGCTTTTCTGACAGCGTCTAGTTTTTTCCATGGCGCCCTGGTAGCTGGATTTGCGATGTCAAGCTTCTCAGACCCCTTAGAAGGATGGCCTCTTGCAGAGGTCCGCAAGAACGAGCTTGCGCCGAAGAATGACATCTACGGCAAACTGTTTTACTTCGTCCGCGACTTGGTTGAAAAGTTCATCGTGCGCCTGAAGTCTATCAAGATTGATATTGAGATTCACGTCTGTCATGCCGAGGAACTGAAAACCAAACTCAACGGACGGCAGTTCGACCGAATTCATGTACGTATGCCCCGCGCAGGATTATTTAAGAAGTGGTTAGGACTATGCTAAAACCCACCGTGATAGGCGTCTAATCTAGCCGATGATCGCTGGATGGGTACTGACTCCGTGCTGAAAAGCCTATCCCCGCTCTTGAAGCCGAAGTCCTCCAACCCCAGCGCACGACTCATATCAGTCCTTGATGAGGAAGACACCATCACCCCCGAGGTCACCATGCCCTTTGTGAATCATTTGGGACTCTTCAATACGTTGATAGAGGCATGCGGTCTTGACGATGACTCGCGAACCCCGAGAGGCGTTATATGCAGTTTGATGTTAAGGCATCGCCCGCTGGATGACGAACTGCGGGAGACAATCCGGAAGTGGGAGGAGAAACGGGTTCGGGAGCTCAATCGCGTAGGTGCTCCTCTACGTATGGAGGTTGTTGAGAATGCTCTTACCACTCCGTGGCCCTATCGAATTCATGATGGCGTCCTTCGCGACAATTTCCATGCGGATGCCATTGCACTGGGAAGACACATTACATCTTGCTTTTACGAGTGGCAGAAGATGGCCTGAGTCCAGATGAAAGCTTTAAGGTTGTCAAAGGTTTTCTGACGCGATGGGGGGAATCCGTACCAAAAGATATTTCGGGAAAATCGGCTAGCCTCACTAATTCATCAATGAGACATAGGTAGCAACGACTCATTATTCTAATTCGCATATTTGCTCGAGGTGAATGAAGCTGCTACGTACACCAAATTTTGCGTTTGCTTGTGTCATTGGAAATGTCGTTAGTTCAAACCCTTCAGAGGACCTCGTGATGCTTGTATAGGAATACCGAAGACGCCTTCTGATGGATAATGACACCATGGTGATTAAGAGTTGAGGCTCCTCCCCGTCCCTAATTATGCGGATTCTTGAAGATATACCAGCGTCTAGGTGTCAGCTCGAATCTGTTGTATTTGGGACTGCCTTTGTCATATTTTCCGTATCTTGTAGCGTATGATGCTGGTTCACCCGGTTTAGATACCGTTCATCTCTGGTTTTACCCCGTCCAGGGGTATCAGGCTGCTTTCAATTGAATGGCTAACCGATGCAGTCATATAGGGGCGTGCGTGGAAAGAGGCCAGCAGCCATAAGGTAACATGGTCTCTTGGCCCTTAGCCTTCTAATGGGTAGCTGAGAGGCATAGCTTACTTAGGATATACCGGAGTGTTACCAAGCTATCTGATAAGGAGTTTGATATGCACATCACGAATGTCACACGATGAGAACAGAAAGGTCGCCTCGTTTGAGATTCTTATGTCAATAATAGTATTAATTTTTCTTACAGATGTTGAGACCCGTGATGGCAGTTAAAAACATTCTGTGTAATGGCCTCCATTATTCTGCAGCTAGGTCCCCTATTAAAATGCTCGAGCAGTGCGCACTCGCCGATAACCATGATGTGCCCAAGCTTAAATAATGCTTAACCTTAAGTTGACTTAGCGACATACCCCTTTTCATAGCCTAAGCTTTGGCATTCCTGAGCTTGATCCCGACCCAGCATTCTACAGGTTTCTTCGAGAACCCTTCATGAGACTCAAGCTTCTCTTGGTAGAGCTTGAACTCATATCGATGAAAGGCAGTACCGATGATGAGCGCCAGTTCCATATGCGCAACGTTCTGGCCAACACATGCTCTCGGACCGAAGGAAAACGGGTTGAACGACATCCTCTGCTGCGGTGTCGCATTGAGCCAGCGCTCGGGTTTGAACTCCTCAACGTCAGGGCCCCAGATATCCGCAGTATGATGAAGCGTATAGCTTGGCACTGACAACCCCGTACCCTCGGGGAAGTGTTCGTTTTCGCATGACACCCCCCCTTTCGCCGTCACGATTCGTGGGAGACCAATAGCTGATGTCGAATGGAGCCTCATGGCCTCATCTATGCACAGTCGTAGGAATTGCAAGTGCTTCACCTCTTCGTGAGAGGCAATCGATGGACTTGCATGTATGGCCTCGTCAAGCTCTGCTTGCAGCCGGGGTATTATTGTACCCGGGTTCCGCCTTTCGCCGTCAAGTATCCAGTAAATGATTGCGCATGTGGTATTCGACACCGTGTCGCTACCCGCAATAAGCTGTGTAAGCGCTTCGGACACAAGCTCGTCCCGCTGCATTGGATTTCCCTCGGCATCCTTGCTGCGACAAAGCATCTGCAGTATATCGCGGCGTTGCTGACTCCCCGGTTGAGTACCCTCTGCACCCTCAAGGCGCTTTTTGACGGCCGCGACTGCGATACCGTGGAGATCCTTCACCGACTGGAGCCCTTTCGAGAAAAAGGGGTCAGGCAAGTATCGTGCCCACGGACGTAAAGCCGGCAGTAACCCAAGAGTGGAGCTCACCTCTCCTCTGCGGTTGAGCGTCTCGGCGCCCTGGACATACGTAGCGGGCTGGCCGGGCCGAGTAGATTCGCATTCGTCGCGGCCTCGCAAAACCATGCCGAAAGGAGCCCCGAACGCCAAATCACCGATGATGTCGAACGCGAGAAAGGTACACCACGGCATGATATTCATCCGCGCATAACCGTCCTTGCCCGGAGTCGCTGCTATACGGTCCAATTGGTCAACCCATCGTTGGAGGTTCGCAGCCATATAGGGCTCGAAATCGTGAACGGCGCCGGGAGAGAAGGCATGGGCTACAATCTTCCGTTTTCTCGTGTGCTCGGCCCTATCTCGAACATTGAATACGCCCGGAACTCCGGATACGAAAGCCTCATAGAAGGTACTGATTGCCCATTAGCGAAAAGAGCACGTCCTCTTGTTGGCATGGACTTCATACTCCTTCAAAAAGCCATTGCCGTGTGCATATACGATGCGCAATCCCTCTGGGGTGGCTATCGACACGTGATTAAAGCCCACGCGAACAATTCGTCCATATTTTTGGTGAGCCTCATGTACTGTGATATTCTTGATTAGCTAGTTTGATTTCGAGGTTGATCTGAAGGTGCTTTGAAGCCGCGAGATGATTCCACGATATGACTCTGACGCGGAGAGGAGGTAATATACCCCAAATAATCTCACTGTAAGACAGATAAGTCTCCAAACATCTACTTACCCCAGGCATATTTTTGGCCGTTTCGAGCACCCAACCCTAGCCATACGTTACTGAATTTGCCGAAGAACGGCCCTGGGATGTGTCTGAGATGCTTATATGTAGTGAAATACGGAACTATCCAGTAGTAGATTGCCCATATGGGCAGCAATGAACCCAACACGATTGCCTTCAACGACATCATGAGATAGAGACCGAGATGGGCAGAATCCTCTTGTCCAGCATTAGGTCTGGGGACGGCAATAGATGTTGCAACCGTCGGAAGTATTGCATTATGGATTTCACTTCTTTTATAGCGTCTCGAATCGCCCACGTCACAATTATCAAGCCCAGTGTCTCCGATACTATCTACTGAAAAAAATCAGGTCAAGGGATGCTAGCTCACCGTGCAGCTCAACGGTCCAATCAGACCAGACCTCTTGTCGCTACAGGGGTGGGGGAATGACCATCTTCGCATATTGATAATGCATGTGGCCGATATTGCCAATGTTGAGACTCTCATACGGTTAGATTAACGAGATGACAGCCCTGACAAGTACATGGTAGTGTCCGGATCGACAAGCCACACTGCTTAGAAGTCTCCGTGAGCGGCGGATATCGGCGGCTAATCAATCGACAAAAGATATGAATATGAAAAACCCGATCAGGATAACTTGAGACTGGCTTGGAGGCTTATTGCCTACCTTATTCTTACGCAGTGTCTTGGTAGGACTCTACTGGAAAGATCTTCTCACCTGTAACCAGTCCCCTACCACATTGCAAGACTCGATCCACTGCTTAAACGAGGTCACCATGCAGATGGTCTCGACCAAATGGTATCGTACCCGGTCTGACTTACCGACAGCTTCGTTCCGAGTTCGGAAAGCTCCTTACGAGTAGCACAACGCCGCACGTGAACCTCGGCTGTCTCTCCCAATACCTAGCTACCTTTTTCGCGCCACGCTGCCTCGAAGGCTACTGGTAACACAGCGATCACATCACGCGTCCAACAAGATTCCAGATACAGATACGAATACAGCACGCTGATGACAGCGCTCCACGAAGACTCATCAATATCCTCGCGGCCAAAGCTTGGGCGCGGAATTTTTCCATCAGGCTCCGTATCGCAGACCTCTGGGCCTATCTTGGTGTGTTCCGGCGTTGAACACCCTGCCAATGAACTCCACGGAGTCCTCACCGCAGCCATACACTTAGCCATAAGCGGAATCCAGGACTTCGTCTAATCCGGGCTTGATTAAGAGTATCATCCTGAAGAAAGATCTTCCACGGAACGATTCCAGCTCACCATACAGCTAGACGATCGGTCTCCGGAGGACGCAGGGCAGATTGATTGAGACGGAGGGACGCATTCTGCAATCGTACTGTGCCAAGATCTGCGAGCCACACTTCTTTGACGAATACGGCCCAACTGCGATAGTGCGTGTTCGGGACCACAAGGGGAGGATCACGGAAGAGTACACGTACTGCAATGCTACGGAAGCTTTGCTTTTTGCGCGTTTGAGTAGAGGAGCATCAAGGCGATCACTTCGCTGCTTCGATTCAGACTTGCTACAGCGATCGCCCGCCGGGAATTGAGCCACCTCGACAGAATGGGATGCAAAGTCGGAAGGAACAGACGTCGGTCATATGCGTAGGTGTATGGGCATGTAGATCAATTGATTATGCTACATCCAGACGAAGCCTAACTGACACTCTGCTCTCTGCCAAAAGCAGTTTCAAGACAGATTTTCAGACCTCCGGGCACTTGGTGATTGTTGAAATCTTCGTAGCTCTTAGATATATTCTCGAATTTGTCTGATCCAGAACGATTAGTCACAGCATGAATCTCAATCAGGGTGCCTTGACTGACCTTTGTGCGTAAAGATAAACGAAGGATCGTATTTGCCTTCAGTGACAAGGTTCAGCAAAAAGGGGAAGTACTGCAAAATTCAAACGACAGCGATTAGCAATTGCAGAAACCATTTGTATCTTGGGCGTATGGCACCCACCTTTTCCGCGTACAGCTGTCCGCCACGCATGGTGATTGCCTTTTCCATCAACATGCCGATGGGGAAGTTGTTGGTCGTATAGAAGAAGTCGCCAATCAGAGCGATGTTTCCGCCCTTCCGCGTTGCCTTGATCACCGCACTCACAGTATCCGAGCTATCTCCTTCGATCCCCAGCGACCTCATGGTCGCATGGGCGAGCGTGTTCGTGCTTCTGAAGCCACTTGCCTCAATACCACGATCCAGGCCATGTGGTTCAACGGAAAGGATGTACGCTGCCGGATCCCGGTGTTCCTCCACATTGATGGGAATCATGCCAAAAGACGCCGCGATACTGAGTCGACGGGCATCTTTGTCGACCGCGTAGACCTTTCGGGCTCCCCGAAGCTTCGCCAAGCGCTGGATGGAAAGACCGACCGCGCCACAGCCCCAGACGCCAACAACGTCACCCTCGCCTACTTCAGCAAGCTCATTCCCATGCCAGGCGGTGGGCGTCACATCTGCAAGAGCGAGCAGCTTTTCGGCGGGCGTCTCCTTGGGAGCTTTGACACAGACCAGATCTGCGTTGGGAACACGGCAGTATTCCGCTTGGTCGCCAGGGTATCCTCCAGTGATCAAGGAATAGCCAAAGATGCCTGACAGACGGTGGCCATACATCTGCTCCAACTCTTTGGACGGGTTGGTCCGGTCGCAAAGAGAGAACTCTTTGCGCTTGCAGTAGAAGCACTCGCCACAGGCGACGACCGGTAAGATGACCACGCGGTCCCCTGCCTTCAATTCCTTGACTTCGGGTCCAACCTCCTCGACGATACCGATGGCTTCGTGCCCCATGATCAAACCCTTCTCCATTACCTTGTTCATGTCGCCGACATACATGTGCAGGTCTGAGCCGCAGATGGTGCAGTGGGTAATGTGAACAATGGCATCTTTAGATGCGGTGATGGTAGGCTTGGGTACCGTACCCAGTTCAATCGATTTCGTACCAGTCCAGAGAGCTGCTTTCATCTTCTTAGTAGGATGCGGCTTGTATGCCGTCGTGCGAACTGGCCTACGAAAGATGTTAGGTTCATATCCTTGCGTCAGAAAGCTGATCGACTTACTCTGGGACTTTCGACATCGTGAAATGTTGATATTCGACTAAATGTACAACAGAAGGACTGTAAGTCGAGATGGGTCAAGGATGTGGTCGCGTTGTGTTCTCTTGACGGTTTCCACGATATGCGTTGGTAGTAGGTATTGAAACCGCCATGGTGATCCAACCTTTTATATGCGACAAATGTGGTCCTTATCACCTGTAAAGATGATGCTGATGTTTTGTCATAGCAACGTCTTCGCCGATAACCCGATCATGATTTTCCACCAGCGCGGTCACGATCTCAGATGCGCGTGAACAGATCTTTATGACATTTGAAGCCACATGGATGTTGCGTTCAATGTACGCTGTACAGTCGTCATTTTGACAATTGTTGTACCTATTAAATTCATAGGCGTTCCGAGACAACAATTTAAAAGAGCGCATGACGTAGACCGAGTTAGTGTTCGACCAGGGCTATCGCGAACATGAAATGTGATATTGTGGTGGATGTCATTAAATTAACTCAAACCTTGTCGATCGATAGGTAGTGTGAAGTATCAGACAGATGTGGAACGGCGGTTTCACGTAAGCTTCACCGCCGTATTCCTGCGCTGAATCTTCAATCAGCCCCGGGTCGTGTCCCTCGAAATGAGCGAAGCCAGGGCACATGTGGCATGGTGACGATTGAGCAACGATTGAGCAGATGAAATGTGACAGACTCATGCACAGCCCTACCCGTGCATATTGCCTCGCCAAACAAATGAAGGTCCATTACACCGAGCTGTCTATCTCAATCTGTCGAGTGTTACACCTTTAGACAGACTCAACTTGTCGGCATTGAACATCTTCCTATGATAGCCTCCCACGGTCTGAGACCGACTGTGCTGCCTGAGCCATCTTTGTGCGTCTCATGCGGATAGTTACCAATGGCCCACTCCTCCACCTGGATATCCCCAAGTCCAGACAGAAGTTCGTAATTGTGATCCACTTCTCCTTAGCCGAGAAGCGTCGAAAGGCTACCACATCCTTGTTCTCCGCGTCAAGGATCTCAAAGCCGCCACACACAAAGACGTCTTTGTGGCTCTTACGGAACTCGATGCAAAGCTTCCAGTACGCTAGGACAGACTGCGGGTCCTCCAACGGCGCCTGAACATTGACGCGACGGTAGTCATCGTTCACCCGCATCCATAGCTTGACGTCTTCCAGACAGAATCCAGCATTGGGAGAGGACTCCCATTGCATGGGAGTCCTGGTATGATCATGAGCCTTGAGCTGGATCAATTTTTAGGCGTATCCCAGCTTGCGGTAGCTGTTCGCATGCTGCTTACTGGCACTGATTTGCGGTGATGAGTTAGACCTGCATCATGACCTATCGGGATATCGACTTACGCTTTCCAGTAGTTCTGCGTCTCGATGTCCTTGTACTCTTCGATGGGCCGGTCAGCGGGAATGTTACGCATGCCCAGCTCTTGCCCTTGATATAGGTACTGGGTTCCTCCAAGTGTGTTGTGTTTGGTACAAATCATCTTCGCTGCGTATTCACGCCGTTCGTCGCTGTCATCTGCGAATCGCGAGATTGATCTTGGCATGTCATGGTTCTCGCAGAAGATAGCATTCCACCCATCTTGTTCGATCAGTCGTTGAGTTCGCTCGTGGATCCTTGCCATGTCAAAGGCAGTCCATTCTTGGTATGACCACTTCGGTCGGCCGGGCTGGTTATCCACGTTCAAAATCTCGAAAAGTAAAATCATGTTCAAAGATCCTTGTCGTCCCACGGTACGGATGGTCTCTTCTTCGTCGTTGACGAAAGGCATCTCGCCAACGGAGATGGTGTCGTACTCATCAAGAACCTGTCGCATTTCGTGGAGAAACTCATCCAGACGCGGGCCATTGGCGAAGAAATCATCGCCGGGCTGAAGGTACTGGCCTGTGGCCACGGCTTTAGCATCCGGGAAGCTCTGGACTTTGGAGATGTGGTCTATGACATCCATGCGAAAGCCAGCGACGCCGCGATCCAGCCAAAATCGCATGATGTCATGCACGGCAGTTCTGACGCCGTTACTCTCCCAATTGAGATCTGGCTGTTCCGCCGAGAAGATTGACAAGTAGTACTCTTGAGTCTTCTCATCCCACTCCCAGGCGGACTGGGATGTGTCCAGGGTGCGACACCAGTTGTTGGGAGGGTGAAGCTTGCCTTCTTTGTCCTTCCGACCCTTTCGCCAGATGTACTAGTCTATCATTCCACTGTCAGTAGACGACCGGGATTCGAGAAACCAAGCATGCTGTTGACAGGTCAGAATCCGAACAGCGCTCAATCAGTCACTTGGCAGTTTACCTGGTTCGAAGTGTGGTTCACCACGAGATCCATCATGAACTTCATGTTCCGTTGTCTGAGCTGCGTGATAAGTTCGTCAACATCCTTCAAAGTCCCGTATTTCGGGTCGATGTGCCTGTAGTCAGAGATGTCGTATCCCATATTGACCTGAGGGCTCTTGTCTACTGCGGCTTTATGAGAGAGACTCTTCGTCGTCTCAAAAAGGCGGCTTACTGGGAGATGTCCAGATCACGTCGACTGATGCCGTTGTTGTTACCAAGGAACATCGCTCGGAAGGGTAGCTCTTACCCCCGAGTGACTTCAGGTAGTCCAAAGCCTGTGTGATGCCACGGACATCGCCATGCCCGTCTTCATTCGTATCGCGGAAAGAAGTTGGGTACATCTTAGCATCCTTCAGTATTGGCGAATGTGAGTTGGTAGGAAAGGCGTACTTGGTATACCACGCTCTCCTTCCACCAAACTCGCTGGCTTTGAACGACACCAAGATCTGCCATCCTAGCGGAGAGACCACTGTTGTGCCTAAGGTGCTCGACGGGGTGGGCGAAGTTGAAAGCCCGGCGAGGGACGAGACAGGGACGTGAAAGCGAACTTCTATGCGCAGCAAGAAGTTGTATGGAGGGTTCTCATAGAGTATGCGACTATCTGAGCACGGACTTGAAGGCGAATGGATCTTGAGGAACATGTACGGGGCTGACATGGGCTTATTCACTCAACCGCGCGGTGACGTCGGAACGATCCAGAAATGTGATGCCAACTTTTGGATGTCACACGGCCAAAGACGATAAGGCCTTAGTGACTTGTTGATCTGATGTTACCTCAAACTGACGATATGGATCGCTAAAGAATTGTCAACAGAAGCAACACGTTAAGTGTCAACTGCCACGTTAAGTGTCGACTACCTCGTACCAGATCAGACCAGTCTCTCGCCGTGCGATCGGATGAGATGGGATTCACACGGGGTGAGAAACAAATGACGAAGCAAATACCGTGCACCAAATCTGTGTCTGGAAAGCGTGAGACCGGTTTGTGTCACAGAAATTACTATATGTAGTTTATTATTTTTTATACTCAGTTCTTTACATTGACCTGCATTCTTTTTGATCAGTTAGTTTCCCAGAAAAGCTGATTACCCAGGTAACTTAAGTATCTGAAGAGGTCCGCACGCGTTGCGACACACACCTACATATTAATAAATATGGCACAAACAGCACCTAATTCTGTAATATTTCTTATGAGGCAAGAAAGTAAAATCATATGTTACGCTATGCAGCTCCTGCGCGACTTATTCTGGTTACTTGTTGGATCAAGCACAGACTCGCCCTGTGCGTCCAGGACGGTTTCTCCAATGCCTCGCGTCCGAAACTTGCAGCGTTGAGACAAAAGAGTGACAAGAAGGCAGATCTCAGCCACCTGTATAGCCACATTCATGTAAGTTATAAGCCATTTGCAAGAATGCAAGCTATGAGTCATGCTTCTCTCACTCCCTATCTGCCTCCACAGTACACCAAGACTGAGCATGCTATAGACGCGTTGTCATCTATTTGGAATGAGAGCTCATGCCTATCATACAGAATAAATCTGAATAGTCAAGGCAATAGCCAGATGCCATTGACGAAACGCAAGCGCGTGCTTAGATTTCCATCTCTTGCTGACTTCTTCTTGACGACTAAGTATATGCCCCTAACTATATGCCTACGCTATATTAATGCTAAGCTCTTGGTACCAAGATCACTGCTGACTCATCCTGGGGGGTGATCTGTCAGACTATTGGGTCTACAGAGTGAATTTGGGTCAATAGTAGGCCACTGATAGCTTGTGAATATAGGGTAAGGGCTCAATAATATTATTGATGCCTGGGCCTTCTCTCAATAGATCTAGAGTGGGAAATCCGACTGTTATATAATTAGACGATACTAAGCTATGACCACGCTGTTAGCTCACTTGTTCCTCACTGCGACCCTGGTCCTCGACGCAATCCCGCCAGTTTTACCGCTCCTGACCACACATACTTCGTAGCCGCTGGGCCTTTATTCGACATATTAGGCTTAGATACTTTTCCGTGACAGGGATTATCGTAATTGAGTTCGCTTCCGACCGGTTGGATCAGCATCAGCCCTACCGGAGCAGAAACTCCAGTCAAGATTTAGTTCCAGATCTCCAGGAACGGTTTGCGGCCGGCGTGAAAAATTTGTGCTAGATCTCGGCCGATGATGTGATGCCCCATCTTTAAATTCGGGGGCCGGTGCGGTCCGGACGTCGTACGAAAAGCATAGAAGCGGTATTTTGTCATGCGACGACATGTCCGGCCTGCTGGATGAGCTCATATCGGAGGAAGAACTCCTTCTATTTGGACATTTTGATATTTGTATAATGAGTAAATGATGTCACGCCCCATCTTCGAATCTGTGACGGACACGACCTCTGGTGTTGTTGGCAGATTGCTATATTAAAGCAGAGAGCGTTTTCTTGCGACAACCGTGTAGATACATAGTCGATTACCTCGGACCAAATCAGAGCGATAGACCTAAAATTTCTAGGAAATTGTACCGCTTTTTCGACGCGGCAAAGAATAATTAATTAATTAATATTGAAGGCAATTTCACCACTTCCCCAGAACTGTCACATTCAATAACACCAGTTCCAGCTCCTGGCATTGGAGAGCTGAAGATCAGGAGCAAGAGTTTTACCCTATGCAACTCATTGGCACAACAGGATGTCGGAATCTTTGAAGAGCACTAGTTACGATTCGCAACATCGTGAGAGCGGACAATCTCTAGATTCAGGCAGCATGAATGCCGATATGCTCGATAATCAATCAACTCCATCTCACAGGCGAGTCACGAATGGCCGACGTAGCGCAAGACAGCCAAAGGAGACGAACAATACATCGGGAAAGACCACCCCAACACACCAAGCAAAGTACATAAGAGAGCCATCTACAGGTCAATGGATCGACAAGGACTACTACAAGACGAACCCCTGGCACAACCAAGAGAAGGAAAAACCTATTTTCAGTCTCGGAAAGCCGCTTCCGCGCATGGTGCGATGGGACGGATCCCAATCTCGGGAGGAAGAAGCGAGACCCAATAATGATTTGGCTGAGTTGGGAGAAGTATATTCAGAAAACACGTCAGAATCGGGGGATGAAGCAAAAGCTGAGAAACGGGGAAATAATCACCGCCAGACGCCCGCGGGCGTCACGCAAGGCGAACGGTTCAATGATGCCGGCCAACCTGTTTTCGATTACACTCCATCGAACGACAAGCCAGAGGCACAACAAGACTCAGGAACCGAGGAGCAGGAAACCGACAGCCCAAATTTTGGAATCGACAGTGAACCACTCGGGAAGCGAGAGACAGATGCAGCCGAGGAGCCCGACAGTAACCCGGACGATTATAGAAACTGGTGGGCCCGGATTCGTGCGAAGCATCCCGAGCCCCTTGCCGAGTTTCTCGCCGTACGTAGACCCGCCCGCTGCCCTTGCTCCAATCGATCAATTCTGACCTCAAAAACCCGCAGACATTCGCAGCAGCCTTCCTCGGACTGGCCAGCAGCATCTCAGTGAACCTCTCGGCGAATCAGGCCAAGCAATACGGTACATACGAGACATCATGCTGGGCATGGGGCTTCGCCTGGATGTTCGGCATTTATCTAGGAGGTGGCGTCTCGGGAGCTCACATGAACCCCGCCATCTCGATCTCACTATCCCTCTTCCGCGGGTTTCCGTGGCGAAGATGTGGTATCTACATCTTGGCACAGTTCCTCGCGAGTTTCGCTGCCGGGGCTCTGGCGTACGGTGTCTATAAGGACGCCATCCATTACCTCGACCCGACGATGGAAAACACGGCCAAGGTTCTATTCTCGACCCCGAATGCTTGGGTCTCGATCGGCATGGCATGCTTCAATCAGATGGTGGACAGCGCTGTCATGATGGTTGCTGTATTTGCCCTGGGTGATGACCAAAATAATCCGCCGGGTGCTGGGATGCACGCCTTTGTTGGTGCTCCCATTCCTTTTTTATTTTATCAAATTATAGACCAATGACATGCTGACTTTCTGTATGAGTAGATACTCGGCCTGCTAGTCACTACCCTGAGATTTGCACTTGGGTATAACATTGGGTCGTCATTCAACCCGGCTTCTGACTTCGGGTCTCGGGTGATAGCCTACGCTTTTGGATATCGAGAAAAGACCGTCTTTGCTACGGGGTGGTGGTTTTACGGACCATGGCTGTCGACCTTGGCTGGCTCGTTCATCGGATGTTCGGTATATGACAGCTTCATCTTTGTCGGATCGGAGAGCCCCATCAACTATCGCGTTCCCGAGAAGTACAGAAAGCGAATACAGCGGATGGTCAAGCTTGATAAATAGGGTATAACACGTATGTGTTTATGAAACTAGTCTAATATGGATCTTTATAGTAGGGGGCCGATTGGTTTTATGTTTCAGACCTGCTCTATTTCTTGGTCTATAAACGAGAATGCCGAAATTCGAGCGGGGACATATGGGTGCAACTGTCACGAAATGTAATTCGTAGACCTCCCGTCACTAGATCTGGGGAAACCCGACCACTATAAAGACAATACTAAGCTATGACCACCCTGCTAGGCACTCTATTTCACACTGTGACCCTAACCCCTGAGAGGTTGTGCATGTTGAAGTAAGGGAGCCGCTTTCACTCCACTCTCATAGATTATAGAAACACAACTTGCTAGTTGGGATTAAGGTGCATAGGATTATTCGCAAAGCAAAGAGAAAAATAGTTCGGGAAGATGTGTCTCTGCTGCTACGCAGTGGTATGTTCGGAGCTATGTTGACGCATATGAGTAGATATTTATACGCCTAGGCAGCAGAACTAGTAGGGCTGCCTTACCACTACTTTTAGTCAACAGAAAAATCCATAGTTACGGAGTGCTCGGTATTGGCACTATGGAAATCAGGGAGGCTGGTAGCCTGAGGAGGTTGGGTACCTACGCCCCACATACACTTACTATATATTAGGAGGTATCACCCTTATATACTATACCTAGACTTGTTCCTTAAGGCAATACAATATACTGCACCTCAACACCATACCAATATTTCAACTGGCACGTACATGATGAAGACTGGTAATGGGAGACTCCAAGCTTGGGAATTTTGGCACTCTGAAATAGATCTTCCATACCGGCCGAGCCTATAAGACGGGGTAATTCTCATGTACCCCTGAATCTCAGCACTGTAATTATTTGAAATCGCTGTTGTAACATACTTGAAACTCAGTATGCGGATCTAGCTTGATTGTTAGCAACTCTGCGGACGCAGCCGTCCGTACTTAACTTCCCCAAGCCCACAACCTTAACGCGGGATAAACAGGACTGCTAGCATAGCGCAGCCAGCCAATATAACCTACACAAGGCGAAAACGGACGGCCTTCTCTCCAAACTCTCCACCATCGAGAACGTTCTTCTTGACGCGCGCCGGCACAACGGTGGGCCCGATGTAAGCGCAAGAAATTAACGCGGCGTCGCTGTCAGTCTCTGTGTCGGTCCCGTGGCCGGAGCCGGAGTTCTCGATCCGACGCAGCGTCATCAGCACGGGCGAGCCCTTTACACGGCATACAAGGTCTCCCGGTCGCGCCACGCGCGAACCCATGCCCACAAGCCCCGACTTTGTCCGGTATACAACCCGGCACATAGATGGCCACGTCATACACTCGATGAACTTCTCGCCAGTGACTCCTTCTGCCCGCCGCCGCAGCTCGGCTTGCACCTCGGTTGGTAGGCCGTCGTATAGCGAACAGGTAGGTATATAACTATCATCATCGATACCGCGGGCTTCGGACGCACGACGCCACAGCTCATGATACTCGAGGACGTAGGCAGCAAACGACCGACGATGTTCCTTCAGTGTCTGATGTGATCCTGCCGTGCTCACCGGCTCGTCTTCTCCTCTCGTACCAAGTGGCAGCGCCAGCGACAGCGTCTCCAGCACGTCGAGCACGTCACTGTCTGTGGAGCCTTCGGCAGGGGACACCAGATCCCACAGGCGGTCGAGCCAGAAGGGGTTCGTCTTGGCTCGTTCACGGGTTAAATGCGTGACAGGGAAATCAGTCGTCTCCATGCGTCGCGACACAGCCGAAATCTCATCAACCACCCATCCCGTGACTAGGAGGTGCGGTAAGGGCGTTCCTTCGGCACCCTCAGTTTCCCCGTCGATTCTGATCTCGGCGTCTTCGGCCTCAGCAGCGGCAATCGGGTACTCCAGGGGCGTTGTCCGGTTGATGCTGTGCCAATCGGGCATCCAGCTAGGCATCCTGCCTTCGTCCTGCGGATTCCAGTCCCTCATCTCCAAGGACGGGTCGTCCTCGTGGTCAACGAGGTTGACGACGTAGAGATTCTTCGTCTTCCGGATGAATTTGGCAGCCAGTTTTGTGTATGTGACGCCGCGAGTAACAGTGTAGTCGGGTTTGATCACGGGGGCACCGTCCATGACAGCCAGGGGGTGGCCAAGTAAACTGTACACACGATCTCGCGCGTCTGTCACGCCCAGAATGCGCGTCCAGTGCATGGCAGTAAGGAAGTCGCAATTAGGTGTGCCGTCTTCCTTCGTCTCCCAGACCATCAAGATATGGTGGGCAACCCAGGCCAGTATGCCGAGATGCGTTATCAAAGAGGCGGCGCTATAGTCCAAGAAAGTGACGAACCGGCCCACCAGGCGCCAGTCGACCAGGTCTAACTCCAAGGCACGGTTCTTGCTCTTAGCTGTTTCCTTGTCGCCAGCCCCGTCGGCTGGCTTGAGCGCTGCACACATTATTGCCTCGCGCGCGAGGCCGAGCTCCTGCACGATCCACGTGCGGTGGAAATACTCGATATCAAAGAAGACTTTGACGGCCTTCCACTTAAGAGCTTGTTCTTCAGCCCGGCGCTGGTCCTCAGATAGGGGAGCGAGGTGCTCGGCAGTGCCGGCCACGTCTTCGTCGTGATAGTGGAGTAAGATGCGTGCGTCCCGCAGGCCCGCTTCCGGGTCTTCCATGAAGACGTGGATAAAGCGGATGGCGGTTAGCAAGTGCCGATGGCCGTCCTCACCCTCTTCCCAGCCGAGCCAAGCAAGCACACGGCGCGCGCCAGCGAATATGCGTGCCATCAACTCCACTTGTGATGTGCGCTCCGACAGATCCTCCTGGTTGATGCAGACAGCATCGGCCCACAGCCGCCGCACTTGTCCTGCGGCCGGTCCCGATTCCGTACCCGGATCCGATCTATCGCTCCTGCTGGCGCCGCTGCTACTAGTGCTCACGGAAAGGGGCCCATATCGGAAGGCCGTCAGCGCCCCGTACAGGTTCGCTGTGACTGAGAGGGTAGCCCCGTCGATTGTGATGTTGTGTCGTTTTCGCGTGTCACCCCATACATACGACACGGCTTCGTACGGCTCCCCGTCAATCGCCTGGGGTACCAGCCGTCCGACTATGGGATCGGAGAACTTGCCTGCCTCAAGCTCAAAGACGCGAATGTACTCTGGGGCTAGAGGGTGGTAAAATTCCGGGCACTGTGGAGGCCCAGGGTCGATCATGGCGATCTAGGGAAAGATAGCTCCCAAAACGCCAATGTAGTAATCACTAAAGACCCGGTCCCTGTGCCTAGTAGCACATATCTAGTAGATGAGAAGGAAATGGATAGTTTCTCTGCTTCGTCGAAGGGCCACCAACTACAGTAGTTAACGTATAACGGCTGCAAAAGAGCCCTTGTTTTTACACTTGTTGCTTCTCTATACAATCTGCAGACATGCATACAGGCGTATACCGTAGATACAAGTCCTCGATAGCCCTTTTCGTAGCTAGTACAGTTTCTGGGCCTCTTTGCGTTCTCCGACATCATCCACTTGTATCTCTGTAAATGCCCCCTTCGGTTCCCTTGGAGGCAGAACGGCGGAACTTCTTGTATAGCTAGGTCTATCTATGCTACCTACCTCTTTTAGGTAGGGCTGGAGTTGAGGGGTCTTGCTTCCAGTAGCTCCGGTCGGGATTCCTTCAGAACTACAGTGGGTCATGTGAAGTTCTAGATTTCCGTGACAGTACCTGCGGCTGAAGGTCCGCAGGTCCGCATGACTTAGCAGCAGGAGTTTCACGGACAGCGTCACGAGGTTATCAACTGGTCATTGGCGTGCACATACCTTGAAGTATCCTTCGCTTATTTCCGAACCCGTTGCCTCTATGGTGCCTATAACAATTCATATGCGACATGATGACAGATTTACAGAGCTCCGATTCCGAGATGTTTCCTCGTATAGAAGAAATACCAGAAAGGTAAGTTTTAAATTCCTTATCTATTCGTTTTAAAGGTATCAGCACAGGTTGAGCATCAGCTTTTACTCGAGGCCTGGCGGTGTGCTATTCCCGACTCGGCCCCCTACAACCAAGTCTCGGATGAATATTACCCGAGACTGGTTCATTCTCAAAAGACCGGGGGGCCGTTGGGTAATGGAACAAGTTCGGGATCATTGAATAACCCAAACTTACACTTTGAACAGACTAGACGAGCAACACTTCTTCACAATTAAAACACTCGGATTCCTGATTCACCCCAACATCCCAATTACCTCTCCCACTGTTAAGATAGCAGACATAGGCACTGGTACCGGGATTTGGCTCTTAGATCTTGCTAAGAGCCTGCCGCCAACGTGCCAACTCACCGGCTTTGACATCATTCCTTCGGCTTTCCCTGCGCCGCAGAGATGGCCGCCAAACGTGTCGTTCAAGACTCAGGACATGCTCCTCCCCTTTCCACTCTCGGAGATAGGAGTCTACGATATAGTCGCAGTCCGCTTCATCAGCAGCGCAACTACGCGCGCGGATTGGGCGCATACGATTAAGAATCTGATCAAGTTGTTGAAGCCTGGCGGCTGGCTTCAATGGATCGATTCGTGCAATTTCGCGCTTTATAACTCTGCTGCGGGTACTTCCCGCGCCGCCTGCCAGGAGATATACGATGGTCTCGAGCCTTTGCGCTCCAAAGACGACGTCGTCATAGGCCTCATGATGCGGGAACCGAACAATGTGAGGAGAGAAGACGTATTCCGGGAACTAGGTTTGGTTGATGTACACGAGGACGTGTTCTCCACGGACAAGCTGCAGGATCCGGGGTTGCAGTTAAGGGATAAGGGGACCAGAAATATCGTTTCTTGTTACATCGGGTGTTTAGAGGAGTTGGTGGAGGTTGAGGGCAGTGGATGGAGCAAGGAGAGGATTGAAAGACTGAGGGAAGAGGCAATGAGGGAGATTGATAAAGGGGTGTATCATACACTTGATCAGGTTTGTATTGTGGGTAGAAAACCTCTCGGGAGCTAGGATCGAAAGCCAGAGGCGCGGACGATACACTCTACCTTCAATCCACTCTGCTGCTTCTATAGGTAGATAAGTCAGAGATTATGTCAAGACCATCTTTCAACAAACTGAATAATGCTCAAGAGTCTACAATTGAAAAACCAGCAGCATGTGAATGATTACCCTTTCAATCAACTTCGTTACTGAGAGCACATGGGATTCATAAGCCAGGGAGTAAGTATCGCAGAGAAGAGCTTCAAACCAAAACTTTTTCGTTTATCTACACGGCAATGACCATTACCTAAAATTCCCTAACTCCCTTTATCATTCCCCCCTTAACCATTCATTCCGCAATTCCTCCAACCACTCCTTCTTCAATTGTACTTTGCCGCCAGTCCCGTACTCCTCTGCCATCTCGCTAACTTTGGCTTCGTCCAAGGGCCAAACCTGGTGCCAGCGATGCTTCGGGTTGCACCGCCTTACCTCCAACGTCATGGACTTGGCCTTGTCTAGACACTCGCTGCAGAACGCTACGTCGTAGCATATGTCGCAGAACCACCTAAGGAGATCAATTAGTAATGAGTCATGAATTGGTGAGGATCGTAAGATATGAAGAGAGGAAGCAAGGACGGCAATTAATGGGTAAGTAAAAATAAACTTGCATGTTTCCCTTGTCTTCGGCATCGTATCCACACCCATCGCAAGAGTAACCCCACGCGTTGGAATCAAGCTGGAGTGCTAATTTCTTGTCTTCCGGGTTGAGTTTATCGTTGTTGTCATCTCCCCCCTTGTCTCCGTTTCCCTTGCCTTGCACGTGCCGCTGATGCTTTTCTTCAGGTCCAAACGTCTCGACTTTTTCCTCGGCGCCTTGTGAGTCGGAGGTACCACTGATCTGTTCGCTGGCCAGGGTATCAGTATCACCATTGCCATCTATGATCTGTTGATCTTCCAAGCCAATCTTCTCAGCTGCTTGGCCCGCTAGCTCGCCGTCGACGTCTATCGTCTCCGCCGCCTTTACAACCTCCCAATCTTTCTCTTCAGGGCCATTTCCCTCTCCATTTCCTTCCGCATTTTCTTCGCCGTTTTCCTCTTCGGCTTCAACGGACTCTTCGGACTCGTCGGACTCCTTCCCAGCCATATACTCCTCAAGTGTCTTGAACAAGACAGCGATAATAGCACTGGCCCTCTTCTCGTCGTCGGCCTGAAACAAGCTGATGGCGAGCCGCTTGCAGGCTTTCGTATCGTTGGTGGGATCCTCGTCGTCGAGGCCGTTTATCTGCTCGAGAATCCTTGCGCGGAAACACTCCCGCCATACCGATGGCTTCGCCTTCTCATACTCCCTCAGCCACCGCCCGTATAACAGGGAGGGATAGCCTGGCGTGTAGTATGAGAAGACGTCCTCGTCACTTCCAGATACATATGTTGTGGCTAGTGCGAGTTGCTTCAGCCGAATGGCTGCGTCATTGGGTCGGACATGAGCTAGAGTAAATGAATAGGTTAGTTCGATCAGGAACCCTACCCCCTAATTCCGAAAACTGGGGTTCGGGAAAGCTCACCTTCGAAATTCTCGACCGCTGCGTCAAAGTAGAGCTGCGCCAATTTATTCGTGTAAACGACCCTGGTGTTCGCATACTCCCTCTGCACCGCAGTGTCGGCATCAGCCATCCTTGCTATGGCCTCTTCCCACCAGCGAATCGTCTTATCGTTCTTATCGTAGTAGTCGTGGTAGAAGTCGCCGAAGATAAGCAGCTTGCTGATGAGCGCCGACTTGTCTCCCGATTTCTCAACGTCGCGGAGGGCGAGTTCGAGCGCATCCGTCACGAACGAAGGGCACTCCTTCGCCTTACAGGCCGGGCCGACGTGCCAGACGAACGACAGCTCGCTGAACGCTTTCACGAGATACGAGGTCCCGTAGTCGTTGTCGACACTGTCTAGGTATTCCAGGGTCTCGATTAAGCGTTCCCAGTTCTTAGTCTGGATGAGCGCATCTACGTAGGATGAGATGGCTGGTAAGCTAAAGGGGAATTTCCTCCATGCACTGACAAGTCAGCCTCAAGTGCGTGTTCACATCAAGTGAGAAGTAAGAAGACCTACTCGTAAGCTATTTCAAGCGCTGCCGAAATATCCCCAAGGTACATTTTCCATCTTGCAATGTGGGAAAGGAGGTACGCATCCACTTCAAGAGATGTGTCCTTGCAGTGTTCAAGAAGAGTCTTGACGGCCCTTTCCATCCAGGTTATGGCTTTCTCATAATCCTCGTCGTCGTCGCCGAATGAGCGGGCCATAGCTTCCATCGCTACCCACGCAGTAGGATCCTGCAACATCGTGTTAGTTAATTGATGCGGGCATATCCGAGGCAGATAGATGCTAGTAACACGTAAG
The DNA here is from genome assembly GCA_022593225.1 of Xylaria sp. FL0064. Lineage (NCBI taxonomy): Eukaryota > Fungi > Ascomycota > Sordariomycetes > Xylariales > Xylariaceae > Xylaria > Xylaria sp. FL0064. The sequence continues at coordinate 605,529 of JAJKLE010000009.1, read as the reverse complement.
AGAACACACCATATCAATGGCCTTCGCCAACAGCTCCTGTGCGCGCGCACTATTTATAGCAGGAAGTTCATACAGAATCCAGCCGACTCCGGTGTACCAGTGCGTCGTTTTCTCGAGGTCAGCCCATTCAGCCAGCTCCTCAATTTCAGTGGCCTCTAGACTGGAGAAGTCCAGGTCCCGTGCACAAATCCAATTGGCGAGCTTATCGGGGATGTTGCCGCGCTCATCAAGAGCCCTGTACCCTTTAATGAACCAGACCTGGAATTCGGACTTATCTAGATATGCGGCGTCCTTGTAGCTTCTCTTCGTTAACCACATCTTTGCCGCTGTCTTGGCGAGCGGCTCGAGCAGTTTCGGCACAGAGCTCGCTGCTGCTGCCATCCACGCCTTCTCGTCCTCTTCCCAAGAACCCAGCGTTGCTGCTTTTGCGAACCAGCGCTGTAGTAGTGATGTCGTCCGATTATCTGCGAGCCACAGTTTCCAGAACGCATCGCATTCGCCGTCCTCACGCTCACCGAGGGCGGCAAATAGCGTTCGACATCCCTTTTCTTTATCTGTATCTCGTTTAGTGTAAGTCTTAATTAATAGATTTAAACGTGGTCTTACGCATTAGCCAGTATAGTTCTCGCAGAATATGGATCTGTGTCTCTTCGTCAAGTTTTTCACGCTTGAGTGAGGCTAAGTGGCCAAAGAGCTGAAATGCAGGATACGCAATGTAGTATTGGACATGCATCCCTATACAGAAAGGTTAGTCGATAAGAGCTTGCGTAGTGACATCGGAGAGTTGATGACACGTACCACTGTCGAGGCCTGCGCGAAGGCACCGGAAACAATCGTACACTATGTCGACCTCGACGCGATGGACATCGATCCCGACCGGTAAGGATGGTTTCTGTCTTGTGCGTGGATCGCCTTCGATAACGAGGAAGTCTCGGAACCTCTGGTGACTGAAATCCACAATCGTGTGTTTCTGTGCCCATGAGTAATGCTGATCTGCCTCTAACGCTTTGGGTTCCTGGTATGAATCCTCCTGTTGGGTATCGTCCTTCGTCTCTTCCTCTTCTGCATCATCCGCTTCATCCTCCTCCTCATTCTCTTCATCTTCGCTCGAGTCATCATCAAGGTTAAAGCTATCGTTGTCATCGTCGTCATCCGCGGGGGCCTGCGGGCCCGCCTCGTCTTGTTGCTCGCCATCTGCTGCTCCTCCGTCGTCGGCATTCTCCTCACGCTTGGCGTCTGGGTCAAAACCGCGCGGGTACCGTAACCGAAAAGTAGAGGCGAACTTTCCTCTTAAGTGATCCCATAGGAACCAGTTAGTGGCATCGAAGTCTGATCGCAGAATGACGTCCAGTTCTCCGAAGCTCAGGGGGCGCTTTGCGAAGGCTACCCAAGCTAGGAGTCGGTTGACTGTCGGTTTATCCACCTCTTCATCTTGCGATATTCTGTTGAAGACTGAATAGATCATGTCATACAGGTTTTCCGGGGGGTTAGCGAGGACTTGGTGGATTTGCCTATCGTCCTTGCCTTCCATCTGATCTAGTAACAGTTGCGCCTAGATATCAAGTATTAGTGCCTGATGAACCCCTGAAACGAATGGACAATGATATACCCAAAGGAAGACACCGGCTGCGCCATCCAACACCTTTTGACGAACACCACGAGCAAATTTCTTAGCTTCTTTGGGTCCATCTGGCTTCCGGCTTCTCATCATCCGCACAATAGTGAGGTTCTTCACTCTGTTGGTAATGTAGTTCTCCATGTCTTCATGGTTCTTGATGGAAGACACCTCGATTATCTTCTCCTCTCGGTCAAGGTGAATCCTCTCCAGTTCAGATCGTAGTGTCAATCGGCCAAATACGGCAAATTGAATTCGCGCAGGTTGGCCGGCGCGGATGCGAGAGACGTAGTCCTTCATCATGCGTAGAATCCTCCTTTGCGTATGTACCTCCGCCTCATCTAGACCATCTATGATTAATATTGCCCGCCGATCCTGCCCCTGATATCCTTGATAGAAGTCCAGAAACAGGTTTTCCCAAGTGTCCTCGGCTCCGGCGGTTTTCCGATTGAATCCACATACGGTTGCGGCGTGCCTCCGGAAGAGGGAATCAGTCTGCTGTATCTGCCACGCCATTGTCTTGAAGAGGATGTTAGGGTTTCGGAGATCTTCTACGTTCTCTTTGACAAAGAAATATCCGACATGTGTGCCCAACCCTATTTCTGACTTCGCCTCGAACTGCTTGTTAAGCATCGTGATAAGCCATGTCGACAACATCGTCTTTCCTGCCCCGGGCCCGCCAAATACCCAGAGAATCGGCGCCTGATGCTGCATCCATACGTCGAAAAACTCTTCTTTTTGCAGCCATGCGCCACTCCCCTCCAGCAGGTTTCTCTTGAATAGTGAATACCAGTCATCCGTTTGCGTGACGGCGGTGGTCTTCAGGATGTGATGCATGTTTTCAAGAAGGTGCTGGTCAATTTGCTGGGCTTTCATTTCTTGAACCGCTGCCACGTTGTCCCTAGTCAGACCCTGAAGCGTTTTGACGTCCTCGTGGACGTTATCGACCTTTCCGCTCGTTTGCTGCCCGACCTCCACGGACTTCGCAGCCAAGTCCCGCGCCTGCTCAGTTTTCTCGTGTGTTAATGCCAGCGTTAAGCGGCCTTCATTCACGATAACCTTGTTGAGCTCGTCGAGCAGCTCCTTTGTCTTTTGGTCCTTACCAATAAAAGCAACTCGTAGATATTCGCCTAGATGAGGTTGAGCGGTTTGATGCTAGTCTGAAGGAGATGAACATATTCTTACGGACTCTGCCTCGTTTGATTATGAGTTCAGATCTCCCAATAATGCGTAAGATGCTTCCATGATTGATTAGTAACCTGCCTTCAGGGGCCAAGAAAAAAAAGGGAGTAATTAGGACCTACAATGCCAGAATCGCGATGATAATACGTCGCATGGCACTGGTGATCGTAGTTCTGACGTGGCTTCTCAGACGATCTGAGAAATTCTGAAGCTCTGAAAAGACCGTCTCAATCCAGTCGTATGCGCTCGTCACATGTTCCGCGGCCTATAAATACATGGGCAAAATTCTTAGCTCCGGGTCAAAAATCGCCCATCCGGAGTCGAGGAGGCAGGAGGACCAATAAAGACGGCATACGTACGGATACCAGGTGAGTTATGCCCTTGAGAATCGCGCCGACCGGTCCACCGATGCCATCAAGGGAGTCGAATACCTCTCCAGTCACTGCTCCGACGGCGACGACGGGCTCTGCGAAACGCTGTAGTTTTGACCATAACCGACTATGCTTCTCCCGAAAAGACCCAAAATGCGAGCCTCGAGACTCGATCAGTTCGAGCAACTGGTCAACGGTCTTGGGTTCCCCCACACCACAGCCAAGATCGATCGGGTGCTCGCATTCGAGCTCGTAGGCTCGTTTGGCCTCAGCCCAGAACGGGCGAAGGTCATAATCGTCCGCATCCATTACAAACGAGATTAAAGCGACCTAGTAGCGTAGTTGAGTCCAAGGTTACTTGTGTGATGGGAGCGTGTGGGCTTCAGTGTTATATATGTCACCTGCGCATCGCGGAGGCGACTATGGGCTCTCGTAAGATTTTTGGCCCCCAAGTATCCAGACCAGACCAGGCTAGAACATCTTAAGTGATCGGCTCACTAAACACCATATCCGCGTCTCATAGCAAATTTATCCTGGGAGAGCATTGTTTTAGCACATTTGCTTGATACCTCTTCTTCTATTTCGTGTTTATCAACTCCTTCAAGCGATAGGTTGAAACTTGAAATTCATGCGATAGTAAAACAGTATAATATGACCATCTGACACTTATGCTATTAGGAGGCGCCTGGTTTCTAATTTCATGCATGTACTATCCAAATCAGACTACGGTAGGTATACTCTGCCCTGCACATCTACCTTAGCGTGTCAGTCTATCACGTCGTGGGAAGTTCTCTGGATCATGTTACCGTTCATTCTATTTATAACTATGTAGAGGCTGACGTTTCGTGGGGTTGCATTGAGAAAAATGCCCTAATAGATTAGTAATCGAGACAACCTTGTATGTACCAATCTATCCACTTCTCTCCTACCTTGTTGTTAAAAAGTCCTACAATACGACGGTGAGGTGAAGTCGTTCACCCAATACGTAGTATAGGTTTTGAAGAAATGCAGATCTGGGCTGGAAACCCCCTTGAAGGAAACCCCACTGTGCTAACTTACCTGTGGTTAGACTGACAAAATGCTATGCCATACTCCGTACTCAGGTTGGCGTTAACCTCTCTTTTATTTGCGAGCTAAACCCAACCACACGTGCATAGCAGTTCTTAATGTGCGCAATTCTGCCCTTTATGCAGGCACCTTCACGGATACTGACCCAACCGCCTTCGGACGATATGTCAGACAAAGATGGATGAACATTAATCGCACCGCTATTTTCTAATTATTAATTTACATCTATTCGCACAGGTGCATATAAGATAAATACACGTTTAACTTTTTACATTTCCTGACACATGGCCAGGCTGTCCAAGACAGAGAGACATCTTCAAGATATTTTGAAGGCACTCCCGTCGTTCTAACAAATCTAAGGAAGGCTTAGATACACAAGCACCCGACTTCTCCATATAAACCGAACGTGTAACCAGTGTCCTGCCATTCCGTTGTTGTACCTGCAACTCATTTCTCGTCTATGCTTTAATCATAAAGATTGGAATAAGAACCCCCAGAGCGCCACACCGAATTAACTTTGTGTACTTTATACCACATAACAGAGAAAAGGGAAAATGGGACTAATAAGAAAGTGTAGCTTCTGATGCTACTATTCCTATCCGACGCCATGTTTAAACATTATTCCATACAATGTACATCATCTTCTGCTTCTCGGAACGGTTGCTTTTTGCGTTTGTGTGATGCGTCTCAGGAGACCTCTTTCTGAAGAGTGATAAGCCGGAGGAATAGGTTAGTATCCACCGTGGCGTCTAGCCCGTCCGGTGCCGATATCAATTCTGCTCATCTCCTCCATGAGTGCAAACTCTTCACTTCCTGGGGGAGCAGATGCCGATGGCCCTAAACCGCCACTCATCATAGGAACTTTGGCCGGGATAGGGGGCGCAGATCCATACCCCGTGCGAGCAACAGCCAACTCGCCATTGAAAGGCGGGCCATGGTTCTCGTAGTCAAACGTGCTAGCTCGAACCAAAGCACGGGGTGGTGTACTATTCCGCTGGTGTGCCGTGGCTGGGCCAAGTGGACTTAAACCTCCAGATATAGGTGCCGGTAACGCAGAGGCCCGATGGTTCTTCTTTTGGAGACGATTGTGCCCTGAGCTTCTGGTACCTACAGGCTCCTGCGTAACATATGTGACAGGTGTTATTGCCATGGACTGTGGACGAGCTGCTATTCGAAGCGGCCGGCGCCCGGAAGGGGGCATGGGCTGGGCACCATTGAGGACAGGACGTGATCGTGTCTCCACCGGCGGAGTACTTTTCTTTGGCTCTGGTTCTGGAGCCCAGGTATCCATGG